>OX377204.1:83952488-84524555 GCA_947396885.1 Heligmosomoides polygyrus polygyrus | reverse complement strand
ATCAAATTTGTGAAATCACTCCAGCATCGACGGTGCAGAGTCTGCGAGCAGTTCTTCGCAAATTTGATCATAACTCGATTCGTTTTTCGAAATTCAAAAATCCCAATTGCTTTTTGAAAAATATAGGAAAGGTGCTTTCTAACTATATAAGAACCAGATTTCAGAAAAGGGGT
The DNA here is from genome assembly GCA_947396885.1 of Heligmosomoides polygyrus polygyrus. Classification (NCBI taxonomy): domain Eukaryota; kingdom Metazoa; phylum Nematoda; class Chromadorea; order Rhabditida; family Heligmosomidae; genus Heligmosomoides; species Heligmosomoides polygyrus. Next base: position 84,524,382 of record OX377204.1, on the reverse strand, counting down.
CTTCATACGGGGCGGGGGGGGTTCGATTTTTGGCACGTATTTCTGCAACAATGGACCAGAATTCGAACCCCCACCGCCCTCTATGAAGACCTCCCTTTTGAAAGGTAGTTTCTATATGATTCGAAAGAGCATTTTCTCTAGTTTTCAAAATGCTATTAAGTCTTTTAAAATTCGAAAAACTTACCGGGATATAATTGTTTATACAAAATCACTTCAATTTTTTTCGCTCAAAAATCGAAGGCCTCCGCCCCGTATGAAGATCTAGTTTTGAAAACCGATTTTTACACCGTATGAAATACCTTTTTTGTAGTTTCTAAAAGGCCATTGGCTTTTTCAAATTGTGGAAACTTACCGAGTTATAGTCATTTTTATTAACGTCGAATTTCGTCGCTCCCATGACGTCGGTGCGATATCGACCAGTGGTGGATCCAGTCTATTCGTTTCAGAAAACCATGATTTTTACACTGTGCATTAGACAAGTATTGAAACTTTTTGTGGCAAGATTTCAACTGTGTGAGTGATCTGCTTCAGGTAAAAATTAATTAATTTTTCTTGAAAAGCGAAAAATTTAAATGCAATCAGCCCTAATCATATCGGAGATCGCTGCGAAGAAGCTTAGTTTATGATTGTATATTAACCACATCTTGAACTCTAAGATGGTACAGTTTTCACTCTCTGATGCTCTTCCTCCAGAAGGTAGAATTTTTTTTGCCGCAAGAAGTCCGTCCTTCAGTGGCGATCGGTGATATCGGAGAGCGCAATGGCTCCACGTAACCTACCATATTTCGGAGTTTGTGCAACATCTCTGAAAAATTCACAAAACTTTTAAAACTGTAAGAGGTGTGGGTTCTACGCTTTTAAAAGCAGCTTGTAAAAATAGCGGCTTCCATGTGATTGACGGTGTCGAATTTTTTCGGCAAATGATACAAATCGGAGCGTCTGTTTATACAGAACAGAATGTTTATGTCTCACAGAAACACGTTTTATTCCCTTGTGTCAACGGTGGATTGAAACCTTTATTGGGTACAACCTTATTGGGTACAACTTCACTTTCTGATGCTGTTTCCAGCAGAAGAGAGAAAATTAGCTCCGTGACAAGTCCATCCTCGGTTGCCATTCGGTCATCGCTTCGAAGAGTGCTTCCAAAAATCTTGAAGGAAAAGCACTTAATTTTCCTTAGCAATTGACGCTTCAAATTTTATAGACTGCAATTTAGGACGTAGATGTCGCTCGTTCAGCTAGAAAACTGTCGCGTCCATGACTTCCTGAAAAAAAAAACTGAAAAATGGAAAGTTCTCATTGACTCCAAATCTGCCGGCGGAAAATCTCTATTTCTAACGAGTAATACAATCATTATTTGAAACTTGTTATATTAATTTTTACAACTTCGCGGGACGAAGGAGAGACTCCACACCTTCGTAAGCATTCCTGGAAAAAACAACTTATTAAGAATTAAAAAAATCACCATGAAACCTGAAGAATAAGAGAGAATCCTCTGCCAAAACCGGAAGAGCACGACCCCCCCCCCCCTCCAGACGAGGCCACAGTACGACCCCCCCCCCTTCGATTCCCGAACCTCAAGCTTGACCCTGTCCAGGAGTGGTCCCTTATGAATAATACCGCTCTACCATAATCTATAAACCATGGGCAAACATGGTTTAAAAGTGTACCAAATTTGTTGCATTCTTAGCCTTTTTATACGCCTATGTTTTTGTTGCAGGACTTATGGGCCACCCTGTACACACACCAGCCAACACCTCCATCCGGCTGTGCTAGCACGAGTCCTAAAGGTAATAGTTCTCTACAATGGAAAGTTTTATTTCCAAAGCATTAACCCGATAACCCTTACCGTAACCAAAAATAACTACGAGCGTAACCTTGTCAGCGAACATCCTTCTCCTCGCACCACCAGACAAGTTGTCCTCATGTCACCTCGAGTGCTTACGCAAGCGCCGGTGCCTGGTGGCAGCAGCAGCAGACGTGCGCGTCCTAATTACCCAAATCGCCGAACATTTTTCGAACATTTTCATCCAAGTTTTCGAGGAGTTACCGATTTTTTCAAGGGATGTCAACGGAGGAACCCCCAGATCCTCCTTATCGCCCTCTTTTATGGGACTCCCGCACGAGAAGCTGGGTAGCAACTTGAGGGCTTCTCTCCACTCCCTAAAAGGCTCACACAGCTGCTGTTCGGCCTTCTAATGGACCGACGCTTCTGGCTACTACTGGCTGAGCTGCTCGAGCTCGTGCTCTCTCAGACTCTCTCGTGTGCGAATCGATGGCGCCCTGGGAGCCGCGCAATGGGTGAAATTCTATCCGACGGGTGCTGGTACCGTATACCCGGCGACGGGGACGAGCTTCCCTCCACACACACGACGAAGGAAACAGCGCTCACTAAAGCCAACATACTTACTGGGCAAGAATTTCCCGATCCCGCGATGGGACCACTAATTCTGCCCATCACAGCGGCGGGTTGGCGACCTGCAAAAAGCTGCGACGGCTGTTCGCGCACTGGCCGGTCGGTGGAAATTGATACCACCCGCGGTCTACTGGCGGCTGCAGGCCATCGTCGGGTCGACGTCGTCGTGGTCTTTTGTGGTTTCCGCTGCCGGTAGCCGGTCTGCGCTTCGCCGTCCGACACGCTTTCTTCTCACCGGTCACCACCAGATGACAAGCTATAACCCGAATTATAACTCCGAACCCCGTGGGAACGACGTGGGAAACGCGGTCGTATCGGAATCCTCGCCGAGGTTTTCAGTAGCTGTTCTTCTTCTCCTCAAAAAAGGGCGGAAGGATTAAGAAGCTCGGTAGACAGATGGACTTTGGTGGATGCTGTACTGGAAAAAGGAATAGGAATAGGAGACAGACGTCGAACTAGAAAGAAGTTCTATAGAGTTGTAAACCAAGGAGGAAAGTGATACTCCACACTATAGTACGCTACACTTTAGGCTGCTCAAAGACCGAGATTTCTGAGCACTCTGAGCCATTTTTGGTTATCTGATGGCATTGTATTTATTATACGTATTTAGTTTATTAGCTGTTTAGGATAAACATTAAAAAGTATAATATTTAGCACATTCATTTAAACAGTAGAAAGGAAGATCAAAATTGCCAACCCAAAAGCCAATTAATGATAGTTTTCCAACTTCTACTCTTAATGCAGCGTCTGGAAATGTATTAAGAATTTAAATAATTAGATAAAAAATAAGGGCCAGTGTAGGCCAAATACGCATTCAAAACGCCTCCACGATATCCCGTTGAAGTAGAATGCGTGGCGCATCCCAAAAGGGATCAGGTAGCGCAGTTCTCTAACCGTTATCTTTCAATAAATAAACAAACTTTCCTAATTGGAGGGGTATATAGTAATTTGCGTCTCTATTCCCTTCGTTAGGTTTCTACGAGAGTTTCTGGTACTGTCCTATGGGCCTTCATCTTAAGTCGAGGTATGCGGGTGCGTAGGTATGACACACGCAGCTGGAATATTACGCTTGCCCTGCCGACTAGAATAAATTCTAAATAAATAAATAAATAAATAAATAAATAAATAAATAAATAAATAAATAAATAGAGAGCTCTCGGATAATCGCCACTCCGCTGCACTCTTCACACAGCTGTATCCCACGAAATTCTGTAAGCCTTAAGTTTGGCAGTACTTGTTTCACTCTCATCACCTTCTGCCAAATTCATGTCAAGCTGTTTGAGTAGGAAGCAGCAGACATGTCCTTGTGTTCCTGTCGTGTGCCAAAGTGGCTTAGTGTCCATTCTGCTCCTGAGAGCATGGAATTGAGGACCATTGATTCAGGTCTAAAAAGTTGGAAGTGGAAATGTGCTAACCGAGGGCAGCCGCTGAATAGTTTTTGAGCAATCCTGATAGCACTTCAGATGTAATTGCAATTAATTTGTAGTTGTAATTGTAATTTAAGAGTTATTGATCAGAACCGAAATTTGCTTTAAACATTAAATGTGCTACCTGAGAGAATGGGAGCATGACAGAGCAGTTGGAGAAGGCTGTGTGAGATTAGAGTTCGAAATTCCCGGAATTACTCAGTTTCATCGTCCTGTTTTATTAATGCATACAAACCGCTCAGATAAAGTTAAAGGCATGTTTTCACTGACAGAGTTTTCAGTGGTGCACACAAAGTCTTTCTGGCCTAAGGCTCCCCGATGAAGTCAAGAAATGGACGTGTTGTCAACAAGGGGTGGGCCAAGGAAGCATTGTCTTTTGTTCTTCTTCAATTCTTTGGACGTGTTTTATGGGTACTGCGTTTTTATTTTTATTTTGTTTTGTTTAAGCACACTTTTGATGCACATTAAATAAATAAATAAATAAATAAATAAATAAATAAATAAATAAATAAATAAATAGTTTCTGGCTATTTTTTCCTTTAAACCTCACGCGTACTCGAGGTAGCGAAGGCAGAGTAGGTACCTTTTTCTGCGTGCACTCGATTCCAAGTTCTTGGCTTTGGCACCGAGGCAACCAAGCCGTCCAACCCTCTGAGCTAATGAATTGGCACCACACTCGACTAGAAACGGTTAAGCACTGACTTACCCACCCGAATGGCAACCGCAAGTCATTGTATGGCCAAATACCCATTCAATTGCCTCCACGACAGCCCGTAATAGCAGAATGTGTATCTCATAGCTAAAGCGCCATCAGCGCTCCATTTATTTGCGCCATCATCCTTTACCCATATGCATTTATTTATTTTTAATTTATTTATTTTATTACATAAGTAAGCACTTATGTGAAGATAGCCTAAGAGCAAAAACAAAACAAGCGCTATCATAGCAAACAAACAGCTCAACTGTAAAATAGAGAAAACTAAGAAAGTCAAAAACAAACAAACAAACATAAGGAAGAACAGCGTAGGACATCACGGACCGAAATTTTCAAGCACGTGTCTTTTGAAGGCATAGTAGCCCAGCGCCGTGATACCATTTTTGGATAGCTTCTCAAATATTGGTAGGGTTCTATTAACAAAAAAGAAGCGCCGGCAATTGAGTTTGGGGACCTTAGCCTGGAGTTTTCTGGCTCCTCCTCTGGTGCAAGAAACCCTCACAGAAAAGAGATCCTCCGGTTTTATACCACATTTACCAAAAAAATTTTTGTGAAGAAGCAACAGGTCGTTGGCCTTTCTCCGAGTCGACAATTTATGAAGACATGCATGTTGATGATCTTTTGTTAATTTATGATAACTACAGGAGAGACTATGAAAAATCGAAGTTGATCACCAATTGAAGCTGTGCTCCAATTCTAGTGGTATTATGGATGAATATTCACGCGCATTTGACTGTAGAATTGCTTTCAGGACCAGACCAAGGTAGCGCTTCCTGCTCGAAAATAAGTAAGGTACCAGCTCTAATCCCATAGTGATGCTCTAGTCACCTGATTGGTGTGGCTACAGAATCGAACTACGAACTTTGCGTGTTCGCGACAGCTGCTACTGCACCACACAACAACTCATCATCAGTTCAAATTTAAAAAGGTCTCAGAATGTGAGTAGGTAAAGAAACGTTTAAGGAAACTACTCAACGCTTAAAGAAACTTTCCTATTATTCATTATTACTACCATACTTTCACTCAGTTCCAAATCGCACTAATTTCAATGGGAGATTGGTACTAACCATGAGAAGATGTTCCCGTAGGGCACCGCTTCGAGAACATGTTTACAGAAGCGAGAGCGTAACCTATTTGAGCCGCGTTGTTTACGAAGTCTACGGACAGGTGCGTCGTTCTGTTTGACAGTCATTGTTGATTGTATAAACTACTAAGCGCGACGTCAGCGCTGTCTGAAAAACTCGTGGCCCGTCATCATTGTCTATCCTGTGCCACGACTAGACGAGTTCTATCTCAGAAGGTCTATTGATCAAAAACTGTGCGGTTGTATGGATAAACAGGGCAGAGATAACGTTATACACTAGCAACTTGAAAGGTTCCTAAAGTATCTTTTATTGGAGACCATTCTTAATTTCATCCTAAAATCTCTAAAAAACTTTAAATAAAGTAAGGCAAAGTAAGGCAGCTCTTCGACAGGCTACCTTCATTTATATGTAATATGATAGTGCTCTCGAGGGCCTTCCTCTGGAAAAGAGATGTAGCCTCGGAAGGAGTAGCTTCTCGAACTTTTTCGAATTGTCTTGATTCTACAAAGTAAAGGGATAAAATACAGCGTTAACCGAACTCTTTTAGGATGCTCCACGCGTTAATCTTTCAGTGGATGTCGCGAAACCATTCTAAATGCCTACTTGGTCTGTACAACGTACTGCGGTGTCTATCCGGTGCAGAAGTCAGTGCTTATCCTACGCAGACACGTCTGGTACGAATTCACCGAGCCGGAGCCGCGGAAGACTTGATTCTCCTAAGGTCCGGTGGAGGTCCGAACCAGGAACTAACGAATCGGGCGCGCGCGACTGCCGGCACCTCCTCTGACTGCGCTACCATTAGCCCTTCAGGGAATATGAAAATTGCCGCCCATCCGAACAAAACCAGGCTCAAATCATTAGAGTGTTGAGTTACGCTCTCAAATCAAAAGCTAAGTAGAAATGTACACATAAAGACTGAATCTTTTCGCAGAGAATTCCAAAACTGTCAGTTTAGAGAAAGTTCAGAATAATTCCACAAGGGAGGTGTTCATTCGTGTCGTTAGATTCACATACAGTAGCATTTCTTGCGGATAAATCAGGAACAAAGTATTGAATCTTGGTAGTCTCCAGCTCAGAAGAAAGAGTAGTGACCCCATTATACAAAATAATGCAAGCACTATTTGGGCTAAATGCTCATGGATTCTCCACGTTTACATCCCGTATACGGGGACTATAGGTAAAATTGTTCGTCAAACAACCGCGAACGACACTTACGAGCCATTTTCCGCTTTCAAAGCAAGATGGTGGTATTCCAGACTGCGTGAAAAAGTTCAAGTTCCTATCACTTTGACAGATTTGAAAAACGTCTATCCAGGCGTCTGAAATCCAATTCAAAAAATTCACTCTCTTGGCTGCTGTGTTGTTCAGCAAGCATTTGGATCTGACCCGACTAGGCCTCATGGATTAAAGTTTTGTGGTCATTTCTAATTTCACATGTCATACCACATGTAATAGAGGTTAAAGGCCAAAAGGGCCTTTAAGCTAGGTTTTAAAGGAAAATTGGGTGCTTGTTCAGTCAAGTCTCCGCAGTTCCTAGCTTCCTTAACCGCCGCTTCAAGCTTCCATTAGGGTAATGGACTCAAGTGCCAGGCCGTGGTGTTTTGGCAGAGCTCCCGGAGCCGGCGCGGCTACCTGATCTGTCCATCTGACTTACATCTGCTCTATGTTTGCACTGGATGCATGTTCGATATTGCGCTACCAGCTGTCTCGTGGCTCAGCGAGGTCACTTCGTCAGCAAACTCAACCGGCAACCCAAGGACTACGGTACTCGGGAAAATCGATAACGGAACACAGTACTCGGAATATGCTGCCAATTTCTGTACTGATTAACTAAGCATACATCGAAAGCTTGGAGAGTTCCACAGAGTCGGTTTTCATTTCACATTTTATCGCTTATTAGGATTGCAAAATGTAAAATTTTTAATTGAAATAATCTGTATTGAGCAGAAGTGAGATGAAACTGCAGTACATCGGACAGAACATCTCACAAACAAAAGTGAGCTTTACAACAACATACACATAGAGAATTTGTTTTGCTGCAATACATTCGAAAGAAAACTTCGTTTCCGGAGGAAAAGAAGTCCTGCTAAGTTGTAGGTATGCTATGTACCCCTGCTGAAAGTGTAATAAATTTAGCTCGTAGGCTTAGAGAAGAAGAAATTATTAAGTCGTCGCATACGAAATGGTTGATTTTGTCTGAAAACTTTGACAGATCATAACTTTGCATGAAACCAATTTTTTAATCGAAGTAAGCACTATTTCAACTAACACACCTTTTCCAACGCGACTGTAGCTTAGACCCTCCATCTTTGTAAAAATCAGAACCACGAGAATCGAAGGCGTTTTCGATTTCATCTTGGTTGCTAAATTTCCGACACCGGTAATATGGAAGGCCTTGTTGGCCTGGGCTGGAAATCCGAACCAAGAACCTGGTATCGGCTGGACACGAGACACGGCGCCTCCCCCGACTGTTTATAGATAAAAGCGCTAAAAACTAAAGGTAACCCAGATTTCTCTAAAGCTATGTAGAATTGAGTTTTCACACTACCCTTCTCCAAGTCCGTAAATAAGCGATCGTAATCGTGTTATTGACAGCCAGGAATCGGGTTTCATTCTCTCCAAACTTTGGGGGACCTTTGAATATGTACTCTTTTTCTGAAGCAGCTCTGCCCCTGTTGAGCCGCTGGAAAGTGAACATGTGCGTGGACTCACTCTTCTTTCAGATTTCTGTGACGAAGTGTTGTATTCTGCAGTGCGACTTTTAACAAAGGGAGATAGGAGTTCTAAAGCTTAGGGTTTTTGAGATCTGTCGTAGATAGGACTTTGAGATCTAACGATAAGTTCGGCTCATTGCAATGAAATCAAAAATTGGCTATCACCTAAAAATAATTCTTTTTAATGCTTGTATAAGGGAACCAATCGCTATTAGGAACCTTTGGTTCCCTTCCTTATACTCCCTATTTCATATATAATTATGTTTATTACAAGGATAAGTTGAAGGGGCGCGTGGAGCGCAGTCGGATGAGGCGCCGGCTGTCGCCTGCACCCGATACCAGGTTCCTGGTTCGGATTTCCCGCCGAGGCCAACCAAGCTTTCCATCCCTCCGGGGTCGCTGATTTGGTACCAGACTTGTCTGGGAAGGATAAAGCACTGACTTGTACATCGGCTGGCCACCGCAAGTCATTGTATGGCCAAATACGCATTCAACACGCCTCCACGACATCCCGTAGAAGTAGAATGCGCTGGCGCATCCCAGAAGGGATTGAATAACGCCGTCCTTTATCCTTTATCCTTTATTACAAGGATAAGTTGAAGGGGCGCGTGGAGCGCAGTCGGAGGAGGCGCCGGCTGTCGCCTGCACCCGAGACCAGGTTCCTGGTTCGGATTTCCCGCCGAGGCCAACCAAACCTTCCATCCCCCCCGGGGTCGGTGAATTGGTACCAGACTTGTCTGGGAAGGATAAAGCACTGACTTGTACATCGGCTGGCCACCGCAAGTCATTGTATGGCCAAATACGCGTTCAACACGTCTACACGACATCCCGTAGAAGTAGAAAGCGTGGCGCATTCTAACGAGGATTGAATAACGCCGTCCTTTATCCTTCTTTATTACAAGGATAGGTTCATTTCAAGCAATGAAACGCGACGAAAGATGTGGACAGACTCCAGATGAATTTCCAAACACGGTACATATGTGCTACAGTTCTTGAAAAACAGGCAGCTACTATAGAATTGGAAGAAAATCGAAAACAACAGTACCGCTTTACTTGAACTGCAGAAAAACTTCACATCGGACAGAGGTAGTTAACCAGAAAGGCTTAAAATAACGGCAAAGTGACAAGAAGCTTCGTACAATGTATGTAATTCTCAAGTGATTATTCTCAGAAGTTCTTGAATTTCAGAGAATAATCACCTGAGAATTACACTACAGTTCTGGAACCTTCACATTCTCTCCACTTAAAGTTGTGCAAGAACCTTCTTACCATCGCATAGGAGCTGAGTTCTCGAGGAAACTGACAACGAAAAGGAGTGGTGGAGCAAAATAGGCCTCCTCGAAGGGTTGTTTGTTCCAAACCTTCATGATTTTGAAAATGGAAACACCGCAAAAGCCTCTCTTCGATTGTGTTTTTCATTCTCTGAATAACTAGCTCTTCCTTAGGATCCTGTAATGATGGTTAATTTTTTATCACGAAAACTATTGTGTTGTCCCCTTTCATGGCAAGGGGGTATTGTTTTAGTTGAGAAACAAGCTACCACTCAAAGCCCACATTTTCGCTGACTGTGTACACTGATCTGATTCAGATCGACCTATCGAAGCACTCGTGTTTCAGAGCTGGAACTCCTCCCCTGACCTGAAATCGATCCCTCCATTCAAAAACCGAATCGCCACTTGTAACTGGACACTTCGCGGTTTGAATTTCGTTGCGACGACAAGTTTTTCTCGAGGGTATCCCTCCACTCGTCGGAGCATCCCCGCACTCTTCCTTGATACTTCTGCCTAATAAATGGCTTTCTGAATCCATGACCTCGGCCTCAACACAGAGCTGTTCGAGCGGGAGGACGTGCTCCGGGGGACGGGGAGTGAGCGCGACGTCGGTCGTTCGGTCGGTTGGTCGGGCTCGGCCAGGCTGGGGGAGGGCGTAACCTGAGCCGTGAGCGCTCACTGACGATGCAAGCGTACGCGACGTCGGCCGCCGGCGCCACGGCTCGAATTCACACAATCCCGTAAGGAATATCGCTTTCAACTTCGACTCTCTTATTCGCAACTTATGGATCAGGTTACCGTTACGCCCCGTGATCCCCTTTCCCCACACACACAGGAGGGGACACCCTAGTCCCCAAGTCTCTTGAGTGTCTCCGGTGTCGTTGTCGTGTCTCGTCGAGTGGCGCTTCAACACCACCGACCCTGTGCCAGCCAGTCAGCAGCCAGCCAGCCAGCCAGCCACTTTTCCCCACCCATCAGAACCCTCCTTTCCCATTCTCACTGTCACTGTCACTGTCGTCGCGTCAAGATCGAGCTGAGCCGTTGCCTGTTTCAGCGCCACAACCTCGTACTCGGAGCAGGAGGTGTCCTGCATCTGCGAGTCGCTCTTCAACGAAGGCCTCCAGACCGGTCGAACCGAGCAACTGGTAAGCTTTGCAGTCCGTCCGTTGGCTCGTTTTCCAGCCGCTTTTTCTTTCGACTGCCCTCCAGTCGCGGGAGTGATTTGTCATTATCATCGATCAATCAATATCATCGTCATCCGTTCATCATCATTCGGCTGTCAGTCGAAGTGAGTGACAAACATGACAGACGGCTGTCACGGCGCTTATTATTACAGTACACTGAGCGCTCGCGCCGCCGGAGCGATGTAAGAACAATTGTTGTCGCGCGTTGTCGTCGATCAGTCCGTGTCAAAAGAACGAGCTTCGGGAATCTTCCTGGGATCAGGGTTCAAGCAGGACGTGCAGCCTGGCCTTACAATAAGAGTAGTTGGCTCTCGACCGCTTTAGGCTGGTTTCGTTTCGGTTGGTTTGGGCACATGGTAGCGCAGTAGGAAGAGGGACCGGCTGTCGATGCACCCGAATGAGGTTCCTAGTTTGATTTATCCGCCCAGGCCATCCAAGCACTCCATCCCTACCGGGGTAGGGGTACCTGTCTGGGAAGGATAAGCCACTGACCTGTCGGCTGGCCATCGCAAGGCATTGCATAGATCAACTACGCAATGAATGCGCTAACAGATATCCCGCAGAAGTAGAATGCGTGGCGCTCCCTCAAAGGAACTAGCGAACACCCACCTTTATCCTTTATAGGGGCACTAGCATAGATAATCGGCCGGCATATTGGAGGAAGACTCATTATATAAGAACGACGAATACGTAGCTACGAATTTAAGTAATGGAATTAGAAGAAAGTGGTTTTCAAAATCACCATTGAAGCTATGACAGCTTATTAAGAGAACCCTAGGATCTGGACGACCAAAAAGCAAGCAGCTTTATAGGAAAATTCTGGAGGGATTAGTATGCTAGAATCAGAAGTCAGCAGTCGAAGAAGCTACCGATCTGTGCAGGAAGTCCAGTTCGAACTCTAAAGCAAAAAGCTTCTGTGGAATAGTTGTTTTAGAGACTCATTCATTCAGAATCAAAGCTGATTGTCCAGCTTTGAATAATATATGGGATTAGTCAGTATGAATAGTCTTTAGATTAAACAGGCTTCTAAAGATTTTTTAGACAGTGAAAGCAGGTATCCCGCTGTCTAATAGTCGTCTTGGACGAGATTTTATTCCGGTTTTTCTTTTTTACATTTATTTTTATGTCATTTTCTTTAAGTTTCATGTAACTATCACTAAGATTGCAAACTGCTATAACTGTTTTTGTTGCAATTAAACATTTCTTTTTAATTTCTTCAAATCGCATGTCATTCCATCCACTTTCTCAAGTGATTCTTCATGGACACCACTCCTTACTCATAAATTTATTAGGACAGAACTTCGAACTGTTAGATTCAAATCGACTCAAAATGACTTGAATTCGATGTCTAATTTCAAGCCAAAGCTTAACGAAGTTCTAACGCCCAGCAACTTTATGAAAGAATGAAAGCAGCCAGGACTGCAAGTCCTCTGCCAGGTGTTCGAACTGCATTTTATTTGTGTCACGTTCGCTGTGCTTTCGGTTTTATTAGGTCGTTTACAACATTGAACCATCTGAGTTGGTGTTTGGAGGAAGATCGTTGAAGATACTTCTCTACATGGCTTCCGGATATTTCAGAAGGTCTGAGAATTTCTTCGAAAATTGGTTTTATAGGATATGAATTTATTCCAAGACGGTGGTTTTGTGCTCAGTTACGCAAAATTCCTAGACGTTAAGAACGTAGCACAGCTTCATCTAGGAGCTACTAGCAAACAAGCAGTCACACGTGTCAACGGGTTGGACTACATACAATCGTTAAGCATTACACCTCACGATTAATAGTGTAAGAGTTACCGCAGTAAACTTCGTAAATTTGGAACATCGTTGTGCGAAACCCAAACTGATTAGTTTGGATGTAGAAAAGTGGTACGAAAACTCCGTTTTCATATAGCTAAGAGCCTCAATTATGGTTCAATAGGCCAAAAAATGCTCGCAATTGTTTATGTTTTCTCTAGCCAATAACTGTATGATATCAAAACAAATAACGCATCCTGTCAACAATTGTGCATATTGAAGAAAAGAAAGGAGTCCAACAACGAGATGGATATTGAGTTAAAATATGTATAAAGATGGTAAGATTTTGATTGTGATCATACCCTAGACTAGCCACTATTTCTAATTCCATTTCTTGGACTACTAGTTCTTTCTTTTCTTCCACTAGACAGACATTGTATGAATGCTTCATTAAAAACAGTTTTTTACCAAAAAAGGTTTTAAATTGAGAAAAGAACTCCGAATGTCTTAGTTAAATGGTTGTTTTGTTCACGATCTTCATAGGACTATGAAACGTCTTTCGCTTTTGTGTTGTGGAACTTGTACAATATTATTATGACTATTTTTATTATTAATAATACTATCTTTGCAATCCTGTATTGCTACTATTTACTGCTTTCATTTTTAAATCATTGAGAACGTCATATTTTATCCACCGAAATCAAATGAACCATTTATGTGATAACTGAAAGTTGAAGTCTAGTCGAAGTAATCCAATTTTTTACATACTAATAGTAAACGTCTATGTATTTCTATAAAATCTGTGCCTTTCTTTCAACTTCTATTAATACAACTATGCAGCAGTTTTAGAAAAGAGAGGTAATTCAGCGGTCTAAATGCATCATTGGACAAGAAATTATGAATTCCACAATGGAATTTCTCTCGTTGTTTTTTTTTGTAATTTAATATCTATAAGCGATTTTTCTATTCAAAAAGCATGTTTTTGCTACATTTGTTAGGTCTTCATAGCCCGTGCAACTTTAAAACCATGTTTCCTTATCCTAATTTTACCATATTGTACTATATCTAATTATCTATTGCATTGTGTATTAAATGTAATACGTCAAAGAGTCCATGCTTTCTTTTCTAATCTTCTTTTGTCGTTTTGTTTTGTGTTAAACCTAAGGATGAGGGCTAGCTATAGAAACGCTAAACCAAGATTTTGAAATGTTGCCGTCGGAGGGATATATGAAATAACGAGATATGATGGTTATTGAGTTAATATAGCTGTTAGATATGAATGATTTAGAGAAGAACTGTAGAAGCAATAAACCCTTATTCTATCCGTGTTTGTTGCATTATTTTGCTGCTCATTTCCAAAACCTCGGATCCTGTTTATCAAACTTTTCTTAATTAGTTTTGAGTCTTCTTGATATTCCTTCCATTTGTGCCAACGTACTCCTAGGCGCTACAGTAATCTCATTATCAACTGTTTGCCAGACATGACGCCATCTTTGAAATTCGCAACATTTCGCTCGGTTTTCGTCTGGGATTTCCAAGCGCTCCACCAGTTACCGTAGCCCGAGGCGTGGCACCGCCCATCGGAGCGCCGTCGAATCGCAGGCGTGCGGCAAGCTTCAACGCTTTCATTGATCAGATTGATAGCAGCTAGGCGATCAATACCAGTCAATGAGACTTCTTATCTGCTGAGCAATGGACCACTTAGGCAAGTCAGACATCATTAACATAGAGGTATTCCTTCCAGACACACTTCCTGTGGACGCTGCCGGACCACCTAAAATGCCTCGAAAGCGCGCTCAAAGCTCATGCCCTAGTGCTATTCAGCCAGCAACAGTGGAAGCAGCTCTATCGGTTTGTCCTTCAGCTTACAGTACCTGACGCAGGACTAAGAATAGGATGTTAGGCTTTCCTGCTTGCAGATTGCTCGAAACGCACAAGTTCAGCCCTCATAACCATCCAGTTCTGCAGGATCTGTGGCTGCGGGCCCATTACACAGAGGTGAGTTATCCAGGCTCCTTCGTCGGCCACTTTTTCACCTTATTAAACGTACCGTATCCGTTAATCAATAGACGCGCTCTCACTCACTCGGTCAAACATTGCGCAACGTCATATAAACCATAGCGAACCTTATGTACTAATGAGAATCGGGAAAAGTCGACTCGATAACAGTGGATCCGAATGAATCATTTTCGAATGTTCGACCCGATCTATCCAAAAATCTGGGACCCGCCTTTATCTAAATCATTTAAATAAAACTCCGGTGTTCGCAAGATGACCGCTCTCCGTCGGCCATCCAAAGATTTTCGATCGGATCCGATATATAATGGACAAGAGAGAATCAGCATTGTAAAGCAAGAAATGCGTCCTTTACTCATTAATTGCTTACGGAAACAGAAAATCTTCGAACGGCTAAAGGAATAAACCTTGTATTTTGATTTGTTTACTTAGTCGTTGCGTGAATAGACGATAGATGAAACAGAAGGAAAAAATAACTGTACCAGATAGGAGTGAATCACAAAACTATTACTAGAGAGTGGATGAAATGCATTTCAACTGCGAAAGTCAATTTCAAAAACATTTTAGTGAACAGCAATTTCTTGAAAGCATCCACACATAAAGGTAAAAGTTTTTCGTTTTTTCGCAAGCAGGTCGTGGAGCACATTTTTGCCTGTGGAATTAGGTGTTCAGAAGTAGGCTTTTCTTCGTAAATATGCACTGTACTGCGAAGAAATTTTGATCAGAGAAGAGGCTATAGAGACACTGTGCAGGATTGGGCCACGCTTTCCAATTCCTCTGCCAATTAATTAAGGGCTCTGTATATCTGAGTCCGGGCGCGTGGAGCACATTCCGAGGAGGTGCCGGCTGTCATGTGCTCCCTATACCAGGTTCTTGGTTCAGATTTCCCGTCCAGATAACCAGTTCTTTCATCCCTCCGTGGTCGGTGAATTGGTACCAGACTTGCCTAAGAAAGAAGGAGAAAGCGCTGACTTGTTTATTTATTGGCCACCGCAAGTTATTGTATAGCCAAATACGCATTCAAATCGCCTCCACGACTCCCGTAGAAGTAGAATCCGTGGCGCATCCCAAAAGAGATGGAGTACCGTCGTTCTACATATTTCATCCTTAATATTTGGGATCTGTATATACACAACCGTATCCGCTAACCTGTGTCCCAACCAGGTACTCCTTGCCTTCCCAGATAGGTCCGGTAGCAGCTCATCAGCTGTAAATTGAAAAAAAACACCGCTTGGCCTGAGTGGGGGGGGGGCTCGTTCGCTATTCTCCTCTCGCATTCCAGAGTAGCCCAGTGGCTTCTATTTTCTCTACAGGATAAGGACAAAATATAGAAGTCGAAGATAGCCAATCCTTTTACGAGATGCGTCGCACATTCTACTATATTTCTATTTCTACTACATTATATCGTTAAGGGAATTTGAATGCGTATTTGGACTATACAATCACTTCCAGCGGTGAACAAGTCAGGGATTTATCCTTCTTAGTCAAGTCTGGTACCAAATCAGTGACCTCAGAGGAATGAAGAGATCGGTTGGACTGGTGAGAACTCCGAACTAAGAACATGATTTTGGTTAACGCGACAGCCGGCACCTCCTCCGACTGCGCTACCACTCGGGAGTGCATCAGGGAAGATGGGGTGCCTTTATGGAACAGTATTTAACAGATTCGTCAACCGCTTACCGCCCTCTAACAGCGAAAATACCGTGAAACTCCTGATATGATATTCATCAGCGTAATGTTTGGCGGTATTTCCACCGCTAGAGGGCGGTAAGCGGTTGATAGATTTGGCCCAGGAAGGTCAGCGATAACCAACCACGGTTCGGGATGCATGCAACATGCATTCTACTTTTACAGGGCATCGTGTAGGCTTTTTGAATGCGCGTTTGTCCCCTACAGTGATTTGTGGTGGCCAGCCGATGGGCATCTGAATGTTTTACCAATGTGGTGTTTCACAAAGAGTCTGTTACCAAACCACCGAAGGCTTGGCTAGCCTGAATGATCTTTCACCAGGAACCTCGATTTCGAATGCACATGTCCGCCTGCGCCCACGCAACTACGCATCCAGATTTGATGTTTCCAAAAAATTGCAGAACTGTAGTCGTTCTTCTTCATTCTCGTCGTCCTCTATGACCCGTTCGTTCCTGCGTATTTTTGGTGTTGTCTGGGATTTTGAGCAGAGTTATAATGATATGTGAAAAGACCTTGGGCGCTACAGAATGAAGTTAGGTTGAAGATCTGTTTTTACCAAGAGGCATACTTTATAGCGAAGGTCGCGCTGAAAGTTGTTCGCGGGTGTACATATGTATGAACCTGGACGCAAACACCAGTGTGCTAGTCTAGGCAGTGTAACACGACGAAGTGTATCGAGCGAAGCTCAGGACTGAACTGTTGGTTCCTATTAATTTATTTGCTTCTTTTGCTATGGCTTTTAAAATGCCACACTGAAGGCATCTCATATTTACAAACTTATCTCTCTCATGGGATCATGTAGCGCAGTCGGAGGAGGTGGGGGCAGTCGCGTGCACCCGATACCAGCTTCCTGGTTCGGATTTCCCACCCAGACCAAACAAGCCCTCCATCTCTGTGTCGACGGTTTGTAGTAGACTTGTCTGGGAAGGATAAAGCGCTGACTTGTTCATCGGCTGGCCACCGCAAGTCATTGAATGGCCAAACACGCATTCAAATCGCGTCCATGACATACCGTAGAAGTAGAATGCGTGGCACATCCTAAAACGGGATTGACCCATGCCGTTCCACACCTTTTTAGCCATTAACCTTCGCAATTCTGCATTTATTTTTGGATGCGTTTGCTTGCCTGAGGACCTCGTAGCGCGGTGTTAGTAGACCAGCTCCACCACTAGTTGGAAGCCAAAGCTCTCGTTCTGCTTAGGCCAAGCGAGCTATCCATACCCTCAAAGTCTGTGAATTGGTATCAGAGCTGAATGTGGAGGGCAGTGAGATTAGATTCATCAAGCACGCACTCATTCCCCGATGATCTCGCACAAAAGTAGAAGTCGTGGCGAATCCCAAAAGGGATTGGATAACGGCGCTCTTCACCCTTCTTATTCTTTAGGGTAAACCAGCTTTACCGATACTCTTCCTGTTTTGGTTTGGCCTCTATTTAGCACTTTACTCGCTTAGAAGCTTTACCTGCATCACATGTTTCTGACCGTCAAATTGCGCGAGTGGGCGCCAGCAACATTTCCATTCGTTCCTGTCGCGTGCCAATGTGGTCCAGTGGACCATCTTCGCTCAAGGGGCACGAAAATCGCCATTCTTTCTTGCTAAAGGCTTTCCCCTTCTTCGTTTCCCTTTTTTGAAGGAGGAGGAGTTTTCGGTTTAAAAAGGAATTCGAGTAAAACATGTTTGGTAGCAGTAGTCGTCTCAGTTGCACTATGACCAAAGGCGAAGATATGAAGGATAAAACGGCTATAAGGAGATGAAAATGAGGCGGAACATCGAAGTTTCGGGTAGCGTCATGGTTCCGCACTCATATATCTTCGGTTAGCCTCGGTTAAGTCTCCGAACACTTCAAAAGGTCCCTGAGCCGCTCTCGAAGCGGAAACTGGGCCTCAATTGGTGTTACTCAATTCATTCGGGATTCGCCATGCCCTAGATCCCTTCGTGACGTCGTGGATGTACTTTGAGCGCATAGTTGATCCATACGTGATGTGCAGGAACGAGGCGATGAACAATTGTTTCCAGTGCGGTTCTGTTGAATGCTTCAGTTCATTTTCATAGTAGGAATGAAGTGGCCGATAGCGATGCTACTTCTCTGGTTATAGCACGGGAGGTTCGATTTCCGATGGCCTTCATTTTTGGATCACATGATATCGATCCTGTCACAGATTCTGTAGAAAGCTCTCGATATTAGAACGATGGAATAGTAAGGTCTAGATGGAATTGTAACTAAAATCGGATTATCGATCAGTGAAGTGAGCATGGGCCACTGGTAGCGCATTCGGAGCTGGCATCTGCCATCGCATGCCTTCCGATTCCTAGTTCATAGCTCGAGTCCCACCGCGCAACAAACCGTTCAAGGGATCACCTGGTGTAAGTGAATTAATACCAGACTTGTCTGTGACAGATGAAGCACTAGTAGTTTGCCTATCGATTGGGCACAGCAAGTCCCGTAAAGTCGAAGAACACATTCAAGTTGCTTCCACGATACCTCGTAAAAGTAGAATTCGTGAGAAATCCTAAAAAGGGTTAAATGACGCCGCTCTTATTTTTGTCGTTTCCAAACAGGTGCCACTTCGCCTTCTAACCTACATCCTTATTCGTATATAGTCCTTTTCATTCCGAAAATATTGGTTTGTATTTGGGTTTAGAAGACGTAAATGGCTGTGACGCAGAAGAGCATTCATTATTAAAAATATAGGGTGAAGGACTCTTTGGGATGCGCCACGCATTCTACTTCTGCGGGATGTCGTGGAGGCGAGTTGAATGTGTATTTGGCCATACAATGACTTGCGATGGCCAGCCGATGAAAAAGTCAGCGCTTTATACTACCCAAACAAGTCTGGTACCAATTTACCGACCCCTGAGGGATGGAAGGTTGGATTGGCCTGGGCGGGAAATCCAAACCAGGAACCTGGTATCGGGTGCAGGCGACAGCCGTCGTCTCCTCGGACTGCGCTCCACGCGCCCATTAAGTCTTATAGTTAGAAAATTTCTCAACACATTTTGCCTCACCTATACCTTTCTTCAGAAAAACTTACGCATTAGCCTTCTAGGCTTTCTGGTTTCAACTGGTTTTTCAAGTCACATCTAAATTACCCTTTTCCTTATTTGCGGCACAGTGAAAATGTTACAAGGCTTTTAAATTTTAGAAGAAGCACAAATCAATAGTCACCCACGGCCACCTTGTGGGGATTTATAACAAGTACATATTCAAGCGAAAAACAATCAGTCGAG
Organism: Heligmosomoides polygyrus polygyrus; assembly: GCA_947396885.1. Taxonomy (NCBI): domain Eukaryota; kingdom Metazoa; phylum Nematoda; class Chromadorea; order Rhabditida; family Heligmosomidae; genus Heligmosomoides; species Heligmosomoides polygyrus. The sequence goes on along the minus strand of OX377204.1, from coordinate 84,504,903 downwards.
TGTAAAATGCAAGACTTTGGACGACTAAATGGCGCATTATGTCTGAAAACTTCTTTTTTAAAAAGTTTTCATGTGATTCTTAACTTCTTCAGTACCTTTATAGTGAGCGAAGGTATCCCTGTTGGAACTGTGTATTACATCTTTTTGAGATGTTATTCCCTGGCACCAAAATGATGCGTAGGGAATGCTAAAGCTGGGTAATCAAACTTTGCTATTCCCTGGTTTCAGACTTGTCTGGGATCTTGCAAACAAATTGGGCAACACTATCCTTTATTCTTTATCCTTTACTCGTGCTTCTAACAATCGGTTTTAGACCAGATATAGGATTGATTTACCTCCTTGACAATGCACCTCACCAAACTCAGTTTGAGATTTTTGTAATCAAAGATTACAAACTGGTAAGGGATCAGACTCCTTTAATTGTTTTCAAAAACATAGTTTTTGTAGTAGGGGACGCCTGCAGAATGTAGTTGATTGATTTTATTGATTTTATTTCGGTAGGACTACTGTAGCATGCGATAAAATGTCCCTAGCCATTATTCTTATAATTACCAGAAGGCGTTTCAGGCAGAGAAGACAAAGGAACGTGAACTGGGTGCAGTGTGCAAATACCGAATCCGGAAGAAGAACCCCTTCCCGGCGACTATATGGGACGGCGAAGAGACGAACTACTGTTTCAAGGTGCCTCCACTGCTTCATACTGTATCGCTACCGTATCCCGATAAGTAGATTCTAATGCTTGTTTTTGTTTGTAGTCGAAATCGCGCAATGTGCTCCGTGACGCCTACAAGAAGCAGGCGTATCCGTCGGTGGAGGACAAGAAGCGACTGGCAGCTCAGACGGAACTCACCGTCACACAGGTCTCGAACTGGTTCAAGAACAAGCGACAACGTGAACGAGCCGCCGGCACGCTGGAAAAGTGAGTGCTTCCTTCGTTGTGTGTGGGAGCCAGGCGAGTTTCATAGCGGCCATCCGGACCTCCACCACCTCCTCCAGAAGTGGGGCGACACGGTCAGAGCCAGCGCGCCGCACCGGGCGCCTGTTTGCGTTTGGCATGCGAAGGTTGCTGCTTAAGTGCCTGTGCTGTCGATGATGTAATCGAGCCGTGGTGGCTCTGTTTGGATTAGTGCCCAGATCGTTGACTCTCGCGCGTGTGCTGCGCCTAAAGTCACTTACGCGCCTGAAAACTACCAGCTGAGGGTGCTCACCGCCCACCAGGTGCTTCTAGGCTTCGAAGGTTTTCTCCCGAAATGATTACCTCAAAATTTTCGGGATCATTGATGCGATGATTTCATTCGGGACGTTCGGCGCAGGTTTTTTTATAACAGCATAGAAAATTTATGAAATAACTGTCTATGCGTAGCATTGTTACCTATCCAACTTGCAATACTAGTCCACAAAAATACTGTAGAAGTGTATGCAGTCTTAGCCGATTGCAAGGAAGAAATTCACATAAACAATTTAAAAAGGGCGTCGCTAAAAAATGTGGAGGAAAAATGCCGAACAAATAATTACGGTAGTTATTTCGAACACATCCTAAGCGACGCAGAACAAGTAGTTACGGTAGTTCGGTTTTTCCTCATTGTGGATGGGGAGAAGTGGGGAAAGGGGAGAAGGAAAGTGGCGATTGTAGAACAACACTTCTCATGGCACACTCGCAATCCTCCCTCCCTAATTTCGTGTGAGAAACCACACATCATGGGAGAGTCGTAGGAGTTCCCGGATGAATTCAGGAAATTGGTATTCGGCAGCCAAACATGCTATCTGCGTCCTGAACGGGACGGTTCCAGTTTTCCTTCTCATTTTTGAAGATTAAAGAAGACGTGGGCGCGTGTAGCGCAGTTGGAGGAGGTGCCGACTGTCGCGAGCACCCGATGCCAGGTTCTTGATTCGGATTTATCGCCCAGGCCAACCAAGCCTTCCATTCCCCGGGGGTGGGTGAATTGGTACCAGACTTGTCTGGGAAGGATAGAGCACTGATTTGTTCATCGCCTGGCCACCGCAAGCCATTGTATGGCCTAATACACATTCAACACGCCTCCACGACATCCCGTAGAAGTAGAATGCGTGGCGCATCCCAAAGAGCATTGAATAACGCCGTCCTTTATCCTTTATCCTTAAAGAAGACGTGGCTCTAAGGTCTGGAAATACTAATGCTCAAAAGCACACTCGATAAAGTGCCCTAATTTGGTGACATATGGTAACAATTTGCGGTAAAAACTTGCGACTCATGGCTCAGTGATTGATCAGTGACTCGTGCGAAACTTCAATTTCTCTGCAATAAAGGAAGAATGTGTTTAAGTCATTTTCTAAACATTATGTGATAACAATTGAGGTTGTTATTTCTAGTTATAACGATGTTTTGTTGCGACCAAGACTCAAGTAGGACTCGAACCCGCATCCCATGCTTATCGGGTGGGATGTAATACGAAAATATTAGGTTGTCTCATAAGTCCCCGCCGTTTTTTTTTCAACGATTCATTGCGGATTTCGCCGGCGCTATATAGCTTTCGAAAGACTCACTCTATCAGAGCATGTGTCACATTTCTTTCTCATCCTGAATTCTTTCAATTTTTTAAGTCGTTAAAGTGAAAAGTGAAAAAGTGGCTACCTGCGCAGTTGTTCTCTCCGCCTAGGCTTGGAATTTTTGCGCAGTTTTTCATAGCGTTTGGAAGAGAATGCTCTGTACTACAAGGATACGTATTGGTCCTATTTGCTCACTTGCCCTTTATTGATTTTTAGGCCATCAAATTGGGACGTCCGAAAGAGAAGATTTATTTTTACCGACAGCTCCTGCTCCGGTGTTGGACTTTTTTGCTTGTTTTTATAAGTGGTTCGGAAGAGAATGTCCTGCTCTATAAGAACTTGTGTCGCGTTTATTGGCCCATGCTGATTTCTGTCGAATATCAACAAAATTCCAATGAGAAAAAATCATCTTCACCAACAACCCCTTCTCCTTGTTCAGTTGTTGATATTCGACAGAGATCAGCATGAGCCAATAAACGCGACACATCTTATTGAGCAGGACACCCTCTTCTGAACGACATATAACACCAAGCAAAAATGTCCAACCACAGAACTGAGCTGTCGGTAATAATTCGGGCGAAAAAGTCGGACGTCCCCTTGATGACCTGAAAATCAATAAGGGGCAAATGTGCAAATAGGGCCGACACACATTCTTTTAGTACAGAGCATTGAATTCCAAATGTTGTGAAAATCTGCGCAAAAAAATCCAAACCTAAGCGGAGAGAATAACTGCGCAAATGGCCACTTTTTCACTTCTCAGTCTAAGGACCTAAAAATTGACAAGATTCTGGATAAAAAAGAAATGCAATACACGTTCTGATAGAACAAATCATTCTCTTTCGAAGGCTGTATAGCGCTATGCAAGAGACCATCGGCGAAATCTGCAATGAATCGTTGAAAAAAACGACGGGGACTTATGGGGCAACCTAATATTTCCCTTTTTTCGGTAGTAATAAAGGGCTTTGCCTTTTCGTCAGTTCGGTTTGTGGTCGATACCACCCTAAATCTCCATGTTTGCTGAAGTTAAACTTTTTGGCGTTTTTGGTGTACAGGAGAAAATCATTTTTCAAAATTTCGAATAATCGAGCGACCGAATAAATAGTTTACTTGAACTTGTTATCGAACGGGGAAACAAAACGATTTTTGCAACTATCGAGCAATCGACTAAGCAAAAAAATCTGCTGGAGGATATGTCGAACAAACCAGTTTTGAAAATCGACTCCAATCCGCTTTGGTTCACGGTAAAATTTGCTAATGTTGCTATGTTTTTACCTTGCAAGAAGAACTCGAGCATTACTTGAGTAATGAACTGACAGTACAATGCCTCAGTGCTCGAATTCAAACGATTTTCGAATTTCTGTTTCTTGCAGAGTTTGATTTTGAACATTGCCTGCAGTGCAGCGCTTTTTCGCCTTGCGATTAATTAAGTAAAAAAAGATCCCATTTCTTCGAACAATTGATCGGTCTTGTTCATGTTCAACTCTAATGATTGCCGACTTCTCTCAGTAATAGGAAGAAAACTTCCTAATAATAGATCTATATTTACTTTTATTTATAGAATGTTTCTTGTCTTTGGACCGCTCTTATAAGTATTCCACCAAAACAAGTAACGACCAAATTTTGGGTGTCAAATTTCAACAAATGATACGATGCTCACTCTTCAATCGTACGACCAGCATACCTAGTTATTTGAGTGAAAAACAAGCATCAAAGGTATGTAGGTGTAATTGTGAGTCTCAGCATCAGTACGGCTCCAAGGGCATCTCATCAGTATCCGGGTAAAGGCAAGGAAAATCTTCGAGTTATGAGATTCTTGAGAGAATTGAGATTTCCGCGAAGACGCCTATCTTCCACCTAGGAGTAGTCCAACCAATGTGTGGGTAAGGTATAGGATGACTGCAGCACCAGGTGTACTTTACTCCTGAGTTATTTGTTGATGAATCCGGTCCCAGATGCATCCAACTGCCTTCACAGAACTCTCCCTTAAATAAGGACGTTACTCTAAACAAGGGTGTAGAAGAGCAGTCGGAGGAGGCCTCTGCGTTGTTGCCAGATTATTGGTTCGGTTTTTGCGCTCAGTATAGCCAAGACTTCCATACCTACAAGGTAGGTGGATTGGTTTCGAACCTGTTGGGAAGGATAAAGCACTGACTTCTTCATCGAATGGCCAGCACATGTCACTCTAGGTGAAATGCGCACTCAAATTGCCTTCACAGCAGCCCGTAGTAGAAGAATGCGTGCCACATTTCAAAGCGATCGATTAAGGTCCGATATCCTTCAGTTTCTTACGCGTCCTAGGAAATTCTGCAATTGTGCCTACGTCTACTTCTCTTAAACGCATCCTTAGAATACAGGGTATTAACGGAATTTAGAATTCTTGAAACAGAATAGGAACTCCTACTGGATGGCGTGTACTGGACAGTCAAGTGATTGCGATGAGATGGCTCGTAAAGTAAGCGCAACCTTGACTGCTGTGTGAGTCGAAGGCGTAATGGTCCCTTTGTTGGCCTAATATCTCTATTTGATCAACTTTTAAAAACGGACGCGTGTAGCACAGTTGGAGGAGGTGCCGACTGTCTCGGGCACCCGATACCAGGTTCTTGGATCGGATTTCCTGTCTAGGCCAACCAAGCCTTCCATCCCCCTCGGTCGGTGAATGCTTCCAAAGTTGTCTGGGAAGGATAAAGCGCTGACTTGTCCATCGACTGGCCACCGCAAGTTGTTGTATGGCCAATTACGCTTTCAAATCGCCTCCTCGATACTCCGTGGAAGTAGAATGCGTGGCGGATCCCAAGAGGAATTGAGTAACGCCATCTTTTATTATTCAAAATCCTTTAACTTTTGAGTAAACCGAATTTGTAGGAATTCCGCTCCCATGAAATAAACAAACCACAAACCACGAAGAACGTCATTTCTCCCAGAAGTCTCCTAATCTCTCCCTCCCCGCGCCGCAACATCAGCATTGTCTTTCCGTCCCAAACGAAAATCTGCCCGCCGTTTTCTCCGATCCGGTAAACATCCAACCGACCTACGTCATGGCCCTTGTCGTTGCTGTTACCGTAGTCAACACGGCTGCCGCATGAGAGCAATCAATTTCCTAGGCCAGGGAGCAGAAACACTGAGCTGGTTTTGTGCGGGCTAGTCGATCTAACGGGTCTCGAAACGAACGTCCGTGAAATCACTAACCATAACAACTGACAGCTCTTTTTAACCTACGATAAGTACGTATGTATTTTCTGGAGGGAAGCTCCTTTACAAGTTTTTCCAACATTCTCGGCCTAAGCCATTCTTAACGAACATGATGTTCAGGGCGGGTTTAGGGAGGGTTTGCAAAGATTTCAGAGCGACTCACGTTTTCCATCTGGACATTAGATTCGCCGCCGATTCAATAATTCGAATCCGGCATTTTTTCAAATTCAGTTACAAGAATTCCACGGATCTCCCTCGATAGAGAGCCTTCGGGCTCTCTTGTTAAGAGGGATCTCGGGCCGCTTGTCGCAGGGCCACGTGGCGCGTCCCCGGGTGGTGGATAGGGGAATTAAACGCGAACCAAATGCGACCGTGTACTGCCCAGAGACGCAGGTGGGATGCAGGGGATGGACTCCTTGCTCCTGCTGTGTCGGGTCGATGCGTTCCTTGTGCGTGGGAGCGGCATGTTCGTGCACAGTGTGCGTGGATGTGTCCGTGACTGTGCGGATTGTAACTGTGTCGGCTCGGCCAAAAGCTTGCACTCGGTAGACTGGGAGTACATGTAAGGCGCTTCGAGGCCGCCTTAAGTCTCGCCCCGTCCCTTCGGGCAGTCTGGCTGGCTGCCCGGAGTACCCCGCCCGCACGACAGAGCCTGACTAGCTACCCGTGTTGTATTCCAGTCAAACACAGCAGCACTAAAGGGCCTCATTCCCCTGACCCCGAAAGAGCCCCCATTTCTGCAGCGATGGGAAGGACGAGTACGGAGAGGCTGCTAAAATCTCAGGGCCTAACCAGGCTGCGCAAACTGAGAAGGACTAGGATGACGATCTGTACTTACAACGCCCGCACGCTTGCGTCCGAAGCATCCGTCGAGGACCTGATGATGCAAGCCAGGAAGATCAAGTACGACGTCATCGGACTGACCGAGACGAGAAGACACCACCCCCTACACGCCGCCTACGACTCCGGAGAAGAACTGTTCCTCGGAACATGCGACAGCAGGGGAGTAGGCGGCGTTGGTGTCCTCGTCAACACGCACTTGGCCATGAACATCGATTCGTACGAGTCTCTGACTAGCCGAATCGGACGTCTGCGACTGAAGCGATGTGGCTCCGTGCCAGCCTTGACTGTGTTCGTCGCGTATGCCCCAACATCCGACTACGACGACGAAGACGTCGAGGCCTTCTACGTGGAGCTGGAGAAGTTCTATAAGGAAGATCACACCTTCTACAAGGTGATCGTCGGCGACTTCAACGCCAAGATCGGGCCACGAAGGTCGCCGGAAGAACTTCACATCGGAACCCACGGTTTGGAGTGGAACGAGCAAGGTGAAAGGCTGTCTGAGTTTATCATGTCAACCAAGACCATCCATGGAAACTCGCAGTTCCAGAAGCCTCCCTCCCTACGATGGACCTGGGAATCCCCCGGTGGCCAGTTCCACAACGAGATCGACCACATCATCTTCAATCGCAAGTATTGCCTGACCGATGTCTCCGTTGTCCCCAAGTTTTACACGGGATCGGACCACCGCCTCCTTCGCGCGAGGTTCCGCTTTTCGCGTCAAGGAGAGAAGGCCGCGAAGTTCAAGAAGAGGAATCCCAGAACGACCATCAACTGGGATCTCTACACCTCTCTTGTCGGCCTTTGGGAAGATGCCGTCATGGACAACGTCGACGAGGAATACGATCGCTTCGTGCACCATCTCCACGATAGTGCTAAGGGAGCCGAGAGCTTGAAGACCACCAAGAGACGCCTGTCTCCGGAAACTCTCGAGCTGATACGCCAGCGTGGAGCAGCACGAGCGTCAGGCAACTACCAACTGACGTCCGAGCTTGCAAAGCTATGCAGAGCGGCGATAAAGGAAGATCTCAAGGAGAGAAGGGCGGAAGTGTTGGCTGAAGCAGCAGAGGCAGGGCTGAGCATTCGCAATGCCCGCCGGAACTTCGCCAACTTCAAGACCAAGATGACCGCTCTCCGACGTCCTGACGGAACCACCACCTCTTCCAGAAGGACCATGGAGAAAGTCATCCACGACTTCTACTCCGATCTCTTCGATAGCCACGTCCACCTGCCCCCATGCCATCTTCCGCAGGATGGATACGTCGTTCCCTCTGTTCTCCCTTCCGAGATCCGACACGCCATCTCGTCGGTGAAGAAACGTACAGCACCCGGTTCTGACAGGATCAGAACTGAACACCTGAAGAACCTCCCGCCAGCGCTCATCAACACCTTGGCGCGGCTCTTCACACGCTACCTGTCCGAATGCAAGGTTCCATCTCAGTGGAAGACCAGCAAGACCGTTTTGCTGTACAAGAAGGGAGACGTGCACGACATTGGCAACTATCGCCCGATCTGCCTGTTGTCCGTAGTCTACAAGCTGTTCACTCGAGTCATCCTGAATAGGATTAGTAGAACGCTGGACGAAGGACAGCCATGCGAACAAGCAGGATTTCGGAGAGGATTCAGCACGATCGACCACATACACACCATTACGAAGCTCATCGAAGTGTCGCGAGAGTACAAGCTGCCGCTGTGCCTTACGTTCATTGACCTGAAGAAGGCATTCGACTCCGTCGAGACTGAAGCGGTCATGGAAGCCCTGCTCACCCAGGGTGTTCCTACTCAGTACATCAGAGTCCTTCGAGAGCTGTACAGTGGATTCACGACCAAGATCTCACCATTCTACAACGACGTCGTCATTGACGTGAAGAGAGGGGTTCGACAAGGGGATACCATATCCCCGAAGCTCTTCAGCGCCACCCTCGAAAACGTCATGCGCGAACTAGAATGGGAAGACATGGGAGTGAAGGTCGACGGCCGGCAACTGCACCATCTTCGCTTCGCTGACGACATCGTGCTCATAACCCCGAGCATCAGTCAGGCGGAACGAATGCTGGCCGACTTCGATCGTGTATGTGGAAGCGTTGGACTGCAGCTGAATCTTACGAAGACGATGTTCATGAAGAACGGATGGGTTTCTGATGCCCCATTCTCGCTCAACGGAACGACCATCTCCGAATGCTCCAGCTATGTGTATCTGGGTCGCGAAGTCAACATGACCAACGACCTAGCACCAGAGCTGAGCAGAAGGAAACGAGCGGCTTGGGGAGCTTTCAAGAGCGTCGAAGAAGTCGTGAAGAAAACGAAGAACGTCCGACTCCGTGCCCACCTATTCGACTCCACTGTTCTCCCTGCCCTAACATACGCCTCAGAGACCTGGGCTATACGAAAGCAGGATGAGCACGCGATCAGCGTCGCGCAGCGTGGAATCGAGAGGACGATGCTCGGAGTGACACGACTCACGCAAGTGAGAGAAGGCCTCCGGAGTTCCGAGCTTCGCCGACGTTCGAAGATCAGAGACGCTGTCGCATGGGCCAAGTCGTCGAAAATTAGGTGGGCCGGCCACGTAATGCGATTCGCAGACACCCGCTGGACGAGAGCCGTCACAGATTGGATTCCGCGGGATGTCAAAAGAACACCAGGACGCCCACCAACGCGTTGGTCGGACTTCTTCGTGAAAGCCCTGAACGACCGATATGACGCTCTTCGTGTCCCTCGAGCGAGGAGGATCCATTGGACCACTCTGGCACGCGACAGGGACGAATGGAGACGCTGCTGGCGCCCGCTCGAGCAAGTCGATGATCAACGGGATGACAGGTGATACAGGTGATACAGTTACAAGAATTACGCGAATAATGGCATTAAAAACCCGGATAATGGGACAATTCAGTTGAAAGTAGCTCTACCAAGAAGGAATTTCGGATTATCTAGATAACTGATTTATTCTCAAATCTCACTCCAGATGTCAGAGAACGATTGGACAACAGATAATTTATCAAAACAAGTTATCTGGACCATTTGAAAGTTCGATCTGGTAAAAATCACCCCTGTCTGAACCCCATATGAACCGGACCTTTCAAAAATCTCATTGTTTGCATAATACTCTAAACAAGAGAGTGAAAAATGACGGATCCGAATTATCCGAATCGTGGTCGTATCCCATGTGTATTCAGTAGTATTAAGACGTAAGACGTGAGTTGAGCTCGTTTGGTGACTTCCACCCCGATACATCGGAAACCGATAGCATCGGATAGGAAATCGATAATGCCGATCGATACTGGCCATCCGATAGAAATTCCGATCTATCGTAGCAGAGAAGGGGCACTCCACTGTAATTCTTTTTCCACGGCGGCAAAACTGAAAGCAAACAAACTTTCAAAGACGGCACCTGAGCTGGCCTACGAGGGAACCTTTCTTCGAAACTTCATATCCGGGGAAGGCTTTCGTACCCCTTCGTTTCCGGGGAATCCGGGACGCTGTTTACATTTGATTTACCCTTGTAAAAAGTGACCATAAAATGACTTACGGTGCTCAGCCGATAGAGCATCAGCGCTTTATCCTTCCCAGACAGGCCTGGTACCTGTTCACCGACCTCGTAGCTATGGAAGGCTTGGTTGACCTGAGCGGAAAATCCGAACCAGGAGCCTGGTATAGGGTATATGCGACAGCCGACATCTCCTCTGACTGCGCTATACGCGCACCTCTAGGATAGCTCTAGAAATTCGTCATCTTCTGTGAAGCCCATCTGTCGGCCATCATCCCCGAATGTTTCCCAGCCCGATTGATTGAATTGGGGAGAAAATCAATATCAGCGGTAGAAAATCGATAACATCGATTGGCCAAAAAGTGTCTCGATGGGCGCTTCTGGACTGCCCACGTATTCTCCCTTTGACGATGAGCGAGATGATGTAGGAAGTGTGTTGTTCTCAATTGTCTTTCTGCGAACTGGGCTTGAAAACTGGGGCTTTGATGACTGCGTGAAGCTGCACAGCCTGGAGACGAGTCGCGCGGCTGATCCTGCTGAACGGCAGCCGTCGTCTTGACACCTCTCAAGAACCGCCTAAGACAACACGCTTCACCGTCTATTGTTCCGCCGCGGCAAGTTTGCTCTAACCGCCCGTTCAATATGTACCGTACATCGCGTGAACAAAGACATCGCAGCGGTCGCACAAGGCCACGGTCAGCGGGATGCTCCCCGATGGGCGAGCTTCCCGACGTTCCCTTTTTTATGGAGAAACCGAGAAAATAAGATTCCAGGAGTTGGAAACTAAGGGTGTAATTGTACTTAGGACAAAGGGCAAAGATGCCAGTCAATCTCTGTTTGTGATGCGCCGCACGTTCTATTGCACCGGCCGAACTTTTTGGTATCTGGATGGAACGCGAAAAACGCCGTTTCTGCCTACCCTTTCGCTTTGAAAAATAAAAGGGATGGTTAGCATTGGCGGTAAATCGGAATAAAGCACCTGGAATTGGGCGCACGCCACTACCGGCACCTCCTCCAACTGAGCCGACATAACTCCAGTAAAATATAATATATTGAATAGAGGTTTTGGCTTAATACAATACTGGCCTATCTTTTGGTATGTGGACATAAAGAGCTTAAAAAAAAACTTATTTTCCGCCACTTTTTGACAACACTGTTCAAATTGCGTGCCTTAAAAAATAAATCCGAAATATTTGGGATCAGCATCTAATGATCTAGCTGATGAAGTGAAGAACGTCATGTAATTGTTAAAAATGTTGATGGGATGAGCTATATTCAGAATGCGGCCATTGATTGGGGGAGGGGTCCGCCGCGCCGACAAGAATCTTGGTCATCAATTCAACAGTTTTACCATTAACTAGGCGTTTTTTTGCATCGGGTAGATTGTTCGATGGTGATTTCAAATATTGTTTTTGTTTTCGTTTTTCAAGGTACGCAACTTGAAGACCGCTTTCAAAAAGAGACGGAAAAGGCGTTTTTTGCGCTTTTCCCTCCCAAAGACCAAAAGATACGGCAAGTACTGTAGAATGCGTGGCGCATCACAAACTGAGATTGACTAGCACCGTTGTCCTTTGTTCTTAGCACCCAATTTCACCGCTATTTTTCCAGTTCCCGAAATCTTATTTTCTCGGTCTCTCCATAAAAAAGGGAACGTCGGGAACCTCGCCCATCTGGAAGCATTTCTCTGACCGTGTCCTTTTGCGACCGCTGCGATCACTTTGTTCACCACGATATACGGAGAGGACGGCGTTACTTAATCCCTTTTGGGATACGCCGCGCATTTCGTTGTACGAAATGTCGTGGAGACGATTTGAATGCGTATATGGCCAAGCAATGATTTGCGGTGGCCGGCCGATGAACAAGTCAGCGTTTCATCCTACCCAGAGAACCCCGAAGAGATGGAAGGCTTGGTTGTCCTGGGTGGAAAACCCGAACCAAAGAACTGAAACGGGACATCCGTCGCCTCGTCCAACTGCGCTACAATGCGCTTGCAGTTTAATAGGACTTGGTAAATCCCTGCCATTTTGTCTTTTCTCTGCCTTTCCTACAATCTGGCTACCATTCTAGTGCACCCTCATTCAGCTGTATCCACGCTGTTCTATTGGTTTTAAATTTGCTCGAACCGGAAACGTCCTCTGCCAAAAAAGTCTTTGTTCGTTCCCTTCGCATGCCAAAGTAGCCTGATGGTCCTGCTCACGATAATGATTTGGTTCATTTCACTTCTTTTGTCGCCGGAACGGAACCGATATCGGCTACGCGGATGCCGTATCTCAGGGGCTGGCCCGCCTTGACACTGGGGGGGGGGGGTGACTGTCGAAGACTCGCTGAGGAGGTGAACCGAAGAAGTAGTCTCATTCACCCAAATCTGCCTCCATTCGACGTTGACTTATGATTCTCCTTGCTGGACACCTTCGCTGGACAGAACTGCAACATTTTGACATATTCTCGAAAGCTTACGACTTGATTTGTCCAATATTCTTAAGGCTGCGTTTACAAAGCTTTTTCGGATCTATCCTAGTTGGATGGGTACTTCATTTAGTATTTTTAACAACGACGGAGAAATTGAAATTGCAGTATTCCAACATCCAGCTACCCCTTGAGAGGACAGTTCTATGTAATTTACTACCGAGGACGAGTTGTCCTGTTTGAGTTCGCTTTGCATTTTTAGTAGTGCCACCCTTCGACTAGGATAGATCCGCTTTTTCGCTTTTTCTACAAACATTTAATTTTTGATACACTGTTTACTGGTGCAATATTTATTTCTTTAGGTGCATCAATGTAAAAACATGTCTCCCCTGCACATATGTTACAGACCAAAGTCATTTTTTAAAAATTATTGTTCCAGTTTTAAATTTACCGCTAACTTTTCAGGAACTCTGCCAAATCCGAAAGCGATGACGGATCAAGCGGTTGCGATTCCAAACCGAACCTGAGCATCGAAGCGCCGTTCCCCGACATGCAGGCGTTCGGCTACGGTAGTGCAGCTGCGTATTTCCCACCGCCGATGACGTACGATCCGTTGTTCAACTTACAGAATCTATGACGTTGATGATGACGATGACACCTCGATTGTTCGTGTTTTCTTCGATTAATTTATCAAATTTATATGTACAAAACTATGTGCTCGCCAATGAATGTGCTGCTTCTCTGTTACGTTGCATTGTCTCGTTGATTTCGTGGACGGTGCTGTTACCTTTTGAAAAGCAAAAATAACGGCACCAGTGAGGCGATGGAGTCTGTCCTGTTGCGTTGTATTGCTGATCAATCTACCCTTTTGGAGCTTCTAATCTGAGAGCGGCGAGAAGAAGTGGTTCAAAAGTAAAAGGGGAACGGGCAAGGCCTTGAGCGATAAGAGTCACCGACAGTGGCGAAGGTGGGAAGTTGTGGTGCTCTCTAAAGAACCGGATAAGGCCATAACAAAACGTTGCTTTTAGTATGACACCTTTTCTCTCATTTCTTCTAATGAGGACTTTCCCAGGCAGTGCCGCCGACTGACTGAACAGGAAATGGACAAAAATAGCCAATAGAGTCAGGGGTAAATCTCTACGTAAAAAAATATCCATGATCCCATAGTTTTTCAACAACGTAAAACTCAATGCCACAACAATCCTAAATAACAGCAATATTAAACATGCCTTGTTTCACGCCTACTTTCATAGAAAACATGTTCAAAATTGTTTACCTCGAGGCTCATCATCAATGAAGAAGGTTACTAGTTAACAAATCGGCAAACCTTCCTAAGGCTCAGGTGTAAGCTGCCATGTTTCCGGTCCAATAGAGCTTATTAAGACAAAAACAACCCTTTCAGGGTATAATTGGTACCTTCATTTTCCTGCTTAAGGCTAGGCCTGCTACTAAGTTGCCCGAATTGTTTAGACAAATGTCAGAGCGAGATGTTTCGTTAGCAACTTTGTTCTAAACTGATATCATCCAGCAAATTACACGACATTACGTTCTATCACATACATATTACATCCCCTCCGGTACAGACCGAATTCCATGACCAAATTCTCCAAATGCTTGGACAGCAAAAAATTATTGACAGAGCTTTTGACGTCCTTCCTATTGGTGAACTTTCTTCCGACGATAAAATACCGAACAGAACCACAGAACATGGTATTCAGTGGGAACGCAAGTCGGGTGAGAACGGTGGATGTGGCACAAGTTCAAGTCTTTCCAGCTTTTTGTGAGGGTTCTTCGCTGTGTGTGGCCTGGGGTTACACCTAGAAAGAAGATGAATTTTTCTCGTTCTGGGCAGACATTTGAGCAGGATTTCACTTATCTTCTCCAAAGCTATGCAGAACGTGTTCGATTCTACCATAGAACTGGAACCAATTTCCAGAAGACCGGTGATAATGTTACACCACAAGCAAAGCAACCCCTGTTTGTCTTGATCAGGATGCTTCGGAAATGGTTTGTGCCAGTCGTCGAAGTCAACCCAGTGCTTGCGGTCCACGATACTGTCGTGGAATACTATACTTATCGTCGATGATTACAAGGGGTGGATTCATGCAAACGAACGATGCAGGATCTTGAAGTATGAGCAAGACCAGGTCGAATGCCACAATTTCGATTACAAGCTGTACTTTTTGCTTAGGTCTTCGTCCAGCACCTTAAAGCGCACCACTGTCAAACCTCTGGTACTCGAACCTCTGGTACCAATTGAAGCACATCATACAAGAAGGGGCATGGTCCATCGCTGTCTTCTTCAGAGAAGATAACGCTCGTCTTCATGTCGACCAGAGCAGCACCTGGAGAAGTGGAGCTGACCGAAAGAGCATCTCCTTCTTCTCCATCGCTTCGAAATAGGAGGAATATTCCACATGCCATGGGAAAACTAGATATGGAGATTGTGAAAAAATGATGCAAAAAACTGCCAGCGGAGCTCTTTATCTGAAAGTTATTTGATGCTGAATCTCACCCTTGCATTTTGCCTGAAAGAATTTCGGATAACCTAATGCAAGTAAGGTGATTGGTTCAGAAGATCGCACCTCGTGGCTTTCGAGTCTTGTACTATTACAGTTCTCTAATAGGTCAAGGTCAGCATCCGATCGCTTTGAGGCAGCTTTTGGCCGCTTTAAGGCAGATGTAGCGATAGAAAAGGAGACGGGCGTTCTTAAGGTGTTATTTGTGCTTTGCGAGGGGTTAATCCGTCGCAACGCGTCTTCTTTCAAAGAATTTGAGCGGTATTGTATGTCCTCAAACAAGGCAAAAGTTTGTTTCCGCAAGTTCAAGGCAGCAACTTTCACTGGAGCGATTAATCACGATCTGGTCGAGCGGTGCACTGGATGACGAGCGCCTTCTGGAGCTGATTGAAGAGAAAGCTCAGCGTGAGAGCCGTGAGCTGGTAGAGGAAATCCAACCCCGTCGTGACGCAATATGTAAAGTAGGTGATTTCGCTTTGAAATGAGGAAAAATGATTGCATAGTGCCTACTACACAATCTTTACGCGAATCGTCTTATTTTTTTTAGCGGCCAGACTACTGAATGATTCGGGTAGGATATATCCGACCGGAAAAAAAATAAATAAACGGAAATTTAGGTTATGCTTTTTAAAGGTTCTGATATGATATTGACTTTTCTGAGCACTATAAAATGACATGATACGGCGCGTGTAGCGCAGTCGGAGGAGGCGCCGAGTGTCGCCTGCACCCGATACCAGGCTCCTGGTTCGGATTTCCTGCCAAGGCCAACCAAGCCTTTCATCCCTCCGGGATCGGTGAGTTGGTACCAATTTTATCGGGGAAGACCAAAGGGCAGACTTGTTCATCGGCTGGTCGCCGCAGGTCATTGTATGGCCAAATACGCATTCAAATCGCCTCTACGATATCCCGTAGAAGTAGAGTGCGTGTCGCATCCCAAAACAGATTGAGTAACGCCGTCCTTTATCCTTTATAAGATTACATTAGCTTATCAATCGCCTTCGCTAGCCACATCGTCCAAAACCTTGTTAATGTTCCTCACCGCCTGCGATGCGATGTGATGTTTCCACGACGGAACTCATTTTCGAAACCAACACGAATTTTCGACTTCTTCATGGTTTTCAAAAACTGCTCTGAAACCAAAACATTCAACGTCGGTTACAAAGAAAAAAAACAAGACATCAAAAGTGTGAGGATGTACCTTGAGAACAGGGAAAATGCGGAACCGTAGAAGCGTTTTTAACCAATATGCACCCTGAATTTTAATAATGGCAGAATCTGCTATTTCATAATTAGCAACCTAACATATTGTAAGCGTATTCCTGAACGCTTCTTACAGTCAGAGCCCCCTCTATGGCGGACAAGGAAATGCCGCTCTTGGCAAGTCCTATATTCGCCCAATCATAAAGCATGGTTCAGCTGTTTTTTCTCATTCGAAATCAAAAGATGCTACTCTTCTCAAGGAAGTGTAAGACCATTTTGTCAGCAAATCATTTTTTAGGATAGCTAGCAATAGATTTATACGAGTTTCTCGTTCTATAGTCAGAAGTAGCGAATATAAGCTGCCCTCCTCAGTTCTACCAATGTCTGTGAGGTTCTCACACTCTTGCCTGGCCTGATTGATGTAGGTGCTTCAAAATTCTGTCATATAATAATTTCAAGAACTAGGAGCAGTTCAGAAAAAATATCTTACTTAGTACCCAAGTCGAACACTACAATACCGCCCTCGTCGCGCGGTCAAAGAGACGGTTTGCGACGAATGAATCCATCGCAAAGAGTCGCATGCTCGTAACTCCTTTAATATTAGGTTGTTTGAGAAACTGTCGGCACCATTCGATTTGACTCCTCGAGATCTACAAAGCAGTATATTAATCTTTATCACACTCCGCGTTTTCGCCGTGGGTGACCTAAAAAAGCAGGCTTTTGCGATTTGAGCACCTTATTTTCCAGGATGTGCATTTGACGTGCAGTGTTTTCGGAGTATTTCAAGCATAGCGTACGTTGTTAGTGCTCTGTCATGTCTGGAATGCTCCCAGAGTGCGCCGTGAACAATGTATATTGGATCGAACCTATCAATCGAGTGGGAGAAAGCATGTCCACGTAGCTTCTATCTTCCCTTACTGGAAAATGTAAAGCATTCAAGACAACTTCGAACCGTTTGGAGAACTTTATCAGAAATTTCTGAACGCCCTACTTAGGAATTGCTCCAATCCGTCCCGGCGAAACTTAAATGTGCGCCGTGTGCAATGCGTATAGACATGAACCTATCAATCGAGTGGGTTCGACAACTGGTAGAGTGAGCGTTTTGGGTGTTCTATCATAAATTTTTAGCCGCCATACTGAGGAATTGCGCTAAGACTGTCCAGCTATCCTTTGGAGTGCGCCGTAAACAATGCATATAGAATCGAACCTTTCAATCGAGGGGGTTGAGGGGGAGGCGACCGCTTGCAAATTGCACGCGCGGGCGTGTTCGGAGCGCAATAACTCTTTCAAGTTCAAATCGTATTGGATGCAACTTGTTGGTCTTGTAGGAAGTAAAACACCCTAGTAGTATTCTACAGTAGAACGGTGTAGCTTAGGAAGAGGCAATGTTAAAGGGATGCGAAAATGCAGGTGATGCTTGTGAGACGCATTTTTTCCGATTGGACCACTACGGGAAGACACGGCGAGCAAACGGTTTAGAAATGCGTGTGCGAACAGAACGCTTAAAGTACTTCACGGTGACGTGCTCAGAATTCCTCAGCTTCCTAAACTGCCTTAGCCTCAGCTGCTAGTTTAAATAACGGTTAGAGTTTCTTACGCTCTTACTCGCCCATGTTTGAGTGCCTGACACTCGCAATGGTACCATACTGTTCAGCATGAAAAGTGCTATCGAACGGTACCAATTTCGACCTATTCTAGAAATATCGATTTTTGACAGACTCGCATCGAGGACAAGGCCGCTCGAGACCGCTGCAGACCGACGATGACGTCATCGAAAATCCGATATTTTCGAAATGGGCCATGCTTGATGCTATTAGATATAGCTGTCATGCTGAATTGAGCGGTGTTATTGGGGGTAGGGAAAACTGGGATGGGGCAAGGACATTGTGGAAATCATACGTACTTGAATACAAAATGGCTGAGAAAAAACCTAAGAAGTGCAATTATATTAAGGCCGAGCAGCTGCTTGACTTCATCACACACGACGAATGGCCCTTCAGTTCTCCGGACCTTAACCCGATAGATCATTCTCTGTGGACCGTCTTAGAGAAAAAAAGATTGCTCTATCAGACACCCGAATTTGGACTCTCTTAAGGAAGCACTTTTGAAGTCCTGGGACGAAATTAATGAACCGTACCTCCACGCTACATGCGAAGCACCTTATTTACTGCGCGGAGGCTGAAGGCGATCATTTTGAAAACTGTTGGCACGATTTGAATTGTCATGTTTGTTTTAGATCAATTTGGTAGTTAGAATTGATCTACGAAGTTGGTTTACAAAATGCCATTGAAGGTGCGGTACGCCGATCGCGTGTTCATCCTGCTTTCGTGTAGCCCACTGAGGCGAATGTTAGCGCAGAAATAACGGTGGAATCGAACAGGTGGACACGGAGTCGGACGTCCTTCGTCTTCTTTGCGAATTCTTTCGACTTTGGAAGCTCCCCAAGCTGCGTTTTCCTCCTGCCCAGCTCCGGCGCTAGGTCGTTTACCATGTTGACTTCACGACCAAGATGCACGCTCTAGGTGGAGCATTCGGAGTTATCGCTCCATTGAGCGGAATTGGGGCATCGGAATCTTGTCCGTTCTACGTACGTATTCAGAGCTTTTAGTGGATCTGCTTTTGTTGGGGATGTTTCATGAACTTTGTTGTCGGAAATGCTAAAATCCTTCTTTATCGAGATGATGATATCATTCTTTTGAGCGAGAATCAGCACATTACGCACGACGTAGGAAAACAACATAATAACTGCAACTCACTATACACATAAATCAATGTCCGGAAATCAATGAAATCGCTAACGAGAACACAGTTCAATGGAATGCCTGAACACTGTTGTGTTTCGGTAGAGGACTCGGGACCGTGAGATCGAGTGGACGACGAGACGATGACGATACACAGAAGAGGCAACCACACCCGTAATTGCGTTAAATGTTGGTAGATCGAAGGAGGAGCACGATGAGGACGACGGCGGACGCCAGCCCGCCGCCGACGACGGAGTGGGCTGGCGCGGAGTTACAGAGGTTGCTGTGACATCCACAGATGGCCAGACGAGATGGTTCGAGTTCCTGTCGCAGCGCGGTCGGCATGAACAGCTGGCGAGCGGTGGTGTCTGGAAGAGACAAGGCGACGATGATTCACAGTTCAGAATGCAGTAGAGCTCTTCATTTAAAGGCTTTTCAAAAAATATTCCTCGTATTGTAATAAAAAATTCTGAGCTACTCTTCAATCGAAGATTTTAAAACTAAGTTTTATACTCCCCTAAGCAAGCTTGACGTTTACGACAACGTATTGAACACCTTCCAAATTCCAAGCAAAATTTAGTACATCTTTCTTAGAAATTTTTAAAAATCACCAGCCTTCACAGATGAGAGAGAACACTGTTTAAAATTCAAAAATTTCAAAATGCCCATTTTTGCCTATTGAATTTTTAAATGCGAAAAAGGCATTTTTCGGTCAGATACCACGAAACGCCCAATCAATTAACCAATTTTATTGTCTGTTCTAACATTTCATGCAATTTCTTTCGCGCAGGTAGCTGAGAGTTCTATGATTTTCACGCCATCTCTGATCCATTTGACTCCAGCTAGCCGAGGCGGGTACTGATCGGGAAGAGGCGACGAAGCGACGATGCCGGATGGCGACGACGACGAGGACCTGGACGACGACGAGCCGAAGGACGATTCCGACGGCAGCGCGACTGACTCCTCATCCCGAGCCTCTGTGATCCACTCTACCATCAGTATTCCGTCCGCGCTACTATGGATAAACCTCATTCAAGATCCAGTGTTTCCACCCCTGATGCGTATTCCCGTTTGTTGATGGTTTGTTTGTTCCTTCTTTTTCTTTTTTCTGCGGCTTCTGCGTTACTATTATATCATCTTGTCGGCGTTTCTACTATGTGTATTTTTAAACCTCACTATTCTTACCCATACGGGGATTTTTACCTCATGTGATAAAGGATAAAGGAGGCGTTATTCAATCCCTTTTGGGATGCGCCAGCGCATTCTACTTTTACGGAATGTCGTGGAGGCGATATGAATGCGTATTTGGCCATACAATGAATTGCGGTGGTCAGCCGATGTACAAGTCAGCGCTTTATCCTTCCCAGACAAGTCTGGTACCAATTCACCGACCCCGGAGGGATGGAAGGCTTGGTTGGCCTGGGCGGGAAATCCGAACCAGAAACCTGGTATCGAGTGCACGCGACAGTCGCGCCTCCTCCGACTGCGCTACACGCGCCCATACCTCATGTGATAAAGAATAATAATAAATTCAGGATATGAATCCTAAAACTGTGCTTGGTCCCGTTGTCGTGCATTTGGCTGAGATTCTGGAGGCCTCATCAGAAGAAACGGAGTCTAATATCATTTTCGGACTCATCAGGGCCATAACGCTTCATTAGACGACAAAGGCGAGAGCTCAATCAAAGGCACTTCGCCTTTTACCGCCTTCTGTTGCTGTTCTGTGGAAAGAGTAGAAGAATTCGCTTCAGCAATAGAATGAAGATCCAAGATGAAGGTGTACGCTAGACTGTCCTTGGGCAGAATGCGCCACGCATTCCACTTCTACGGGATATCGTGAAAGCGATTTGGCTGAGCATTTGACCTATAGGATACGCTGGAAAAGCCAGTCGATGGACAATTCAGTGCTTTATCCTTCGTAGCCATGTCTGGTCCCTACATTGCATGAGCATGAGCATAATAGAGAGTAGTGACAAGTCTAAGGTAGCGTGTAGAAGGAGTTGGAAGCCGTTTCATGAGCGGTTAAAGTTAAAATTTAGACAATGACTACGTGTACGACATTGGCTGGAAAGTTTTTTTTCAATTTCTGAGTTTGATACCTATTAACGATGCTACAAGACAACTGCGAAAAACACACACATCATTCAATGGTTCGTGTAAGTGCCATTTACACTGTCAATCAAGTAGAAGTTGCGGCGAATCTTCTGAGTGCACAGCGCGATCTAATCTTTGAACGCGTTGTATGCTTGCTTCTTTGTTGCGCTTCAAAACGAATTTTAATTTACATTTACATTTACTGGGATAGGTACACTAAAAAAAGTTCCAAAGGAAGTTATAATAAGTTTTCCTTAAGCAAAATTTATTCTAACTACATATATTATTGAGTTTGTAGTTTAATCTGCATGAAGAGCATTTAGATTTGTAGAGTTCGTTCTGATTTCAAAAGTTTTAAAGTTAACTTAGAAGAGTGTCCAATTTGAATTGAAAAGTTTCTAATTCTACGGGAATATGTTTAGGGAGGTGCGTGAAATGAAGTGGATGGGTAAATAAGAAAAAGAAAAAAGAGGAAAGGAAAGAACGAAAGAAAGAAATGAATTTGCTTGGTGAAGAAAGCGAACTCAAATAGCATCACGTTCTCTGTCGTGTGCTCCTTTTTGGGGTGCATGCTCAGGGAGTAGAGAGTATGACTTTTCCTCTGGCTTCGGGTCTATACGGATCCCTCCCGAACGTACTGAACACTATGCCACTTCTCTGCTTGCAGTCTGGACACCCGCCGCGTCGTGCTTCACGCCCATGAGATTGCCCCTTTGTTTCGATGGAAATTAGGAAAAACTAATAGCGCTCTACTCCCTATTCGTCTGCTGCACACTCTCTCCTTCCTCATCCACTTTTCATCGTTCCAATGCAGCTGCAGGGGTAATTTTCGAACACGAGCAGGAGAAAGCGAGCTTTCGCTTCTGGCCTCGTGCACTCAGCCCTGCGCTCGATGCAATTATTCTAAAAGTTTAGTAGGAGAAAGACGAGAAGAAAAGAGTGATAAGCTTCTTGGAATTAGAGGATTGGACTGATAGGCTGGAGGAGAGCATCGAGAACACGATTCGAAGCGCCATCCTAACTGAAGACGTGCAAATTTGTCTTTAACCAGGTAAGAAGTAGCACAGAGTCTACCCCTTACACAACAGGTTATTGTATTTTGCAAAGAAATTGCACTATCTTTTACTTCGTTACTCCACATTTGCGCGTAGTGTAGTCGAGTAGGGCCCCACCTCTCGCCTATGCTCAGAATCAATTTCAAAATCGGGTTCTGTCCATGGCTTTAAACGCTTCAGATCACTAAATGGCAGATCACACCGTGTGTAACCATATGTGGTATAATGCTTAACCGATTTCTTCGGATTTTCTGGGCAAGGGTAATTTTCACATGAGTCTGGTCATTACTGTTTTTTTCTTTTTCTACCACTTTCATTTCACTTGCACTAGTATTCTGACGTATTTGATTGTTTGAGGTGCCCTCTTTGTAGAGTATAAATAAACAACTGCTCCGACATGCCTGTAGGCGTGTCTCGCACTTGCGCGCTTCACGCGACCTTAGAGAGTCACTAAGCCAAGATCACTCACTTCAAGCAGCTGCTATGCTTGTGCAGCCTTCTAGGCATCTTAGCAGTAAAAGGAGGTATTTGAAAACCTTAGCAATTTCGAACCTTGGTCTACTTTCTTTAAGATCATTTGAGCAGTTCTTCGATATGAAGCCGTCCAGCTCTCTCTCTCTATCCTCGACATCTCGTCAACGTCGGACTCTCTTCAGACAGCTCAGAAACGTAATTCATTTGCGTTAATCAATGCTTTCGTCCTCAGACTGCTGTGGAGCACTCCTTCGGCCATAGTACCCGCGTGTCTCCCACCCCGACCGGTTAAATCTGGGAGAAAACCACCGGTCAGGTCAGGCGATCGATAATATCGATCGATACTGGCCTCCACATTGAAACTTTCCACCTGATATGGAGCACTCCTTCGGCCATAATACCCGCGTGTCTCTCACCTCCTCCCCACCTCGATCGGTTAAATCTGGGAGAATGCCACCGGTCAGGACCTCGATTAGCCCCAGGCTGAAGCATCGGACCGCTTGGACGACATCCATACAAAATCGATACTTTGATCGATATCGATTGATAGTGATCTACACTTCAAAAACGAACTTCATAGTCATGTTCAGCGACCTCGATTACCCCTAGAGCTGAAGTCTCGGACCGCTTGGACCATATCCATTAAAATCGATAATTTGATCGATATCGATTGATAGTGACGACGAGTTGGCGACGTGTTCGGCACGTCTACGGCTCGCTGCACGGTCGCCGACGTGTTCGGCACGGCTTCCGAGTCGCCAGGCACGTTTGGCGACGTGTTCAGCTCGTCTACTGAGTCGACAGGCACGTAGAAGGCGTCTTGGTATTTTCCGCTATTTTCTTGCCTTAATTTGTGCCCCGTAATTTCCCCGTAATTTCCCCTATTTTATGACTCATCGCTTAGCGGCTTATTATATAGTATGATGAATAAAGCGGTAGGTGGGCAGCATTGGGGACGGACGGGATGGGAGTGCGTCTGCCAGTCGTAACCAATTGGAGCACCGACCGAACACACGCCAGCCAGGAATGGAAAACCCATTCGGGCGCGGCGTTTGATTGGTTGGCGCGCCCCGATGCTAGTCTCTTTCGCGACATGGATCCAAACTTGCCTGTGAATAACCAAACAGTGTGGTGTTCATTAGCTGGCCAAGTCACGTCATTGAATCCACCAAATATGCATCTAACCTGACTCCACTGCACCACATCCCCCAGGAACGGAATGCGTTTCGCATCCGACAAATAACAGCGTTGAGCATTATCTCTTATCCTTGTATTTGGTTGTTTATTTATTCATGACGTCGACCAAGGCCACACGTGAAAATACAGTGTTAGAATAAAAAACCAACGAGCTCAATCAAAAACAAATGAATACAACTGAAGGCGCTTACTGTACACGGAAAATCAGTTACTATTAGGGGGGGGGGGGGGGCAAAAGTAATGAGACAAAATGAAAAAAAAATATTTATCTCCTTATAACTCAATTACAACTCAACGATGCTGAGGAATGTATTTGCCATTAAGGGCAATGACCTTGCTGCCATCGCTCAGCCAACTTCCTGATCCCATCCTTCCAGAACTGCTTGAGCCTGGTGTTGATCAACTGCTCGATATGGTTGTCAAGGACTCCTTGGGTTTTTGTGTCCCTTCCGACTAGGAAGTCCTGTAGGCTCAAGTAGTAGTGGTAGTTGCATGGAGAGATGTCCAGCGAATACGGTGGGTGAGGCATGTGAACGTAGCCCAGCTGGCCAAGCTTATCCGTGCTTACTTGTTCCCGATGGGGTGCGGCGTTGTCGAAGAGGAGAACCTTTTTGAAGCGCTGCGAATGAATAAGAGCGAGTCGCCCGCCCATCTCCTCTATTTCGTTCACCATGGCCTTGGAGTTCATCGCGGTGCTCTTGGGAAACAGCCTCCGGTAAACCGATCCTTGGGCGCAGACCCAAAAGCTCCAAAGATGCTTCTCGCCGTGAATATCTCGCCGAACGAAGGTCGGTAACAGGTCACCAGACCTCACCCAGACTCGCTGCTTGGCAGGGTTAAGGTAGAAGACGTACTTCTTATCTTGCGTGAATATTGAGCCCAGGCTGCTCGGGGTTGGGAATTGGGGGAGATTTGCGCGACACAGGTCAACTCGTCAGACTGGGGTTTCGGCATGAGACAGGCTGGGTTTTTGGCATGCTTCTGGAAAGGGCAGAAGTGGTAACTTTTCAGATGGCCTTCAGTAAGTAGCATACAAACATACAAATAAGATAAGCACGAGACCAGACTCCAGCCACGAGATATATGGAAACGGCATGGGGTGTCTCATTACTTTTGCCCCCCCCCCCCCCTAATATAGTTGTGCTCTACCGAACATCTTCGAATAGTTAATCGAATAACTCATTCGAACAATTATTCGATTTGTCGATATTCGATATTTCTAAATTTTCGAATATTCGTTCAAATTCGAACATAGACGGTAAGAAAAGTCGAATATTCGTTCGAAGTCGAATATCGAAAAGGAGCCGTATTGGAATATTATTCAATATTTCAACAATATTCGAAAATCGGATGAATTTATTCGAATGTCAAAAAAATTTAAAATCTTTAAGCGCGGAAACTGATTCGAACAAATTGCTCGACTATTCGAATATTCGAATAGCCTAAAAATGGGGGTTATTCGGTTTTCGATCATTCGAATAAATTGATGAGCAAATGAATTCGACCGTAGATTCGCTCGAAAGTCTTTAACACCGAACATTCATTCGTTCGAAAGGTTTCGACATCGAATTTACTCATTCATTCGCTCGATAAAATTTTTCAAATGCATAGCTGTAGTAGTTACTGAGTAGTTACGTGAAATCATGTAAAGATAGATTTACGACTTCATGATTTGCATTCAAAATGGACCGATCGAATGAAGAAATGAAACGATTGAATCGATTGGAAAACTAAAATGATTTTGATCTTAACTTGGCAATTTATCCACTAAAATCACTCAGTCGACTTACCTAGGCAACCAGTGTGGTCAGCTAGAGCTCGAATCAAACTGTGATTGTAGCCATGTATATCGGAGAGGCAACCGCGCACATAGCCATGCCTCCGTCGTCCTGAAAAACTTCTTAGAGTTTGGCAAAATATTGTCATTATTTGTGTACTTTTTCCACCAAAATACGTAATTAAAGATGAGCATAGAGAAGAGGAAGATGGAAAATGACATTAATTGGCCTGCTGTAAAAATAAAAATAGAAAGTAAAGCAGAGGGAAAATTGAACAAATCAGCCGAGTAGCTAATCTTAACACTTTTCCACTCAGGAACTAAGTTCAAGCAGAATTCCTGGTATTTCTACAAGGTCAAAACCTATAGGGAAGAGATAGATTTTGTAAGAGCTGACAGCCGACGGTAAAGAAGAAACTATATTAGGTAATATTAGGTTGTAAAGATAAATGGCACTGGCTCGCTCCATTTTTTGGCGGGTCTTTACGCGTTTGATCAAGAACAAACCGTAACTTGTGGCATATCATTTAGAAGCGCAAACTTTGCTCTACCGGAGAGTACCAAACTTTCTATGTAAAAGTGGGAAAACTTTAGAGTTTTATTGACTTTTTTGCAGATGGACAAAAAGGTAATCCGAGGCATTTACTTGTATGAATTCAAGCTGGGCACTACAGCTAAGGAGGCGGACGAGAAGATCAACGCCGCATTCGGTCAAGGATGTTCCACAATTCGGACGGCGTATCGTTGGTATCAGAAGTTCCGGAATGGAGATGAGAGCTTGGAAGAACATGAAGGTCGTGGGAGGCATAGTGATGTTGATGAGGACAAGCTGATAGATGTGGTAGAGGAGGATCCACACAAAGGGACCAGGGAGATAGCGAAGGTTCTTGGCGTCAGTCACAACACAGCTGCCCGGCATCTGAAGGAAATTGGAAAGACCAAAAAGCTGGAAAGATGGGTGCCTCACGAGCTGTCTGAGGAGCAAAGAAACCGACGATATGAGATCTCGTCCGCACTGCTTCTACGGAACGAAACGGACCCATTCCTTGATCGCATCGTAACCTGTGACGAGAAATGGATAATGTACGACAACAGGCGACGATCGGCGCAGTGGGTGGACAGCGAAGCCGGAATTGCACCAAAAGAAAGTAATGGTGACAGTATGGTGGTGTTCGCTGGGAATTATTCACCACAGCTTCCTCCCTCCCGGTGAATCCATCACGGCAGAGAAGTACTGCATTGAAATTGAAGAAATGATGAAAAAGTTGAAGGATATCCGGCCGGGCTTGGTGAACCGAAGGCGAGTTCTCCTTCTGCACGACAATGCTCGCCCCCATGTAGCACGAATGACGTTGCAGAAATTGAATGAGCTGAGCATTGAAACTCTACCACATCCTCCGTTTTCTCCCGACCTCTCCCCAACAGACTACCATTTCTTCAAGCATCTTGGCGACTTCTTGGTAGGGAAAATATTCAAATACCAACAGGATGCCGAAAGTGCCTTCGAAGATTTCGTCAATTCCAGAACTTCTGATTTTTATGCTACTGGGATAAAAAAGCTTGTGTCACGTTGGCAAAGATGTGTAGAATCAGAAGGTTTTTATTTCGATTAATAAACTTGCCTACAAGCCGAGATATTAACTGTTTAAATTTACAGTGGTTCAGTGCCATTTATTTCGTTACAACCTAATATTTCGTTTCGCTCTAAAGGGCTACCCGATGACGAAGTTAGCCATTATTGTTCCCTCTGGAAATAGCGGCAAAACGGGGCTCAATTCTTCTCTTCAAATCACCACTGTCCCAGATTTTCCCCGCTAACGTTTGACGTATGGAAACCGTCGCAGGGAATAGAATTCGTAGAATCCATTTCATGCTGAAACCACTTATGAAGAGATGTCCCTTCCCTCGGGGACCAAAAGAGATTCTGCTCACGGCCACATAGATCGAGAAGCCTCTAGAAGTCATATTTGATAACCTTCTGAAGTGGTCGTTAGGACGCCTTCTTCACCCAAAGTGCGAACGGAATTCCGTCCCACGAGAGATTGGAAGACGCTCGATTTTCCATCAACTTGACGTCGCCTACAGGGTAGTGCAAGAGTGCTATACCGGCTAACCAGGCCGCTCAGCTCTCGCTCTTAATGGGATCGCTTGCTTCCTGCACGTCTGAACGATTAAGAAGCTCACAAGGAGAGCAGCAATGAGTAATGATGCATATTATTCCAGATCATTGAGCCGATAACAGGCTAGCGGATGCAGACTGAAAACTCTCTGGGCAATCAATGCGCATTCAAATCCTTGTTGTTATGCGGAAATTTCTTTTAAAAAATTTGAAAGTTCCATTTTCAAGGGGAGGAGGGTGCTCGACTGCGGTATTATTCAATGATTTTGGATTTTTGATGTGTTTCGTAGAATATCGATCTTCTTAAGAGTTCTAGAAGTGAATCAAAGACCCCGATATTGCTATCTACCAAGCTCAACTAACCTCACTGCGGAAATAGCTATGATAACTAAAGTGACAACGGATTAGATCCCTGCGTTCGAGCGCGAAATCGGAACTAGGTCACCGTTTTTGTGCTGGTATGCCAGCGATTGGAACCAGGCTGATTATGAGTGATCATATTAAATGTACGTGGAGCTTCTGGAGCGATAGATCATATGAACGACGGATTCTTCCTGAAGTTTCTTCACTTGCCAGTCCAGCAGAGCCTAACAAAAGGCAAATAAAAGAAAAAAGACGGAATTGATTCCTTTAGGATGCGTCATGCATTCGACTTTTACGGTGTGTCGTAGAGGCAGTTGAAATTATACTTGGCCTGCACTATGCATTGTAGTGGCCAGTCGATAAACAAGCCTACGATTTATATTTTCCAAACGAGTCTGACACCAATTCAACGCCCTCAGAAGAATGGAAATTCCGTCTGGAAAACCAAAACCAGAGCCTGGAATCGAGTGCACGTGACAGCCGACACCTACCGAAACTGCGCTACCAAGCGCCCAGTCCACTTACTACACTCTCTAGGCAATTGGATTTGGCCTATACCGACAGTTGAACTTGACTTCAGGTCGGTTCAATCGTTTAATCTTTTGAGGAGGGACCAATTCTCGGATCACAAAAGAGGGAAAGGAATCGGTTGACATAGGCAATACACCGATCTTAAATGGATTCGATCAGCCTATGAAAGCCAATGCCATCTCCAACTGCGCTACACGTCTCCTCTAACGCCCCGGAAACGACCTACTATGAAATCCTTCCATAGTTTCAAGAACTTATCTATGTACTGCCAAAACTTTGCCCTATCATTGTTTGTGTAGTATTTAAATTAAGAAAATGAGGTATATGACCGAATTTATGAACTTCTTTTGGATTGCTAGACCAGCGTAATAATTTTATAAAATTTTTATCAATAAAGAAAATCTAGTAAGTTAAAATTTGTCTTAAAACACGCAAAGGAGCAATCATAAAAATGAGATCCCTGGACCATGCACTCGGAGAGGTCGCCGCGATTTTTGCTTGATTTATAGTGCTTACAAGTGAAACACCAAAGTGAGGATATGCATGTTTCTACAGTTGTTCCTGATTTATCGTTAACAGGAATCAGACTCCATGCAAACAGAACTTCTGCTATCAATCGGATAAAAATCTCGAGGTCTTGGACAAGGGCATGGCACGCACTTCGTTAACAAAAATGGCCGTTTTCTTGAAAAATAAAAATGGCCGTTTTCTTGCTATTGAAAACAAGCGCTGAACCATTATTTTTCTTTAAAAAATAACATTTTTATACAATTCTATACTATGTGTTCTCTTTTTTGGAAGTGAACTAAAACTTCAAAGAAAGTTATACTAAAATTCTCCTTGAACAATAAGTTATTCTAAGCTTTTTAGAAAGGCTTAAGGTGAGTGTCCAAATCGAACTGAAAAGCGTCCAACTGGACGTGAAAACTTATGCAATTCATCCCTTAAGGTTCATTCTGCTCTCTCTATATAAAGGGTGTCTCAAAAAATGTATACATTGTTTAGAAGGTGATGATTTAGCTGACAGTAAAAGTACTAAAGAATTTAGGAGCTCATAGAAAAAATAACAAAAAAAATTTTTCTGACATATGAGCGGCATGGAATGCGCCATGCATTCATCTGAAATGCTGCGTTTCAATCTCGATTGATTGCGCTTCGCTTGAGTACTTGAAATTAAAATTTTTTCACAGAGTAATCGTATTGATTGGTTTGCGTTTTTATTAGAATCTGAAACTTAAACACACAGCAATTCTTGCTAAATTTTTAAAGTATCCTAAAAATCAAGTAGCATTTGAAAGGTTCTGACATTGCTGCTAGTGAAGTTTTTGAAGACGCTTGAAACTCATATGCAAGCGCGGTGTAATGAGATTTCTGTGGCTTGCAAATAGTCAGGCTTGCGCCATGCTCCCGCCTGAAACCTTGCATTTCAGACTCGATTGATTGTGCATGGACTGAATGCTTGTTACAATCTTGTCACGACTTGAGCAGATAAACCTGTGATGTGCTTCTTTTAACTTCTATAACTTGGAAATCACGTGAAAGACACGTGGCATGCAAGTTTATTGATTTCAAAATTTAAACGTGAGCAGAAGCCCATTTTCCAAGACGGATTCTGTGGATTGGCGAAGCAGGATTCAAGCTGAAAGCAAAGGATAGTCGGCATAATTGCAGGTGCTGCGCGACGGAAAACGTTAAAAGAAGCACAGCACAGGTTAATGGGGCCATGTAGTAATAAGATTGTAACAAGCACTCATCCCATGCACAATCACTCGAGTCTGAAATGCAAGATTTCCCGCGTGGGCATGCCTTTTGAATAGCGCCTGCATTTTTTAGAATACCCTGCATTTTTCGCAAGCCGTAGTGTGCTTTAAGTTTTAAATCTTTAAAAAAGCACAAATCAATCAATACGGTCCTTTAAGGGGAAATTACAAGAAGTATTCAAGTAACCCACAATCAATCGGGTGTAAAATCCAAGAATTCAGACTAGTGCATGACGCGTTCCATGCCGCTCATATGTCAGAAAATTTCTTTTTTTTGAGCTTTTATATAAGCTTCTAACCTCTTCAGAACCTTACTATGAGCAAAGTTATCACCCTCCAAACAGTGTATACATTTTTCGGAGACATCCTGTATAATGTGATTGTACTTTAGATACGATAACATTCTTTCTGGCCAATGCGATGGGAGTTAGTAAACTCCCGGAAGATGAATTGGTCTGACAAACTTTTTGAACAATCCAACCCCAATAGGCAGAGCTTTTTCTGACCGATCCCAATCTCTACATAACTAAGCAGATCAGAGAACCTTACCATTTCTGACATTTATTCGCGGAAGAGAGGCTCTGGATTAGGACAATGGACTTTACGTGGTGTAGAACGAATAGTTCAATTCCCAGTGCTATTTCAATCTGAATTCTTAATGAACCCATGCCTAAAAAATGCGTGAAAAGTACCTATACCTCCCAGTGTTGTTAGAGAAGGGTCTATCTTGTATTTTAGTGAGTGCCTGGCACATCGTGTACTTTAAGAGTCCATCGTTTCTGACGATTATACGGATGAGTTAGCAATTCGCATACCATAACTTATCGGACATAAACTCGCATTTGGGTTTATTGATGGTAATTTCTGCTCCACTTTAGGAATACAGTAGTAGCTGAAGATAGTAGACCGAAAAGCAAAGAAAACCGCAAATTATGAAGAAAGTGAGGTATTCACGAGGTTAAGTTTTAAGGAAATACTTTAAAACACAATCGCTGCATTAGCGGTAGGTTCGTCGAGCCCAGATTGAATTGGGAACGTTCATAAGCTGAAGAACGTCATATGGACCAAAAGCTGCTACCTTATTGTTAAATGCTTTGCTCGATTATGCATCCACCATGTACGACATGGCCATAAGGTGCCCTTGGTTCCATAAAAATGCAGCTTACATAGTGCAAGTGTTCTCGTGAATATGTTTGCCTATTCAAGAAGGTAGGAGCGCGTGTAGCGCAATAGGAGTAGGTGCCTGCTGTCGCCTACACACGATACCAGATTCCTGGTTCGGATTTCCCGCCGGCAAACCAAATTTCCATCCCTCCGGGGTCGGTGAATTGGTACCAGACTTGTCTGGGAAGGACATAGCGCCGGCGTTTTCACCGGCTGGCCACCCCAAGTTATTGTATGGCCAAATACGCATTAAATCGCCTCCACGACATCCCGTAGAAGTCGAATGCGTGGCGCATCCCAAGAGAGAGTGAGTAGCGCTGTCTTCTATTCTATATTGCCCCTATAATACTACACATCTTGCTGGGTTTTCCGAAGCTGTTGTTAGAAGGCAGAATTCCGAGATTCATCGATGGTCGTTTGATGTGATTGATATAGGCATATGCCGGGTGAAAGTGATTGATGAGGCGACAAGTTTTCATCGGGTTCAAAGCAAAGTTGGAGTAGAATATGTGGGAGAGTCTAGAGAAGAACCATTCAGAACCTATCAATGTCTGGAAATCATCACATATGTGAATAAGAAATCCACGGCTTTTTGAGATAATCAAGATCAATTGCATATGACCAGCTCGAAACTTAGGAATTCAAAAAAAATGAAAGTGAAGGTTGCTCCAAAAATAACATTGCATTTGAGTCGCAACACTCAAACCAAAATATCATCGAATTTAGAACAGTTTCTTAACCTGAGTAAAAATGTTCTGTCTCATTTAGTCCCTTGAAGAAGGCGATTTTGCTGAAACGTAGGCCAGCAAACGGATTTACCAATCTCGTGTGGCTGATCAGTATCAACAAACATGCCGAGATCCTGGACCTGGAGATGAGTAAAAACAGTCAGAATCGGCATGTCTTTCTTGAGAAAGCGCTTAGAATGGACTGCTATACAAAGGGATGAAGCCCTAACCATCCAGAGCCAGTAAATTCGTGGAGCTGTGTCTTCTCTATGGTGCAGTATTTGAACTTATTCTTAACAAAAAATTAAAAAGACACTCAGCTGGACAGTATTTGCAAAGTTCTGAGTTCTGCAGAATTTAACCGAGGGTGTCAGCTCAGGATTTGACATTTTGGAGGGTCGATTTCCAAATGTGATGTCGAGCACAACCCCACGGATACCAGCGGGTTCAATTGTTGATGAATCTGACCCCCGGTTTACCGCCCAGGCCAACCAAGCCTTCCATCCCTCCGGGGTCGGTGAACTGGGAAGGACAAAACGCTGACTTGCCCATCAGTTGGCCACCGCAGTTCATTGCATGGCAAAATACGCATTCAAATCGCCTCCACGACATCCCGTAGACGTTGAATGCGTGGCGCAGAGAAACAGCTGAATCTATCCTATCCGGTAGGAAGCACAGGTTGTTTTGGTGCCCTAATCACTCTCCTTAATCTCTCTGAAGACTTCAGTTACTGCTTCACGATCTGAGCGCACACGAGAAAACTAAAGGGAACGGCGGTATGGCGCCGGAGTATCGAAGCAGTTGACTTTTTGACGCTGCCCTTTCCGATCTAGGATAGATCCAAACTGCGCAGAATGACTATGATTTGGCGCTCCGTGGCGTTACAGGGTTCTCATCGCCGGAGTTTTTGGCTCTCTGTTCCTGACCACATGCTTTGCTTGCATATGCGTCTAGAAGTCCTCTTTTCGCTCAAAATGAACAGTAGTTCTTCTAGAGTTCTTCTGGAACACTTCCCTTACATGCAAATATCGGGCGCCCTTTTACGGCTATTTTTACAATTGAATAATCTGATTTTCCCTGAGAAAAAACCTATGTCAAAGATGCACCGCGGGTCCATAAAAGGCAGCTCGCCCAAGTGTAATTTGAGTCCTCAATTTCTTCTCTCAATTTTGGCGCAAGTTTTGGACCCGTTAATGAAAACAGGGTGAATAAGTATTTTATGTATCGAAAAAACGATAGAGATTAAGTAACTCCAAAATACTTAAAATCGTCGATCAAATATTTGTTGAAATAACTTCTGCGCTTCTGAAGTTTATCAGGTTCGTCTAGAAAGCTGTAATACCTTGATGACCTGGGAGCACCACGATACACACCTTCGACCACATACGAATGACCTCTAGAGATATTTAAGCTCTACGAATTTTTTGTCGTCTCCCCTGATGGGAGGAAATAACCCGCAGAAACCATTCTGCTAATTGCAGGGATTCCCGCCGCGAGGCCACAGCTCCGAATGGAAAGCCGGCCGTATTTCAACGGACGTGCAACACACTGGAATAAATCTCGCCCCAGGCCGACGGCCATTATCAGATCGCGTGAAGGAGCACAGGGCGATTGATGGACAAGGTTGTGGCAGGTGATGAAGGAGGAGAGCAGAGCTCTCGGACAATGAATGCGTACGCGCTCACCTCCAACGACATCGTTTATTCGCAGCGTAACGCACATATCGGAGCAGTTCTTCACGAACAGGTAGCTTCGGTCGAGTCTGAAACAGCGTATGTTGCATTATAAAAGTGGTGCTTTAGGTGTTCCACATTTTCAGATGCTCTTGGTGTTTTTTTTTTGGGAGGATAGCTTGAATGTTCGACGGTAAAGGAATCTAATCTTGAATAACGGTGTAGTAGGATGAGGCGCCGGCAGCCGTGTGCACCTCTATTCAAGGTTCTTGCCTCGGGTTTTCCGCCATCCTAACCAAGCCTACCGTTCCTCCAAGTCGTGCAGAAGACTTGTTTGGGAAGGATAAAGCACTGACTTGTCCATCGGCTGGCTACCGCAAGTCATTCCATGGGCCAAATTTCATAATGTCTCCGCGACCTCTCGTAGAAGTAGAATGTGTATCGCATCCCAAAAACAATTCATTAAAGCCGTCCTTTATCCAGTGGGTAACCAATTAAAATAGCAAAACGTTATGATTCCTGGCAGATCTGTTACCAATTCAACGACCCCGTAGGGATGGAAGGCTTGGTTGGTCTTAGCGGGATCCGAACTATGAACTTGGAATGATGTGCACGTGATAGCCGGCACCTCCTCCTACTGTGTTTCACACGTGCCTGTTGTAGTACTGGGCGATGACAGAGTCAAAAGATTGCAGATGAAAATGCCAAGAGGCTTCGGTCACTTTTATCTGATTCTTCTGTTTGAAACAATTTTCATGTGGATCAACCGTTATTTTCAAAATGAGTGCATCGGCATCTGCTTCCTTGAAACACCTCCTTAGTTAGAAAAAATGATGTGCTGAATGATTTTAATATAATAAAATATAATAAAAAATTCATCATTTTAATATAATAAAAAAATCGTCGCTCTTTAGCAAAGCACACACCACTTCTCGTAGTTGTATTTTTTAATCGCGTTCCGCGGTATTAAAAAAATATTTGGCCACTGACTCTATAAAAATGTGCTCTTGTTCCTTTTCGCCAGTACATTTAGCTCTGTCTCCCTAAACAACCGAGGTAGTCTGCTGGGGAAGATCTCCTGTGTGTCAGTTTTTCTCTGAAAAATGTTTCCAGTCACGGCCGTTTTAACCAAATTGTTTCTGATTTTTCCTGCATTTTCATATTTATGATCACTATTTGCTGCTTTACTTGTGCGCACTCCAACGTACGATAACTAAATAAAATAAATAACAGCAAAGGTGCCCTTAATTCTTGGTCAAACTAGGATACATCCTGCTGAAAAAAGCGTCCACCTAAAGGCCTTGTGCGGCACAACATAATACTAACAATAATAGCTTCCAATGTCAAGGTTTCCACGCGAAAGAAGCTGGGGCTACTTCTAACTAGAATAGTTTTATTTATTTATTTATTTATTTATTTATTTATTTATTTATTTATTTATTTACTTAACTATTTATTCTGGACACAGACATTGGTCCAGTATGAAGTTTGTAGGGAAACATTAAAGGAAACAGCGCAAAATGTGGAAAATGAAACCATCAGCTTTGAAGCAACACTCGACAAACAACACATTTTGCAGCTTTTTGATATTCAAGGTCTGATAAATCTTCGACAGGTCTGAGCAAATTCCTTCCTAGGTTTCTCCCGATACATCCTTAGCAGGCGGAATTCTTTGAGAGTTTGATGGGTTAAGACATTTGATGAGGTTCGCTGCTTAGCAGCCGAGACTCGAAGATTCTTTGCCCTCATGGATCTTGTCAGCATTACATCAAAAAACATTGTTACTTCGGACTACCATATTCAAAAATTCTGTGCATCATGATGAAATCGTCTCATCATCTTTCATCAATTTTTCAGTAAATAAAGGCCAAAGATTCCAGCTCGCCGAGTACCAAACCAACACCATTCCTGTGCTTTGGTTTTCTGCGAAATAAAGGATAAAGAACGGCGTTAGTCAATCTCTTGGGAACGCGCCACGCATTCTACAACTACGAGATGTTGTGGAGGCGATTTGAAGGCGTACATGACTTGCTGTGGCTAGCCGTTGGAGAAGTCAGCGCCTTATCCTTCCCAGACAAGTCTGGTGCCAATTCACCGACCCCAGCGGGATGGAAGGCTTGGTTGGCCTAGGCGTGGAATCCGAACCGGGAACCTGGTATCGTATGCACGCGGCAGTCGACACCCCTTCGACTGCGCTGCAAGCGCCCACTTTTGGTCGGAATAGGCGTAAAAACAGCCGTTTTCGCCGTTTCTCCATATCTCTCTTCAAAGGGGTCTATTCAAAAAATAAAAGTTATCATCCTAATGCCAATACCGCTCCTGTATTATGGTTTGGTTAAAAAAAAATAGATTTCAGATCTATAAAAATTGTACCCTGTTGGTGCAATTATCTCGAGCGACAGGATGAGTCCCGCCGCCGGTGGGGTTTGTAGATCACCAATACTATTCCTTTCTAGAACCACTGTATGATACCTACATCATTGAATCAGTCACCCACACTTAATTTCGACGGTAACATTTATTTTTCGAATAGCTCGCTTTGAAGGGAGTTAGGCAAAGAGCGGTAAAACCGCGTTTTTTTTTGCGTCCTTTCGCCCAGGAATCAAAAGACAGAACTGGTACAGTAGCGATTGGAATGGAGCTACAATCAACTGAAAATTATCGCTGAGATGGAACAGCAGCTGATTGGAACCAACCAGGACGAGCCTAAGAAGACGTTCGAGCAGTCCTCCCTGGCTATTCGCCTCTGCTCCTGTGGGTGCTCCTACCTGGAAACCCCAGCCGACGCCGGTCTCTCACCGACTACCTCACGCCACTCTTCGCGCCTCCAGCCATCGCTCACCCGACGACGATCCCCACGGGACTCATCCACGCAACAAACCATTAGCGGGAAACGCATTTCCCTTCCTCTCTCGCCTCGACGAGCACACTGCTGGCTGGCTGGCTGCCCAGCCTGCCTGCAGCGCTGGACGCTGACGAGGACGCTTGAATTCTAGCTGGCGCGGTCAAATCGCCGTATTCAAAAGGTGGTCGAAGCGGAAGAGAACGCCGACGAGCCGCTGAACGGTGAATTTCATGCGTAAAGTAAAGCTATCTAGCGCCTAATCGCCACATTCGGGTGCGGATGCGCAGGCCAACACGAGGCTCGGAGTCCCTATAGATTGACAATTATCGGCTCAAATTAGTCAGGTGCTAATCTGCTCCTTGAAAAAAAATGCCTGATGCCTAATAAAGAAGCACTGCGTTTAATCTCCATGTCTTTCAAGAGTTTTCACGAAACATATAAAGGTTGCATGCCTTTACTGAATGTTCAGATGGGATCAAAACTCTTGCGATAAGAGGTTCTCGAAAGAACATCCCGTGCTTTCCGGGCTATTCCTTACGCCATATCACGGTAAAGGATAAAGGATAAAGGAGGACGTTACTCTATTGGGATGCGCCACGCATTCTACTTGTATGGGATGTCGTGGAGGTAACTTGAATGCGTATTTGGACATGCACTGACTTACGGTGTTCACGAACAATTCAGCGGTCCACCTTTCCAAGACAAGTCTGGTTCCAATTCATCGACCCCGGAGGGATGGAAAACTTGATGGGCCTGGGCGGGAATTCCGAACCAGGACACTGGTATCGGTTGCACGCAACAGCCGATGCCTTCTCCGACTGCGCTACACGCCCTACCGATACTACGTTATCCCTTGTAATTGCTAAATGGTCGCTGCTATGAGCATACCCAGATTTTGCTTGAGATGGAAGAGTGCCAGTGTTTAAGGAGTAGTGTTCTTCTCGGAAAGTGGAGTAGCGTGCTCTAGTCCCGCCTGGCGCAGAAATCTTAACCTCACCAAAGCTTCTTAACAGCACATAATGCCCTTCTAAATTTTTAATTATTAAAAAATCAGTTATTTGATTTTTTACTAAAGGTGCGTGTGGCGCAGTCGGAGAAGGTGCCGGCTGTCGCCTGCATCTGGTACTTGGTTCCTGGTTAGGATTTTTCGCTCAGACCAACTAAGATTTCCATCCCTACGGGGTTGGTGAAATGGTACCAGCGGCCGGATTCATCAACGACTAACCCGCGAGTATATGGGGTAGAGATACCCACGATGAAGCCTGCGTCTCTGGCTCTTATTTTATCTCTACCTGACTCTTATCCTATCTCTACCCCTTATACACATACCCGTGGGATTAACCGTTAATGAATCCGACACCAGGTTTGTCTGAAATGATAAAACACTGACTTGTACATCGGCTGGCAACCGCAAGCCATTTTATGGCCAAATACGGACTGAATTCGCCTCCGCAACATCCTGCCGAAGTAGAGTGCGCGGCGCATCCGAAAAGGGATCAAATTGTAACACCGTCTTATCCTTTATTCCTTTTTAATATTTCGAGTTCACGGTGAAAAACCCATTTTACTGATAGACTAGTTACACTAAAACTTAAGCTACACGGTTCGATAAGGTTGAGCCCGAAATTAACTCAATACGTGAAACTAAGCTTAAAAGTCGAAGTGTACCGTTTCTCTCTGAAATGCCTTAGGGAATTTGACGCATGAATGTAGAAAACCCTTTCAGAAAGTGACGTTTTCGAAACCGAAGGTCCTGATGACGTGGTGGTTCAACAGAGCAAGGTCTCGATGTTACGCACGGTGGAGCATGAATTTTCCAATTAGATTCCTTGAATTTCCTGCCGTTTTTCTCTTTTACGACTCTCGTCACCAAGAACACGACTCCCTTCCTTGGAATGACGTCAATCAGTCTCAGGAAGCAGACGGCAATGAGTGGTCTTGGAATTCTATGACTTTATTGAGACCAGTGGTATACATGTTTATTATATGGGTGACCATGTAGAAAAAATGCCTGAGTAGCAAAAACATAACACAACACATCAACTCTAAAAGTATACGAAGTAATACTAAAATGAAAAATTACAACAAGAAAAAATGAGCAAACAGGCGACCTAAAACTGGAGCTGACTTCAATGGTTTGTTGCTTAATCTTTCAGATAGTTATCCAGCTGCTTCTTGAATGCGTGAATGCATAATGAATCCTGCCTCTTTACTGAGTTTGCCAAATTTTCTGCCTGCTCCGTTCACAAGAAAAAATTTCTTACGCTCTTCTTGGCCTTGGGTACAAACACTTTTAAAGTTCCTCTTCGCGTGCGTGATGGCATTAAGTTAAATAGCCCATTCGTTTTACACTCTCTCGGACAGTATGTGATTGTATATAATATTGGGTTGATTGAAAAGTCTTGCCACACTAGCACTACAATATAATATTACAAAACAATACAATATAACACAATATAAAAAACTCAGCCCATGATATATTTCCCACCCAAGTCTAAGGTCCTGCCCCATCTTTGAGGCAACCTTTCAATTCCCTTCCACCAGAATTCCGAGGGGATGAAAAGAATTCAGAAACTTTCAATTCAAGTTGACGTCGATCATCGAACTCTCTAGCTCAAAGGTGCTGCTTCAGAGCTCTGAACAGGTGGTACTCAGAATGGGCGAGGTCTGGAGAGTACGGTGGATGGGGCAGAACTTCCCAGCATAACTCCCGGATTTTCTCGCGACTCACTTTTGCGACATGAGGACGCGCGTTGTCGTGTAGCAGGTAGACATCTTCCCGTTCTAGAAGTCTTTGGCGCATGGCGTCGGCCAAACTCTGGAGCTGGATAGCGTAGACAGACGCTGTGATAGTGGTCTCACTATCCAGCAACTCCCAGTAAAGCATGCCTTCTGAGTCCAACTGAGGGACGTCCGGAACGAAGTCGATCTTCGAGGGAGATATCTCCAGCCTTGAAGCGCTGATACCAACGGGCCACTGTGGAATAGTGAATGACTTCATCCTTGAATGCAGCGCAGATGTAAGAGGCTGCAGTCCTTGTGGAATGGCCTTGCAGAAATTCGTAGCAGACTATAGGTCGTAGGATGCTGCTGCTTATCGTTGACGTTGTCACTGTATTCGTACTCGACGAGGCGTTATGTAGTATGCTTGAGAAAGCTTCGAGAATGTACTGTGACGTCACCACAGAAGATCAATATTGTAAGAGCTTTATCAAATTTAACAAGCAAAAGCGTAATGTGTTGCAAGAGTTTTCGATCAACCCAATATTAAAAGGCCATTCCTCATTCTTCATTTGGCAAACGATTGAAGTTCAAAATTGATATTTCTCGTCGCACCATCTGGGATAAGGTCGTATACAAACCCTAGAGATCTAATCATGAATTTTCTCGTAACACTGTCTCCCTGTAAATCCGAGATCTCTGACACCGCTTGCTGAATTAACTGTTGCGCCCCCGATATCATAACAAAAAAACGCGCATTTCGTTGTCCTAAATGCAGAGCATTGGATCGTTCTTCAGACAGAGCCAATTCCCATCTTTCAGATCACGAAACTACCGCGTCTATCCCATTTTACAGTCCTTCCCAAGACGTCGAGTCAGATATTTATTTACTTATTTATTTATTTATTTATTTATCAGACATGAATATAGTCATGCATTACATAAGTAATGACAGTGAAACAAATACTATGTCACACAAACCGCAACACACATAAAATTAAACACAGCACATTTAACGTAACTTTTTACGTACCATTAAGGACTTGAACGAACCC
Source organism: Heligmosomoides polygyrus polygyrus (assembly GCA_947396885.1). Classification (NCBI taxonomy): domain Eukaryota; kingdom Metazoa; phylum Nematoda; class Chromadorea; order Rhabditida; family Heligmosomidae; genus Heligmosomoides; species Heligmosomoides polygyrus. The sequence goes on along the minus strand of OX377204.1, from coordinate 84,464,442 downwards.
ACAGACATGTTTATGATATTCTCATCCTACCTAATAGTAAGTTCAAGTCCTTAAGATTTCTGTGAGTGAGGAAGTTTGATCTCGCTTGCGATTTTGGAACAGGAAGGTAAGGCCTTAGGTTCGCTCTCCTATTCGCAGTCAGAGGTGCACCGAAAAATATCGTGGGATCTAATGAAATTCTATCTGTTAGAATCTTAAACAACATGGTCATGCCGACCACCTTCCTTCAACTGCAGAGGCAAGGTAGCTTAAGCTGTTTGGCCCTGTCTGGACCTCTAGGTGTGTTGTCATAGTTAGTTCCTAAGCAGCTTAAAAATAATTTCCGGGCGAAGTTGTTTTGGACGCTTTCCAGAAAAGCAATGTCTTCCTTTTTGAATGGATTGAACCCTGAAGTACCGTTGTCTAAAACAGTCCTAACATATGCACGAAGAGGTGCAAGAGAATCATTGGTTTTGAGCTGTTTGAACAAGTTGTTAATATGATTCTTCGCCTTTAACTGCCTTATACTGGAAATCGAAGCTCAGATCACTAGATGTATGGAAACCCAAATCACGGGTGTTTTCTACGTGCCTTAAATCTGTGTCCTTGAGCTTATAAGTTTCTGAATTGTGCTGAAGTTTTGTCTGAATGACAAGACAATGCGGTTTTTTTGCGGCCAAAGGAAGATCCCAAGTTATAGCCCATTCCTCAATAAAATTAATTGCGGCTTGGATTTCATGAGAAGGCTCTTCTCCGTCCACTTCAGTATAAACTTTCACATCGTCAGCATACATTTTGTAGCTGACTCCTAGGCTGGTGATAGCTTCAGAAAGTTCGCAGCTATACAGGAAAAATAGCAAAGGTGACAAGACACTCCCCTGTGGAACACCACTGGGAGAAGAAAAAACCGCGGAGAACACTGTCTCTAACCTAACTTGGTATGTTATTCCGGAAAGAAAACATTCAGTCCAGGACACTATCATTGGATGAATATCAATTCTCTCCACCTTGTATAGCAACTTATTGATCGGAACTTTGTCGAACGCTTTGGAAAAGTCAAAGAAGATTACATCCGTCCGCTTCCTCCTATCCATCATAGCTGTTGACCAGTCGTTTAGAGAGCTAAGAACTGAGGTTTCTGCGAACGCAGTTTCATAAAACCGAATTGGTCCTTTGAAATGATGTTATGGTCTTCAATATGGGTTAGGATGTGATATGGTGACATCCTATATGGTGTCAATATATGGTATCCTACATATATGATAATATGATAGATATGACATGGTATAGCTTTAAGTCATCAGCAAATGCACAGCATTCCACCCCCGTCTCGCATGCCACTTTAGGGAATCGTAAGTGAAAATGTTAGACAATATCGATGACGGTACGCATCCTTGGGGCACCCAAAAAATTTTGGAGAAATTTTTGAACCTCACTAAAACATCTACGACCACACGAGGCGGAGGTGGTGTGCTGTTAAAACGTTAAAATGCACTTTCCTGCGATAGCACCTCGCGCTGACATCGCCTTCTATGATTCGTCTCTGTGATATCCTTTAGAGGCGGAATGTACGGCACATTCGGTGAATAATCGACTAACTTCATCCTATACCCTTCGCTTACCTATGCGCTATGATTAGGTAAGCTTTAAAGAAATATGAAGGATAAATAAAGGATAAAGGACGGCGTCATTCAATCTTTTTAGGATGCGCCACGCATTCTACTTCTACGGGATATCGTGGAGGCGATTTGAATGCGTATTTGGCCATACAATGACTTGCGGTGACCAGCCGACGAACAAGTCAGCGCTCTATCCTTCCCAGACAAGTCTGGTACCAATTCACCGAAGGATGGAAGGCTTGGTTGGCTTGGGCGGTAAATCCGATCCAGGAACCTGGTGTCGGGTACGCGACAGTCGGCGCATCCTCCGACTGCCCTACACGGGCCCATCTTTAAGAAGTATACAGAAGAAAAAAGAACTTTTTGAAAAAAAGTGAAGGTCTAGAAGAATAATGAACTCACGTGTTTCTATCACAGTGTACATCGAAAGACAATGGTTTACGATAGAGATGAGATATATACGGGTAGTGGTCCTCCAAATACGGACTCATGCAGCTATAGCATGGTAGTCGAAGTGCTGAAATAGGCGTTTATGAGTCAACTGCGAGTGAAGAAATCTCTTGATGAAAGCAAGGCCGTCTTCTCAAGGAACTCTTAGATGAATTGCGTTTTTTTGGTGGGGGAAGACAGTTTCAGGACTTTAGGGAACAAGCAGGGATATTTGGTGGAGCTTTCAGGAATAAATTGAGAGGTTACATAAAACCTCAATAAAACAACTGAAATAAATAAATTAGAAATTCTAATGCGGCATACATCTCTGTGTTAATAAAATAAATAATTACACAATTACTGCTGACATTCAAAGAGTTCTTGTTACAGCCCAGCTGCAGGACGATGTTGTCTTGGTGAACGTTCCTGGAGACAATATCAGACGGCAGCTAGTCCGAAATCGACTCTATGACAAGCAGTGCGTGTCGGAAAGCGCGTTACTTGCCCAAACGGTAGCTTTGGAGATAGCTCAAAGACAGGAGCAATTTATCAAATCGAGTGTTTGAGCTGTAACGCAGAATACATTGGGGAAAGGGGAAGAGCTCTGGCGGTTCTCATAAAAGAACACTTAGCCAGCAAAAGACGTGGATTGCAATCCAGCCCACTTGCCAGGCACAGAATTGATGCGCATGACGGGAACGACTACGAGGTGAAATGTACAACATTGGCCATTGAGAGTGATATCTCAGCACGAAAAGCTTTGGAAGCGTTCTGGATTTTTGCGAGGAATCCAGCAATGAACAACCGAAATGAGCGTCTAGCCGTAACAAGTGACTTCTTGCCGTTTGTGCCTCATTGTGAACTGTAGAATGATCAGAGAGCGGTATCCGCAGGAGGTTCATTCGCCTCTACTGGTCACAGGGCGAACATATGCCCTCAACGGTGGACATTGGTGAGTTCGTCCTCTCATTTGGTCTCTTCTGATGTTGGTAGAAGTAGGTCGAAAATGCTAGAGTGGTTAAGACGCTTGGTGGGGTAGAGCGCACATCTAACCTTAACACCATGTTTAGGCCTCTGAAGACGACGGAACTTCGAAACGTCAGGCCCTGCTTAATAAATTTGTCCACCTAAAAACCTCGTGTGGCATAAATATACTAACAGTAACAAATTACAATGCCGAAGTTTCAAGAAGAGAGAAGTTGGGAGCTACTCGAATAATTGCACAAATAAATAAAGCAGCAGAAGACATTAGTTAACAATCACTCTCATCTTCTCTCAGTAACAGATAGAAAACCGATTTTTAAGCCGATCCCGTGATGACGTAGTGAATTCGTCCGATAGCCCCTCGGGTGCTTACGCCTCGGCCAAATCTATAGAGCGCCGAAATTAAACACAATCATTGACGAAATGGCGGCGCAGCCAATTAAGTGGCCGTTTTCTTTTACGGATGTGAGCGGGTGCTCGGATCAGCCCACCTCCTTAGGCTTCCGCAAATGAATTGGAGCACGTTGGCTCTCTTCAGCCCGAAAGAAGGCTACACACGATTGACGACTTTCGACCGCCTACCATATGAGGCTTGGTAGAATTCAGTGGAGTCTATAGGTGGGCTATCCTGACACGCGTATTGACTCAACACCGAAATGTTCGCAAATAACATGAAGGATGCGAACAAAAATAGCGTTGATCATTTTCTGTTGGGATGCGTCACACATTCACCTTTTAAGGGATATTTTGGAGAGAATTTGAATGCGTGTGAATGTGGCTATAGTACAATGACTAGCGGTGGCCGACCGATGAGGAATTCAGTATTTTGTTCTTCCCAGACAAGCATGGTAAACCCGAAAATCCGAACCAAAAACCCGGTATCGGATGCACCCGACAGTCGGCACCTCCGCCCTCTGCGCTAGCAAATAACATATGTTACATCAATAATTAATAGCAGCTCCTATAGCAACTAAATCAAGCACTCCGATTCGGCGCCTATTTAAGCTGTCTCTTCATTCGTAGGTATTCTTGTCATCATTTTATTAGCAAAAAAGATGAGCGAATATAAAAAAGGAGTAATTAAATATTAAATCACAAATATAAAAAGTAGAAAATATAAAGTGTCTCAAGGCTAGAAGCTCAAACTTTTTCGACGCAGAGTTGTCAGAAACGCTGTATAAAAGTTGAAACCGTCAAACATTAGGTGGGCCAGTCACGTGTATAGCTGCTTTCGCTGACACTCATTAGACAACAGCAATAGCTAACTGAATAGTGCTAGAAGATCACCGCAGCCCGAATTCATCAGCCTCGCGTAAAGGTGAAGAAATCCTTCTCAAACCCTTTGAGTATGCCGAGGTACCAAGAGGGTCGTCAAATATCCTCCACCTGTAGTTCTCCCATAATTGGTGGGTAAGTTACATAATACCATGCTACATCGGGAGCATGTTTATTCCTTTTATACCGCGAACTCCGGGGGTTAGTCGTTGATGAGTGCTGTACAGAGACGTTGATCAAACCACTGACCAGTCATTACATGTAAACATTGATGCAGGAGTCTCTAAGGTTTTTCAATGTGAACTGCACGTGCAGTGCTATGGTAGAAGGCGTCTGCTCTTAAGCGTTCCCCGGATCGAGGATCTTGGTTCGGGTCCCGTCCAGAGTAAGTCTCGTGTGCATGTTCTATTTCTTCAAAGTCGATGTTAGGTTTGTATAGGATGGATAGAACGCGAAATCGATTGCCCATCATAAGTGACTTTATGCACATTTAGCGAGTCTCCACCAGTATCTCTTAGAAGTAGAGTGCGTGGCGAATCACAAACAGAGATGTTTTAACGCTCTCACTATCCCACATAAATTCATGTCGCGAACCAGGGCAACACACAGAGGTGGGGGCTTGCCAATCAATCATGACCAATCAGAGCGCCAGCTAAACACGCACTAGGCAATCAGGGTACACGAACAGTACACACCTTCTCTGAATGTCACGTGTATTGTATAGGGTCTGATTGGCCCCGCGCTCCTATCTCCCATTGCTGTCCAAATTCGCGACATGATTTCGTCGTGCGTAGTAAATACAGAATCGGTGTGTCCTTCGCCCTGGATATCTTCGAGCTCAAGTCCATTGGGATTCGAGGTGTAGCCTTGTCCTTATCTCCAAAATCAAGGGCAGACACTATATCACCTGGTCGTCATAGGAGGAAGACATAGGATCAGTCCAGGTCCGCCATGGTTTTTGGTGGTCCCAACGGGTAAGTTTGTCATTGAGGGAGCAAATGCTTGAGCCATTTGTTATACACATCTCATGTTGCTGGCAATTGTCAGCTGGCAAAAACCGCACTTCCTTCAGCAAGGAGATTTATTTTCGACTTCTCAATCATTCAGTCCTACTGAGATGTGTTCCTTCAAGCCAACTTCTCTTGCTGCATTTTTATGGAGTCGCAGCCTCAAAAGCAACAAAATTCCGGAAACATGGTGAGCAGCACCACTCCGTGATAGTTCCCATAGCCAGGCATGGATTATATACCATTTTCCGTCCAATTAGACGCTTATCAGATCAAACTAAACACTTTTCAAATCAAGTTGGGCAACTTTCATGTCAAAGTGAACACTAATCTAAAAAAAGCCTAACTCCTTTGAAATCAAACGGGACATCTTCCAGATCCAAACGAGCTCCCTTCACCACAGATTCTCCAAAAGGGTTAGCATAATTCTTGTTGAAGGAAAACTTTGTATGACTTGAAGTTTTAGTTCATACAGTGAACACATTGTTGTAATTTTATAAAATTTTTCTTTTTTGAGAAAAAAATAATCGCTGTTTGTTTTAAAAAGCAGGAAGGCGGCCATTTTTAGTGCTAATTGAAGAGGTTGCGCCGCGCGCTCGTTCATGATGTCACGATTTTTATTCGATTGATAGCAAAAAAATGTTTTCACGGATTATCACAACTGTACGATACAACAAAAACAGCTGTAAAAATACACCTACCCTCACTTTGTTGCTTCACGTCAGAAGCATGACACTATCAAACAAATAAAAGTCGCGGTGAGCTCTTCGAGTGCATGGTGTATTCGCATATTTTAATGCATTCGATGATTGCTTCCTTGTTGCGCTTCGCTCCGAGACAAATTTTAAATTATTATTTTCCCTCAATTTTTTTAAATCAAGTTTATTTAAATTTTAGATTAATTTTTAAATTACATTACGTTCATGTGGGCAGCTAAACTAAGAGATTTCAAAGAAAGTTATACCCAATTTACCTTGAACAAAAAATTATTCTAACTATTTTTGAAAGTCTTTACTTTAACATGTAAAAAGCTCGTTTCGACTTCGAAAACGTTCACTTTGATTCCAGAAACTTCAAATTTCGTTAGAAGAGTGCCGTAATTGATGTGAAAAGTGTCCAGTTTAATGTGAACATTGTATACCCTCGAAAGGGCACGCAGTTGGAGGAGGTGCAACCAGATTCCTGGTTCGGACTTCCCGCCCAGACCAGCCAAGCCTTTCATCTCTATGGTGTCGGAGCGTTGCTAACAGACTTGTCTGCGAGGGATAAAGCGCTGACTTGTTCAGGTGTCGGGTGGCCACCGCAAGTCATTGTATGGGCAAATACGAGTGCAGATTGCCTCCACGACATTACGCAGAAATAGAATGCGTGGCGCATCTCAAGAGGAATTGAGCAACGCCTCCTTTATCCTTTTATGCCGTCGAAAACCTTGGTGCAACAGAAAGGCTAGCCGCCGGCGTTGAAGAGATGTAAAACCTTCTCTCTTCGCTACTCAGGATCTTCTATTCTTCAGCTACGTCAGTTATTCCTACCATTTACGCTCCGTTCCATCCAACCCCGTACGGCGCTTCCTTACGGTACAGCTCTCGTCCATCTAGGCCTCATCAGTGAACTGAAGCGCAGCGAAGAGCAGATGAGAAGGGAATCGTCGTCGCTTCGCCGATTCTAATCGCCGGCACACTTGTTGTCTCTTCTCCCGCTCCCCTCGTTCGCCTCAATGTGAGTCTGTAAACGGGGTTCGGCTTGAGTGGCTCGTTCGAATGAAGTGGTTAGGCAGCAGAAGCAGCGTTATTTGAACGGCTCGAGCAGTAGAAGGATGTGTAGAGCAGTGGCTCGAAATTGCCCTGACGAGTGTTCAAAACAACACGATTGCCCACTCATTGACACCTCGTCGACTCTCAAGAACGCATTCAAGCTCGAGCTGAAGCATGACGGCAGTGGCGTCTCACCATCAGATGAGGGCGGAAGACTGCGACACTCACGTTCAAATATGTGAATTAATAACCTGCCTTTTATGCAAACTTGATCGAGGCAATGCCATAGAGGATAGAGTATGGCGACAGTCAATGCCATTGCACCGCTAGTCACGTCTACATACTTCTACGGCTAATTATGAATGTAATTTAGGCATATTCAGCTATACAATGAATTCTGGCGGCCAGCAAGCATATGAACAAATCAATGCTTTATCCTTCCATAAAGATCCATACCAACCTTCCGAGAGCTAGGAGAATTAGCCTAAGCGGGAAGCCCGAACCAAGAACCTTAAATAGGAGTGCATGCGACAGCTCACATCTCCTCCGGCTGTGCCCAAGCAAAGTCGTAAGCAGTCAAGCGTGGGTTTTGACCATGTAACCTCGTTACCAAAGATGTGTGAAGCGCAGTCGGAGGAGGCGCCGGATTTTGCGTGCACCTGATAAAAAGTTCCTGGTTAACATTTTCCGCCCAGGCCAACCATGATTTCCATCCCTCTGGGGTCGGTGGTACCAGAATTGTATCAACTGTCGTTCCGCTGATCATTTAGGGCAATCAAAAGGGCGTCAGCAGCCTCTCCATTCATCACTGTCTCGTGCCAGAGTGCTCCAATTGATCCTCCTCGCTCGAGGGCACGAAAAGCGTCAGATTGTTCATTCAGGGCTTCCACGAAGGAGCCCGAAGAACGCGTTGGTGGGCGCCCTGGTGCTCTCATGACATCCCGTGGAATCCAGTCGGTGGCGGCACTCGTCCAGCGGGTGTGTGTGAAGCCCTTTATGTGGCCGGCTCACGTAATTTTCGACGGCTTGACCCATGCAACAGCGTATCTGATCTTCGAACTTCGACGAAGTCTCGGAACTCCGAAGTCCTTCTCTTACGTGAATTGTGTCACTCCGAGCGTCGTCCTAACGTCTCGTCTCGACACAGCACCGATCGAGGGATGCTTGCTATTAAACAAATTGATCTTGTGCTGCACTGTCAAGCCATTTCAGACACTCGCCGCGTTCAAGTGGAAAGGCAACTGTAGTTCCCCTTTGAAATTTCACCGGTAGGTGAACGAAGTTACATCAGTAGGCGAACTAGCCACCTTGAGCGAGAATTCGAAACGAGTTAAAGCATGCCGACAAATATGTTTCGACCATTCCAAAGTCGTCGAATTTTTGGAGAAATACTGTTGAACAATGGGACAGTTCTTGGGTGAATTATAGTTGAACTTCCAGTTGACCGCTGCGAGTGTCTGAGATCCTGATTCGCTCCTAGTTCATCGCTAGGAGTTTCTCATTCTAGAGTCACTACCTCATTAGGTGTGCTCCATTGTCCTTCATATCGTCGATTTCCTCTCATGACTATACTGCTACTTAGGTGGTGCCCGCAATGCTTTACAGGCATGGTTTCTAGTTCAGCGATCTTCAAAATTAGCTTTCTAATTCAATTCAATTTCTTTGAGTCTCATAAGGCTGCTAGCGAGACTATGAACTGTTACAATATTGTTTTGTCGGAATCAGAGCTCTAGCGCCAGGCGGGATATGAACCCGCACCACTCTGCTTTCGGGCAGGATGATACGCCATTACACCTACGGCACTGTTTGATCAAGCGATTTTTCGTTCTAAAGTCCTTGAAGACAGGCAGCGATCTGGTTAGGTGTTTCGACATTCAACCACATTGGGAAGTACATGCCTAGTCAGAAGTGGTACATACCGCGCTTCAACAGCCAACACAGCAGACTGGCACCTTTACCTGTTTCCTAGGCACTTGAGGGAATCACACCGTTGTTTGTTGTGGCTGATAAAACCCTCTACAGGTGCCTGAATAATACCCCGCCGCAAGTGGAACCTGCTGAGTGCCCCTGGGTAAGCGTAGTCTGAATTAGATTGGCACGTAAAAGCCGGCGCACCTCAAGTGCATACTCTTGCTCGAAGGAAAAAAGAAAATGCGCTCGAAGAAAGCGCTGAAAAACGCGGTCGGCTCTGTCCGTAGATTGGATCTGCCCGGCTTCATCATTCCTTATTAGACCCCTGAAAAGGATTCGCCATGAAAAGCACCGGATGGTCGCGCATCCGGCGACGATGTCCTCATTCCGCGGCTTATTGAATGGGATTGGGACATGAAAGCAGACGAGGACAATCCTTTCAATAATAATGCCCTTTCATCAGCAGAAGTGGGTGCTTCTTCTGCTTCTGACTGATTGTCGTGAAGGACCATAAGAGAATCAGACTACTGGGTGAAGTTTGAAAGTGGTTAGAGCTATTGTTTCATCCACTTGCTCATTGTCAAGAACAGAACGCTTGAAGGTTCTAGAAGATAAATTGAAGAGCAGAGGCTCTTGAAAAAAAAAACACGCAAAAATAAAACACTTTTGCGATTACTCCTGTGTCGCCTAAAAGACCAAATATTTTCTTCACATCAAGAATAACACTTCTGAAACCAAGCTGCGCATTTTTTAAAGTAAATTGGACACTTTGAAGCAAGGCTAACGCTTTTGAAATCAAACTGAACATTTTCCAGAGTAAAAGGAGCTTCCTCCACATTTCAATAGAGACGCTATGATAAATAAACTTGAATATTATAGAGAAATAAATAATAATAGTATTAACCAACGACAAATAAAGTTAGACTAGTAACAATGCTTGAACACATTTGTTTAAGCCTGGAGCGGCTGATATAGAGGCTATATATGTTGTTATCGCGGATGTTACGAGAGATCAAACAGCGCCGGTGGTGTAAGGCGAACATCGCTGCCCGGAAAGCAGAAGATGCGAGTTCAAGTCCCGCCTGGCGCAAGAGTTTTGATCGCAACAAAACATCCTGTAACAACAAAGTTAGACTATTTTTTTGCCGGGGAAATTTTACTTTCTATCCTATCATATGTATCAGATGACTTTTAATAGTGACTTTGAAATTTTTTAGTTCAACGGTCCTAATAAGTGAAGGCGTTGTTTGAAAATTTTGTAAAACTTCCAAATTTTGAGGGACAATTGTGATTAAAATATGCTTCAAAGGAGAAGAAGGCAGCAGTTTTTAACGCTGAGAAAGAGAATGCGCCGTGCACTTTCCGATGACATCTCCTCTTTTGAGATGCGCCAGGTATTCTGCTTCTACGACGTGTAATAATATACAATATAAGGATAAGGATAAAGGACGGCGTTACTCAATCCCTTCTGGGATGCGCCATTCTACTTCTAAGGATGTCGTGGAGGCAATTCGAATGCGTATTTGGCCATACAATGACTTGCGGTGGCCAGCCGATGAACAAGTCAGCGCTCTATCCTTCCCAGACAGGCCTGGTACCGCTTCTCCGACCCCGGAGGGATGGAAGGCTTGGTTGGCCTGGGCGGGAAATCCGAACCAGGAACCTGGTATCGGGTGCAGGCGACCGCCGGCGCCTCCTCCAACTGCGCTCCACGCGCCCGTATAGTAATATACAATATAAAATGTATAATATATGCGCCAACCATATGTAATCTTCAGATGTAGTTAGGAAAGAAAATATGTGTTGATGGTTTATAAATTTTAAGCAATGTGTTCATTTATTGGGTAGTTGAATTAAAACTTCAATGAATATTACGCTAAAATTTTCATTGAGCAAAAAATTCTTCTATCCCTTCCAGAAGGCATCTAATTTAATGTAGAAGAAGCTCGTTGCGATTTGGGAGAATTCGTTTCGACTTCAGAAGATTTAGGCTGGCTAAGAAGGGTGTGTGGGCGCGTGGAGCGCAGTCGGAGGAGGTGCCGGCTGTCGCCTGCACCCGATACCAGGTTCCTTGTTCGGATTTCCCGCCCAGGCCAACCAAGCCTTCCATCCCTCCGGGGTCGGAGAAGCGGTACCAGACCTGTCTGGGAAGGATAGAGCGCTGACTTGTTCATCGGCTGGCCACCGCAAGTCATTGTATGGCCAAATACGCATTCAACTCGCCTCCACGACATCCCGTAGAAGTGGTATGCGTGGCGCATCCTAAAGGAGATTGAACAACGCGGTCCTTTATCCTTCATCCTTAAGAAGGGTGTCCAGCTTGATTTGAAAAGGTCAAATTCGACGTGAAAATTGCATAAAACAAGAGCAGCTTCAAGAGCAGCAGGGTCTTCAGCAGTTCTTCTCGGCGATGTTCAAATGTTTCGTGACCTTATCATTCCCCAACCTACGATTAGTCCTTTCCCATCGGAGCCCTTTGTACGATTCAGAATTCGTTAGTGTGTGCTTGCCGGCAATCAGCTCGACGAAAACAGCTGGCTGACCTTTCCGTCTCCAGCCGAGCCGCGTTCCCAGTGGGGCCCTCGCCGTCGCCGGCGTCAGCAGCTCCAGCGGTCTCATGGGCTGTCAAATTACTTTACTGGAAGCGCGCGCCTCTACTGCCTGCATCGCATTTAAGCTTGGCGGGAGTCGTTAAGAGTTCAATGAACCGCCAGACACAGACACACGCCCGTAGACGTCGTCTGCAGCGATGGGCGTATTGGCCTTCATTGGCTTGCAGCCGAAAAAACGACCACTTGGTGGGTGACAATTAACAATGACCACCCATTAGCGGGCGGAACCGAACTCTGGAGGAAATTAGCCGAAGGTCTGTAATGACATTCAGTGAAAAAAGTTGTCTACGACTTCTCGATACGGTATATGAGGCGATACCAAGGAGATCAAGTTATAAAAGGGGTAGAATCGCAGTCATTCCGAAGATCTTAGCATAGAATGGAAGATTAGGTTGTAAGGAAAGTATTGGAAAGCATTGGTGCATTTTTTAGTTTTATTCCTTTCGATTGCTACAACTGCAACAACATGGAACAACTAACGAACATATGCCCCATTATTATCTACAGGACATTGACATTCGTCAGGTGATTTGCAGATTCCGCTTCTATAGAATTCCGGGATCTTTGACGAAAACTCATCGAGGCACTTTTCAAGATGCTTCCTGTTGTCAAATTGTTTCTCCCCTGCAAATGGTTCGAGAACGAAAGAAACGGAAGGTAGTCCGTTGGACCGAGGTCCGGTGATTACGGTGGGTGGGTGAGAAAATGCCATACAAAGCACAGGAGTTTTTTTTGAGTCTCCTTTGCAACGTGTGGACGCGCATCGTCATGAAGGAGAAGATCTTGTCCTATTTTGCTCAAAGTACCGCTTTAATGCGATCCAACTGCCTGCACTAGACATCGCTGGTGACAGCAGTGTTTGCAGGTAGCAGCATCCAGTGAATAGTTCTTGGCAATTCCACCAGACACTAGGTATTACCTTTTTGGGTGAAGTTCCGGTTTTGGCGTGGGAATTCCTGCTTTGCCGCGACTGCACCACTGATGCTTTCACGTGTGGTTAGAGTAGACTGACCACTTTTCGTCGCCAGTGACCAGGTTCTTGAGCCAATAAGAATTTCGCCGTAAAGTCAAGAAGTTCATACACGCATCTTGGCGCACCTGCAGCTTGGGACCGCAATGTTAAAAAAATTGTATTCTTGCACCATATCTATATGTTTTCCCAGTGTCATAGAGGTGTGGAGCTACGGTGGTATGACTGCACTCGGGTTCCTCTTCCACTTCACGGATGCAACACAAGGGATCCTCCTGAACCAGCTCCAGAGGGCGCCTCTCATTCACTGCAGCTGACCTTCCAAACCGTGGTTGGTCCTTCAAGCAAAAGTCTCCGTCCTTGGACTTCCGGAAATATACTTCCGCTGTGTCGTACGAGAGGTGGCAGGACCCATCCTTCCACACATGTTGTCCACAGCGGCTCTTGCCTCGCTTTGCTTTTTTGAACTCGTAAAGCAGAAACAGTCAAACTATTTTGCAGTCGGGAATGGCCCTTTCTGCTACAGTCATAACGGCATATGGCGATATGGATAAGGACAAGGATAAAGGCCGGCGTAATTCGATCCCCTTTGATATGCGCCACGCGTTCTACTTCTACGGGATGTCGTGGAGGCGAGTTGAATGCGTGGTTGGCCATACAATGACTTGTCGATGAACAAGTCAGCGCTTTATCCTTCCCAGACAAGTCTGATACCAATTCACCGAACCCGGAGGGATGGAAGACTTGGTTAGCCTGGGCGGGAAATCCGAATCAGGAACCTGGTATCGGGTGCAGGCAACAGCCGATGCCTCGTCCGAGTGTGCTGCAGCGCCATATAATATGACGACAATAATGGTAAATGTAGACCATAGGTCAGCCTATATATCTGCTATTGGGAGAAAATTCCAGAACACTTTAAAATTTTGGCGGGACGCCGAAGTGAGCGGAGGGAAACTTTTCTTACAACCTAATAGAAGACGCCAGTTCTGAAGCCCGACTCAAAGTTCTTGGTTCAGTTCCGCTAGGCTAAATTAGCTTTACATCATTTCCAGACAGATAGTTTGTACTAGACTGCCAGACTGCCGACTGGTCATCGTAGCTTATTCCACGCACAAGTCCACATCTCGTAGAATTAGAATGCGTGTCGAGTCCCAATCATGGACTGATTAACATCGTATTAATTCCTTTACTTCTATATTCGTCTGGATGTTATTCAGCGACGTGTTAAATTCAGAGGGAAGACCTTCCCTATTAATGGCCAGTATTTTATCCTTTCCAGACAGGTCTGGTACCAATTCACCGAACCCGAAGGTATGGAAAGCTTGGTTAGCGTGGGCGGGAAGTCCGAACCAGGAACCTGGTACTGGGTGCAGCGCCGGCTTACGTCCTACGACTGCGCTATACGTGCCCATGATAAGTGTCACAGAAAACCACAAGTTTAACATCGCTACTCACTTCGCGTGTGAGTTCTATAATGGTAACAACAACCTCACTCTTCGCTGGCTTATATTCAATGCATGAAGCGGAATTTTTTTTAGAGATGAAAGTTGAAAATCGGAAATGTAGTGCGGCTGGTCATTTGTGAGCGAAAGCACGAGTGCTCATCTACAAACTTTTTATCAAGATGTAAAGGAGACCGTAAAAAGAATAAAGATAATCCAGTCCACTAGGCTGAACAAGAGACTACATACGGTCTCTTTGAAATAGGCAACAGTTGTTGGGTGCATTCCGGTGCAAAGCTAAAAGAACATAGCACGATCTGTTCCGTTGTTGTTTTCTTGTTTATTTGTAACGCTAAAACTTATTGTCTACGCCTTGAATAAATAAATACACTTTTAATGAGATTTCTTGCATAGAGACGTTCAGCAACTAGAAGTGGGAAACCACTGAGCCTTGGCGGCTAGTTGAGCTTGTTCTGGAGAAATGCATTTATTTATTCGAAGCGTAGACAATAAGTCTAGGTGTTGCAAACAAACAAACAAACAAAACCGCAATATGTTGTCAATAATGACGGCTCATGTATTTGTTGAATGATTAGTTGAATGGCGAAATAAATTTCAAAAATTGTATTACGGGGGGCCAAAAGTAATGAGACACCCCATGCCGTGTCCATATATCTCGTGGCTGGAGTCTGAATTCGTACTTGTCGTACTTGTATGTTTGTATGCTACTTACCGAAGCCCATCTGAGAAGTTACCACTTCCGCCCTTTCCAGAAGCATGCCAAAAACCCCAGCCTGTCTCATGCCAAAACCCCAGTCTGACGAGTCGACCTGTGTCGCGCAAATTTTTTTTCCCCAATTCCCAACCCCGAGCAGCCTGAGCTCAATATTCACGCAAGATGAGAAGTACGTCTTCTATCTTAACCCTGCCAACCAGCGAGTCTGGGTGAGGCCTGGTGACCCGTTACCGACCTTCGTTCGGCGAGATGCTCACGGCGAGAAGCACCTTTGGAGCTTTTGGATCTGCGCCCACTGATCGGTTTACCGGAGGCTGTTTCCCAAGAGCACCGAAATGAACTCCAAGGCCATGGTGAACGGAATAGAGGAGATGGGCCGGCGAATCGCTCTTATTCATTCGCAGCGCTTCAAGAAGGTTCTTCTCTTCGACAACGCCGCACCACATCGGGAACAAGTAACCACGGATAAGCTTGGCCAGCTGGGCTACGTTCACATGCCTCACCCACCGTATTCGCTGGACATCTCTCCATGTAACTCCCACTACTACTTGAGCCTACAGGACTTCCTAGTCGGAAGGGACACAAGAACCCAAGCAGTCCTTGACAACCATGTCGAGCAGTTGATCAGCACCAGGCTCAAGCAGTTCTGGAAGGATGGGATCAGGAAGTTGGCTGAGCGATGGCAGCAAGGTCCTTGCCCTTAATGGCAAATACACTCCTCAGCATCGTTGAGTTGTAATTGAGTTATAAGGAGATAAAGATTATTTTTTCATTTTGTCTCATTACTTTTGGCCCCCCCCCCCCCTAATAAAAGCGACGGGACACCTTGTTGTTGCCTTTTTGCAGAACTCTTACCCGATATTGAGCATGAAAATCTCTGAGCGCGTGGTAATATCAAATAGCTCTATAGGTCCTGCCAAATTTTCTGTGAACGTTCAAGACACACCAGCAAACGTCACATTCGAATAACATCAACTCCCCTCTCAGCTCTTTCAGCTCTTTTTTATTCAAGGCGTGGACAATAAGTCTTAGCGTTACAAATAAATAAACAAACAAACACGAAAAAATCAGGCTTTGTTCTTTTAGCATTACACCGGAGTGTACAACTGCTGCCTACAGCGAAGATCCTGTAATCTCTTGATCAGCCTAATAGTCTGTATTATCTTTATTCTTTTCACGGTCTCCTTTACATTTTGATACAGAGGAGTAGATGAGGATTTGTGGTTCCACTCACGAAGTGGTCAGCGGCGCATCTCCGTTTTTCAAGTTTCACTTTTACAGAAAAATTTCCGTTTCATGCAGTGAATTTAAGCAGACGAAGAGGGACTCTGCGATTCGGTTTTTTCGCGGCTTCTTGCAGGATGCCATAAATGTGCATGAAAAATTTGGCAGAACCTACAGAGGTTTTTGATATTGTCGCGCGCTCAGAGATTTTCATGCTCAATATCGGCTACGAATTCAGCAAAGAGGCAACAGCAAAGCTTACCGTTGCTTTTACAAATTTCAAAATTATTTCGCCATTTAACAAAAACATGAACAGTCATTATGGACAAAATATTGCCAACTATCGGAAAATTTTTGACTTAATAAAATTTTCCGACGATAATGCCTCTTCACTCTTCACGAAGCTCTCCAACTTTGAGAAGTTCAAGACGATTCTACAGGCTCAACTTTTGCGGTAGACATTTCATACTCTGGATCCTTCTTTAGATATGTGCGTATTACTCTGAAGTTCCAGGTGAAAGTAGGGCAAACCTTATCTGATGTTAAGCATATCTTAAGTAGAGTTCCACAAGGTGGTGTTCTTTCACCCATTCTTTTCAATATTTACACAGCTGCGACCGGATTCATCAACGACTAACCCGCGGGTATACAGGGTGGCCCATATGTCCTGCAACAAAATTAGGAGACCTTATTGGTTGTCTTTTTCCAATTGCAAAAAAACCGCATACCAACAGTTATGTAGCATATACTTAGTGTTATACTTCTGGAAAGTATCATGGTTGTAGCTGCTCTTATTACAAAGTAATGCGCTCTCACGTAAAACTACCAAAAATTCTTCTCTGGCCCGTGGTGGGGCGCTTCCGTTCCGATGTGATTAAATTTCGGAAGATTGGTTGTTGAACATGCAGTATGATGGTATTGCGTAGGGCAGGGCAAAGGCTTCTCAAGGGTGAACATTGGATGAACGGATCTGAACTACAGTAGAAGAACGCTATTAATTTTCTGATCATACAGGATGCAGCAACCAGCTGGAACAAGCCGTGTGCGTAATCTATTACTAAGCAATATGTTGTTTCTAGAAAACTACAAGGAAAGCTGTACAAGTCCGCAAGTGAGATGAAGACTCAGCTATGAGGAGAAGAGAGTAGAAGGAAAAACTTGTAAACGCAGTTGGAGGGCGTCGTTCGTAATGGGTATTCAGCCTCTGCCTCATTTGATGAAAAATTTCTCAAAGTTGAGCGATCCCAGAAAGGTCAAAATAATAGTGTGTTTAATACTACCTTTGCGGGAACCTGATGATATAAACACAGTGGTCACGCATGGCAGGATTTTGTCATACACGATTTTCCAAAATGTGTCCCCTCACACCCTAGGTTTTTGTGTAAAAATAGTGAAAATCAATAAAAGTATTCGTTTGATAGGAACAAAAACCTAACACCATATACTAGAGATTCAGTCGCGCTGTTCAAGGGCAAAATGCACATTCTGGTAAAGCGATTCCTGTAACAGCAAAAGAAAAGGACGTGGTAGCGGTTCTCAGTCCATCTGCAAAATATTGCACCTGCGAAAGACTAGCTGTGAAATTCCTAAATCTTTAGATTTTCAATCTTTGTTTATTAACCATCTTAAAGAAAATGTCTTGCTCTATAAAGTTTGGAAAAACTATTGTTCAATATCTTCTTTGGAACGAATAAGAAGTAAAACTCCGTAAGAGGGGCTGCGACGTGAGCTGCAAAGCAACCCACACGATCTGAAGGTTCTTATCAATCCAGGAGTGGTCCCTTATGAATAATACCGCTCCACCATAATCTACAAACCATGGGCAAACAAGGTTTGAAAGTGGTTCAAGTTTGGTGCATTCTTAGCCTTTATATACGCCTATGTTTTTGTTACAGGACTTATGGGCCACCCTGTATGGTGTAGAGATACCCACGATGAAGCCTGCGTCTCTGACTCTCACCTTATCTCTACCTGACTCTTATCTTATCTCTAATGCTTATACCCCGCATACCCACGGGTTTAACTGTTGATTAATCCGGCCTCTGATTTGCCTCTTGTATAATAGTCCAAAATCTTGACGTATCTATAAAAATATATGCTGATGATGTTTACATTTATAGTGTAATTATGAAACCAGGTGTCTCCAAACAGCTATTGATTCATTAGTTAAGTGGGCAAAAGATTGGCAGTTACCTTTATTTCCAGAGAAGACAAATTTTATGCAATTAAACGTCAATTCACAGACTTGCGCGCGTACATACAATGTAGATGGTGTCAAGGTCTCCCCGCGGGTTCCGTTAGAAGTCTACGATTTCATTATAGCGACAGTCTCAATTTTTTGGAACATATCAGCATTCAATGTAGGCAAGCAATTATGCGAACGTATCATATTTTCAAAAGACGTTCTAGCAAAAACAATGCTATCCTTGTACGGACTTAAAAACTTACGTCCGTCCTACAGTGGATTACAGTACTCAGTCCTGGCAGAAAAAAAGACATCTATTGCATTGAAAGGATACATACAGAATAATCTTACGCGCAAACTGATGGTACGCACTGGAGATTTCAGGTATGAAAGAATGCCAAATGCTCTAGTAAGGAATAGATGCCTTGAATTGCCTTCGCTTGCATTTCGGCGCAAAGTAATTGATATATGCATGGTTAATAGCATATTGCTCAACGGATACAACGGCATGAAGTATAGTATGAAGTTGTTTCGTGGTACGAGTTCACGCACCAGAGGCTGTGCATCCAAAATCGCTTTAACTCGTCCTAAATCGACACTATACGCCAAGTCCTTTACGTATAGGGCAGGGACTGCACACTTTAAGGCTTCGAAGAGTTTGCCAATTGTGCTATCTCTAGACCAGTTTAAGCGGTTAGTCAGCAGAAAATTACTTCAGTGTGATGCTCCCAGGTGAACCATAGAGTAATATCGATTACTACTGCTGCTTGTTGTGTTTACAATACGATGTTATGTTGCGCTAATGAGTGTGGTTGTGTTCGAGATATTGATTTTCTTTAATGCATGACCTTTGCAAATGTAATAAACTTATAACTTCTAACTTATAAGTTTGTCTCTGCCAGAAGAGAAGAATATAAGAAAGTGCTTCGCCTTCAGACTTATTGAAAGCGGATTTGTCAACGGTTGATATTGGAAATGATTACTGAAATGATGGAACTCTGACATAATGAGTTTTCTACGTCACAATATTCTTCCACAAGAGGTGAACAGCGCAAAATCTTTTCATATAGGACTAAAAGCTCTATCCTTGCTTCATTCTTCACTCAAAGAGCTGGCCTTAAGTCTCTATCCTTCTTAGAGAGCTATAAAGAATGACTAAGGATAAGGGACGGCGCTATTCAATCCTTTACGGGATGCGCCACGCATTCCACTTCTGCGCGATGTCGTGGAGGCGATTTGAATGCGTATTTGGCCTTACAGTGACTTGCGATGTCCAGCCGATGACCAAGTCAGCGCTTTGTCCCTTCCAGACAAGTCTGGTACCAATTCATCGACACAGGAGAGATGGAAGGGGATTGGTTGGCCTGGGCCGGAAATTCAAACCAGGAACCTGGTCTCGGGAGCGAGAAACAGCAGCCACCCCTGTGCTCCTACATGAGAAATGCGCTGCCTAATTCATCACCCCAATTCAAAAGGTTGGTCGAAAGTTATAAAGTAGTAACTAGACGGTTTTCATGGATTCTTCGCTTGTACATATTGTAGGTTTCAATTTTTGTAATGTTCATTCCGGGTAATTGTGCAGTTTTTTCATCTTTCAGAGACGTTTCAAACCATCTGTAACAGCAGTTTTAATGACCGCTCGACCTTCCTCGGACTGTTTGCGGTGTATTGGCTTCGACGAAGGCCTTAAAATCGTCGTTCTGAGTTGCTGTAGGTCTGTCGCTCTCGAGGTGCTTCTTTAAAGTTAAAACTTCCATTAAGAAATTTTTTGAACCATCTTTGCCCGTCTCTTTCTCGACCGTTATATGGGCCCCACGCATGGTTGACTTGCCTGCTTGTTTCGACGGCCGACTGGCCCAGTTTGAGATTGGAATAAAATATCATCCGGAATTGCTCTTTCTACTTAGTTCAATAAATTGTCAAAGAAACACGATCACAAACATAGGTGAAACACAAATTATTCCTTCAGATCGACCGAAAAATTTACTGTATAAAAATGCGAAGTAAGTTCAATATTGATTCGGCAAAAAACGAACGAAAATTCGGTTTCATTTCTTCGGTGGTCAAGTAGTAAGAACAAGAAGAAGTGGGCTCCGTCTGCAGATTCCTATTGCAAAAACCACGATCAGATCTTCATTTTTGACATATAGAAGGCTGCGGGAGCTCGACTCTCTGCTTGCGGAAAACGAAAATCTCCTGTCCTTATCCATGCATGTCTTCAAGAAACTACTGCTGACTAAATTCTGTTCATAGCTGCCTTCAGAATTACAGGTGCCTCTGCCTCTGTCTGCGTCTGATTATTGTCTTGTGACTTTTTTGGTAGAACTTGTTGCTTTTTCTCATTTGTTTTGCGCGTGAGTATCATGCTTACGCTCCGAGTAAACAATTAAATAAAAGCTTGCACGAAAACCGCTAGAATTTTCCAGCCGACCTAATTGAAAGTTCGCCATTGCCAGCCCAGGGCCGCATTTCATCCTTCCTAAATAAAGTATGTATAGTACCAATTCACCAAGCCTGTTGGAGTGGAAGATTTGCTTAGCTCGAGAAAGTGGAAAATGCCGAAAAATCACGATATTCAAGTCCGGCTTGCCTTCTTCGTTTCTTCAAACCACATAGTGCCTATGACATCTACCCTCATTTTTAGAATAAGGAGCTGCAAGACAAACAAAACAACGGTGCCCTTTAAAACGCTTATATAGTGGTCCCGAAACGGCAATTTTTAAAAATAAAAATCGGTCAAAACCCTGGAAACGGCAATGTTCAGGGCCGTGCACACTACGCATTAAGTTGAGCACATCTTCATAGTGAGTAATGGCTACTGCAAACATGTCACACCGTGGATCTAAAGCAGAACATTCTGCGCCTAAAAATGTTAGGTGTCGCACTGTGTTCGAAGAAGTTGGATAAAAGACTAAAGGATAAAGGACGGCTTAAAGCAATACATGTTGAGATGCGCCATGCATTCTACCTCTAAGGATATCACGGACGGAGGCAGTCTGAATGCACATCTACTCTAAGCGGTCAGCCGATGATCAAGTCAGTGCCATCTTTCTTTTAACTTCGGCATGGTTGAGTCTTCCTCCGCTGAGCTGGACACGAGGTTGTTAAACGGATTTATTGGCTAATGATGGGATGTTTCGGCTGAATCACCTTATTCAAAGCCAACTTTACTCGTAAATTAAGGAAGTTATGAAGAAAAAGTCATTAAAAGTTAGTTGGTTTGAAATAGAAGTTACGTTGCAAATTGTTACACATTTCAATGACAAATGGAATGGGCAGAGCTAGATTATTTGAACAGCCTACCTTGGAGGTTAAAAGAGTCTGAAAAGATCTACTTATAATGCGCAGAAATCTTACAAGAAATATGTACATCTGCCTTGGTGACTTCTTCTTAGTACTCCTAACGGAACCAGAAGCGGGGATTCAGGCTGGCGGACTCGGTAACAGAAGGTCAGATCAGGTCAGAATTCTTCTCACATATGACCATAAGCGTGTGCTTTTCAATGCTAAAAGAAGGAGCACTTGACATGCCAACGATGCGATTCAGATAATATCTTATCCGGCGGTTCAAGCTTGCGCTCAAATAAGGCCGGAAGCTATAGAAACGTTCGTCACTCATTTATCTCTCGCTTATTTTTGTGTATGGAGGCGCGACTGTCGCGTGCACCCGATACCAGGTTCCTGGTTCGGATTTCCCGCCCAGGCCAACCAAGGCTTCCATCCCTCCGGGGTCGGTGAATTGGTACCAGACTTGTCTGGGAAGGATAAAGCGCTGACTTGTTCATCGGCTGGCCACCGCAAGTCATTGTATGGCCAAATACGCATTCATGTCCCTCCTCGACATCCCTTAGAAGTCGAATGCGCTGGCTCATCCCAGAAGGAATTGAATAACGCCGTCCTTTACCTTTACCCCTTTACCCTTTTTTTGTGTCCGACGTGTTTACCAGTCCATGTCAAATAATCGCTGACATACTTTGTAATTGTTCTGAATTTTGCTAGTTTTTACTATCTACGCGCTGCTCGCCTCGTCTTCAAATAAATAAAATAGCTCGTAAGAAAAGTCGAATAAAGCTGGCAAAGCATCTAAAGCACCGTCAGTAAATCTCCGCCAAAACGCGGCCGGCGACGGATTTCCAGAAACTTTCCTATTTATAGCGGTTCAAGAGCAGACAGCGCGATCTCTGACTTCAACTTTTGAAGTTCGTATGCGAAGGAATAACTTGACAAGGAAATAGTTTTTCAGATACAAAAAAACTTTTCAAAACCTAAAGTAGCTTTTGCAGGACATTTCTCCTTAAAACCCTGGGGCCGGATTCATCAACGATTTACAGCAATTTAACAGAAAAAATACAGCTGAAATCCCTGATAGCGTCGCCTATCAAGTGATATTGCGCCGCGCTATCAGGGATTTCGGCTGTATTTTCAGTGTTAAATTGCTGTAAGTCGTTGATGAATCCAGCCTCTGTTGTACTGTCAATTCGGTGGCTTCTGATCTTATTTCTGACCAAAGCAAATCCAAAGGCTATAAGCTGTCATGACGATGTTTTGTTGCGATCAAAACTTCTAGCGCCAGGCGTGACTCGAACCCGCACCTCCCTCTGACCGGACGGAAATGATCTACGCCTTTACACCACCGGCGCCGTTTGGCTATAATTGTAATCCAGACCTTACAATCGGGAACATTACATGAGCAAAAATCATTCCTATAACAACAAAAGTGGTACGGTCGTAAAGGATTAGCGAAAATAGCAAAAACCGGCAGTTGAGAACCGGGAATGGTGTACGTGGAGCCAACTTAGGCAAATTTTATATCAAATATATCGCCGCGTTGAGGCAAAACCTAAAATTGGCACGAAAGACATTTTCAGCACCGCTTAAATTTGTAAAAATTCTGCTGGACAGATACAGGGCCAAGGGGTGCAATTAGGTAGGAATAAGGAGCGAATGTGGATCAGAACAAGAGAAATACGGGCTTCCTCAATTTAAGTCATCATGGACTCAGATATTCGAAAATCCTGGTAAGATGCTTATGTCATTGGGTAGATCACTTTGTTCTGATTCCAATGATGTGCATTTTATTAGATATTATCGACATTGAATTGAAGGAAGTTGCGGCAAAGCGGCGGAAACGGCGCATTAATCCGCCACCGACCGCACTTCGGCGGATATTTACCAACGATACTGTAGTGCGCTCGTACAAGGACACTTCTGCTAGCACAGAACAAAGAGCCAAGCTGGACCATAACGAAGCGAACCCACACTGCGCTCGTCCGAATGGGTTCGCGTAGAAGCGCTGTGCGTCTCCTGGCCGATAGTCGGAGACGTTCGCTAGCAGATAGGCGAAGAGCTGCAGTACATCGGCGGCCATTCAGCGCCGGAACACGAATTCCAATGAATCTGTTCGAGACGGCGAGTGTGTGTGCTGCTGCTGTTGCAGCTGGTGGTGGTGGTGGCTTCTCCTCGTCACACGGACACACCCGACTTCTCCGGTCGTCTCCATGTCTCTCTCCGTCTCTCTGCCAGCGCACATCTCGCTCGCGGCGTCCGTCTCTCCTGCCGCTCTTCTTGTCTCGAGCGGATTGAGATTTGTGTGAGTGAGTGACAACTTTGGGAAGCCAGATTGGATTTGGTAGGCGAGAAGAATGGCGCGAAGTCGACGACGCCTCCGCGCCGGCCGCCGACAACTCGTGGCGTCGGCGGAGTGCGTCGGCGGCGTTGAAGCGGCGCTGATTCCGTCGCTCCAGCCCGGCCTTCCTGTAGCGACGAGCTCCGCGCTCGGAGCTCGACCGCCAGTGACCGCTTGGTCGCCCAGCTCTTCTTCCAGGGACGGCGACCTTCGCTCTTCGATTAGCACCGCTTCCGGGATTCCATTAGATGTCAAGGAAGTGTTTCAGTCCCGCTTGATGTAAGATGAGGCCAAAGGTGATCACAGTCACGGAAATGGCTCTGAAATCACAGAAAATCACGCGGTAGAGAGCTTGCTCCCAGATGGATGGAATCCCGGAAGCGGTGCTAATCGGAGAGCGAAGATTGTCTTCCCTGGAAGAAGAGCTGGGCGAACCTAGCGCTGGAGCTGGTGAGAAGGAAACGAGCGGCTTGTGGAGCATTCAAGAGCGTCGAAGAAGACGTGAAGAACCGTGCCCACCTATTCGACTCCACTGTTTCTCCTGCCCTTACCTCAGCCGTAGGAACATGGTCCACGAGAAATCAGGATGAAAACGCGATCAGCGTCACAGAATCGAGAGGGCAATGCTCGGAGTGACACGACTCACGCAGAGAGAGAGAGACAGCCTTCGGAGTTACGAGCTTTGTCGACCTTTGAAGATCAGAGCCCCTGTCGAGTGGGCCAAGTTGTCGAAAATTAGGTGGGCCGGCCACGTGATGCGCCTCGCAGATAACCGCGGACGAGAGCCGTCACCGACTGGATTCCGCGAGATGCCAAGAGAAGAGCAGAACGCCCATCAACGCGTTGGTCGGACTTCTTCGTGAAAGCCCTGAACGACCGATATGACGCTCTTCGTGTTCCTCGAGCGAGGATCCATTGGAGCACTCTAGCACGCGACTGGGACGAATGAGACGCTTCTGGCGCTCGAGGAAGTCGTTGATCAGCGTGACAACAGGTGATAGAGATGACACACCTTAGCAGAAATGTGAACTTTAAACTTTAAACTTTCGACTTTAAAGGATAAAGGATGAAGGACGGCGTCATTCAATCCCTTTTGGGATGCGCCACGCGTTCTACTCCTACGGGATATTGTGGAGGCGATTTGAATGCGTATTTTGCCATACAACGACTTGCGGCGGCCAGCCGATGACCAAGTAAGCGCTATATCCTTCCCAGACAAGTCTGGTACCAATTCACCGACCCCGGAGGGATGGAAGGCGGTTGGCCTGGGCGGGAAATCCGAACCAGGAACCTGGTATGGGTGCACGCGACAGTCGGCGCCTCTTCCGACTTTCAAAGTGAAAAATCCACATCCACTGCGTATCGCAAACCTTTCATGATAATCATGAGTTTTCAAAGTTTTTCTCCAACAGATCCAGTACATAGTTAAACTTCTTCCAAAAAATTTCCAAATTGGAAGCATAAAAGGGACATTCTGAGGCTACATCCATCGACGGCTTGAGTTATTGTTGTTCCTCTGTAGAAATTATTTACGATATTACTAAAAATGTGACAGCGTACGTGTGTAAGTCTACTCTTTCAGAAGTTGTCGGCATCAAAAGACTTACTGGCCATGTAGCTAAGAGTGGCACTCTATGGTAAGTCATCCCTGAGGCAGTAACGGTAGGCACTAGACATCCGAAGCCAATGCGAATAATTCGGATCTTTCATTTTTTTCAAATCTAATCAAAAGGATTATTCAAATAATGGCGTTTTTGAAAAGCCCTGGGTCCTAGGATAATTCAAGTGAGTTTCGTTTAGAAAAGAACGAACTTTTGGATGGACCAAATAACAGGCTTCTCTTCTGATCTCATGTCGGATATCTAAAATAGTATAGGATATCTGATTTCTGATCAAAATCAGTTATCCGAATTATCCTAAAATCCGATCTGGGGCCGGATTCATCAACGACTTATACAACTTTAACGGAGAATTGTAAGCGAAAAGCTGAGATAACGCGGCTTATCAAGCGATATGGTGAGCGATAAGCCGCATTATCTGGGCTTTTTGCTTAAAATTCTCCCTTAAAATTATGTAAGTCGTTGATGAATCCGGCCCCTGGTGAAAATCACTCCATGTGAATCGATCAATGATTGCGGCTTTTCAAAAATGCCATTTTCGCACATTCCTCTTCTCCGAGTTTGGAGAAAATGATGGATCTGGAATATCCGAATCGACGTCGGATCCAATGTCTAAAAGACCCCAAGAAGGCTATTCTGGAGAGGCTATGAATAGAAAGGCGCTGGTGTTGAAGGAAGTTGAAGTAGTCAACATCGCTTCAGAATTGTGCAGAGAAGCAGTTCGAGTGCGTGGTGGCGTGTGGTCGTGCCGGCTTGCAAGTGCTGGTGATGTTTTCACGGACGTTGTTGCTCTGCTGGCTGTCTAACATACCCCTCAGGTGTTGAGATACAGGCTGATGATCTGAGCGCGGAGTCGATCCCGACCCGTCCTGCGGTTGTGTCGCGTCGTGCCACTGCGCCATGTGTTTCACTTCAAAGAATGCTTAGAACAGTTGAACTTTAAAGCGATATGCACCTCTTTTAGTGAGAGTTTATTTTAAGGTTGATAGACGTCTACTATTTTCACCTCCTTTATTTCAAACTGACTTTTAGCTCTTCAATGACTGTATATCAAGGACTTTACTTGCAGATTTACGAAATCATCTCCTAGAAATTTTTGCTTTATTTGAGCAGCCTGAAGCAAATATTTATTCGGTATTTGATTTATTTTATTTGATTTTTGATTTTTCTACTTAGCGGAATTAAAAGCGCGTACTATAAGTATACAAACATAAATAAATGGTGAGAATAATAATGTTATATAAATATAAATAAATGTATTAGCAATTTACCAGTTTTGTTTTAGATAGGCAAAGAAATACATATTGTTATAAAAGGATGAAGTTTGATTTTAAAGAAATAAACAGCATTTAAAATTCGAAATGATTATCCACATCTCTGCTGTAGTACGACAGCAGGTGGTGCAAGATTGAGGAGCGGTCCATTGATGCTTTCCACCTGTTTCTACATTAAAAGTTAATACGAAATGCAGAGGAAAAGCTCAGTCTATGAGCCGACTTCAACAAATATACTATAGAAAATAGCACTGATATTTTCCTAAAAATTGAGAACACTAATTATGGGGTTAATTCTGGAGCACTCAAACTGGCAGTAGTCCGTAATTTGAGCAGCATGGGTAGTCGGAGCGTGCCAATTACCTTTAGCTGGCTAGATTTTCACTCTATTATTAGTTATATTAGTTATAGTTAGTTACTATTTTTAGTTGTTCTGAAATACTTGACAAAATTTGGTACATGTCGCGAACGTGGGGAGCGTTAGGAGGTGGGAGCGCGTCAACCAATCAAGGTAACGACCGCACACTGACTCTGTGATTGGTACACAAATTCGATGTAGCCTGATCGCCTGGTGCGTTTAATGTCCCAACGCTGCCCACATTCGCGACATGGATCCAAATTTTCCTAGTTTTATTTTTAGACGAAATAAAGTGGAAAGGAAGTTACCGCTACAATAACTCATTGCGTCTAATTTTGGCACGGATCTTTTGGGAGAATATTTATTTATTTATTTATTTATTTATTTATTTATTTATTGAACACGTCAAATAGACGTGGCAGACATGAGCAAAGTTAGAACAAGACACGTAATTGATGCAGTCTAATTGCAAGGCAGACAAAATTTAGGCAAGATTGAGAAAAGAAACAAAATGGGAAAAACTGGAGATGAAATGTATTTATTTATTTATTTATTCCATATGTGTACAGTTACAAATAAAAGATAAAGAATAAAGGACAGCGTTGCTCAATCCCTTTCGGGATGCGCCACGCATTCTACTTACCAATTCACCAACCCCGGAGGGATGGAAGGATTGGTTGGCCTGGGCGGGAAATCCGAACCAGGAACCTGGCATCTGGTGCGCACGCAACAGATGGCAGCTCCTCTGACTGCGCTACACGCGCCCATACCATATGTATACAGCTACAAGTGAAAGACAAAATTATATCAAATGCCGTTCAAGCACACAATAGCAGTACACTAAACAAGTGGTTTCTAGTTTTTGCACAACAGCGCAAAACCTCGAAAACAATAGGCAACTGTAAAGTTTCCTGGAGAGGCAGGTCAGCTAGTTCCTTAAACTGCCCAGGAGTGTTTGAAAGATTTTTTTTTGCTGAAACCTCCACAAAATAAACTCTTACTGGGTGAAGAATGAGGGTTTCACATTGCTTATTATTCTGGAAATTTAGATTTTCCAATGGCCACCTCTTTTGTTAAAAGAAGATACCGAATATAACTCTTTAAGAGAAAGGCGCAGCACAGTATTTGTAGTCTTTCAAATCATGACATCATCATGAATTGGCAATGAAGTACGATTTTCCTTCTATTCTGTTTCTCAAACCCCTTGAACCCTTGAAGTCAGTAGAGTTCTACATAAGGCTTTAAAAGAAGGCAACACGGAAGAAGGACACAGCAGTAAACAAAGCAATTCAATTCGCCTTGTGGCAGTGGTAAGTTAATTTGGTCTGAATCGAACACCATCCTGCTCAATAAAGTCTACTCTAGACTTTCATCAGTTGCTATGCACGACTATTTTTATCAGATGCTCATGAACTCTCCAGGAACTGATTGGCGATCCACCTGATACCCATACCTGAACTTTTACGAGAATCGGAAGACCTCCAGAAAATGGACTAAGGAAGGTTTCAGTGAGTAACATGCTAAAAAGCCATGCAAGGCCAAGGTCATTAGAAAGTCATATATTCGAACTGAATGTTTAGTTTCAAGTTGTGCTTTGCTCCGTCTGTTTAGAATTTTATGCAAAACTTTCAAGCTATGTATGTAGCGTTGAAACCCATTATTCTTGCTCATTTTTTCTGCTTATTCATTCGTTACCTTAAAATAACCCTGCATGCAACCCTTGTAACCCACGCCTGAATAAATAAATAAATAAATAAATAAATAAATCTAACATAAATGGCGTCTTTGTCCATATTTCCCCATCAATACCAACTTTCTCGTGGCAGCGAGACAGTGTTTGGTGACAAAGGATAAGGATAAACGTCAACGGTAGTCTATGAGATGTTGATGTGGGATGCGCCACGCATTCTACTTCCACGAGATACCGTGGGGGCCAGCCGATGAAGAAGTCAGCGCTCTATCCTTCCCAGACACGTCTGGTACCAATTCACCGACCCCGGAGGGGTGGAAGTTTGGTTGGAATGGGCGGAAAATCCGAACCAGGAACTTGACATCGGGTGCGCACGCAACAAATGGCACCTCCTCCGACTGCGCTTCATGTATCCTAATAAATAAAATATAGAGATAATAAATATAATATACTATATTCACATCAAAACAGGATCTTCTTCTTCTTCTTCAGCGTTTGTCCCGCTTCGTCGCGGGGTCCGCTCTTCTGGTGTCATGACACCACCTTTCCCGGTCATGCGCTTGATCAGGGTGGACGCCAGTTACTTTCATGTCCATGTGTAACGTATCCGACCAACGCTGCTTTGGGCGTCCTCTAGGCCGCTTTCCTGACACTTCCAACTCAAGGCCTATCTTCCGGACGCTGTCTTCTTTCCCACGCAGAACGTGGCCGTACCATCGTAAGCGAGCTTCGCGCATCTTGGCCGCTATCGGCGCGACACCGAACTTCTGCCGAATAGCATCATTTCTGATGCGGTCCATGCGGGTGACTCCAGCCGTCCAGCGCAGCATCTTCGTCTCCATGACGCTGAGGCGCGTTTCAACTTCCTTGGTCGCTGGCCAACACTCAGCGCCGTACATCGCTACTGGCCGGATGACTGTTCTGTAGATCTTTGACTTCAGGTGCTCTGGTATCTTCCTATCGCAGAGCACACCAGTCAGCGAACGCCACTTGGACTAAGCTGCACTCACACGTGAGTTCACTTCAACCATCAGACCGCCGTCAGACGCTATTGCTGATCCGAGGTATTTGAACACCGAAGTGCGTGCAAGCTCAGTACCGTTAATCTTAATGGAGCCGGACTCGTTTACGTCAGTCGTTAGGTACTCGGTCTTCTTGAAGTTCAATTTGAGTCCGAACATCGCCAGGCGGTCGCACCAAGCTTGCTCCTGCCGCTCGAGATCATCTTTATCTTCGCAAGCGAGCATCACGTCATCAGCATAGAGCAATGTCCATGGGACAGGCTTCTGAAGATCTCGCGTAATGGCATCCATGACGACAACAAAGAGGAGTGGAGAAAGCGCAGAACCTTGGTGCACCCCAACAGAGATGGGAAACTCCATTGAGGTTCCAGCTGCAGCTTGCACTCTACTCTTTGGGCAAGAGTAGAGCATCCGCACCCACTCTATGAGTTCCTCAGGTACGTTGTGTTGTCGCAAGGAGTACCATATAACCTCACGCGGTACGCGGTCGAAGGCCTTCTCCAGATCGAGAAAGGCGATATGCACCGGCTTCTGTTTCTCACGATGCTTCTCCACCAGGAGGCGGGCGGCGTGTATAGCATCAATGGTCCCACAACCAGACACAAAACCGTACTGGTTGTCGGAGAGCTTGACGATTTCACGAATTCGTCTGTCGAGGATTCGCTCGAAGATCTTCATGCCGTGCGAAAGCAAGCGAATCGGACGATAATTGGAGCAGTCTGCAGGACTGCCTTCTTCTTCCAAATCGGAACCGTCGTACTGTTGTGCCAACACTCCGGTACTTTCTTCTCCTTTACTACCTGGTTGAAGAACTCAGCCAACCACTCAGCAGGATACCAGAGCTTCGACTTCCAAACATCAGCTGCCGGATCATCCGGTCCTGTCGCCTTGCATGGCTGCATGGACTTTCCATGCACTTTCGCGTTAAATTGAGCACTGTTCTGAACAAGCTTGATGCTTCTGAAACCAACGAGAACGTATTTAAAATAAAAATAAGTTTCAAGCACAGTAATCTGAAGACTCTTCAAATGGATTACAATAGATATTGTAAAATAAAAAAATTATTATAACTTTTCTGGAATTTTATTAACGTGAAAAATGTCCAATTTGAGGTAGAGGAATGGTATAAATTCTATATGAAGATAAACAAAATACAATTATTGCAAATCGATGAAGATGTCGGCGTTCTATTTTCCCCAGACAAGTCTGACGGCAGATAACCGACTCTGAAGGATGAGAGGCCCAGATGACTTGCCCGAGAGCCGAACCAAGAACCCCGATTTGAGATACACGAAACAGCATACACCTCTTCCGAATGCGTTACCGTGCGCTATGGGCCTGTCGATTGAACCCAGCCAATCAGGGTACTGACCGTACAACTCTATATATGGCATACCAATTTGGTGCGATCTGATTGGCTGGCGTGTTAGCACCTCCCAGTGCTGCCCGCATTTGCAACATGTGCTAATTTTTCATTTCCTAAAATTGCATATTGCACAGTGAGATACATGAACAGCAAGACCACTATGCAAACGCGCACAAAGTTACTCAGACGTCACAGAACAGTATTTTTGCGGAAGAAGGTTCACCCTACCTTAGGTTATTATTCTTATTTTTGTTGGCTATTATTGAGAAAGGTTCTGGCGTGTGTCTTGCACCACGCGATAAATTATTGCTAATATTGCTGTGCGTATTCGCGCAATCAGAAAGGCGCCAGAAGTTGTGCGAATCAACGCTTCTGGGTTGGGTCCTGCCTGGCCAAAGAACTCTTCTACCTAGCAACAGACTTGTACGGATGGATAGAACGGTGAATTATATATCGGCTGGCCACTGCAGCTATAAGTCTGATACTCATTGAAATTGCCCCGACGATTTTAACTGGAAGTAGAATGCGTGGCGCATTACAATTTTCGGTGGATGAACGCCATCCTTTATCCTTTCTACTTATCTTTGCCATTATTATCATTAAGCGATTCTGAAATAAATAGAAGGCGTCATATAGACGTCGCTTATGACGCCTAACTCTAGAATCGTTGTCTTCAAATTTAGTAGGAATATGTACGGTCTAAAGGAATGCAACACAGAACATGCACAGCCTTTCATCTAGATTGTTGCAGTTGAAGAAACCGAAATTTGACGCACTTATGCTGTGTTGATCCGCTTCAGAATAGCAGCATCTTTGAAGAATC
This sequence comes from Heligmosomoides polygyrus polygyrus, assembly GCA_947396885.1. Taxonomy (NCBI): domain Eukaryota; kingdom Metazoa; phylum Nematoda; class Chromadorea; order Rhabditida; family Heligmosomidae; genus Heligmosomoides; species Heligmosomoides polygyrus. Next base: position 84,432,537 of record OX377204.1, on the reverse strand, counting down.
CAAGCACAGTATGTTCGACCTTCAAGCCCCTCTACGTGTAAGTATGAAAAATCAGCTTATCGTGGATTTTTATAAGCGTGTTTGATTGGCATGAATAAATGGTAACAGTCTTGGTGGTTTTCCTATCGCGGAAAAAAGTGTTCGGGGGATTCTTTTAGATTGTCCTTTAAAAGAATCGCACACGCGACACCTTGGTTGATTTATAAACCTTGGCCCAGCCAGCCTCTCTGGCTTCGTATGTATTCGTCTTAAACGTGCCTGAAGAGAATACCTATCAGGAAAAGCTAAATGAAAAATTCTACAGAAATCTTGAGGAGGAGGAAAATCGGATCTATCCTAGTTGGAGGGGGCACCTCAAGCAGTCTTTTTGATAGCGATGGTAAAATTCAAAATGCACTTGGTGGGTCGATTCGCCTCCGGAGGCTGGGATTGTGAACATGAATAATTTTTCAGAGGCTAGCTACAGAACGAGCCTACAAGATAACCTTTACAACCTTTCAATGCAATTTTCTATCGGGAATAGGCCACCTCGTTTGTGTTTGTCCGTGCTCCTTCCGACAAGAATAGAGCCGAATAAAACTAAAATGGAGTTTCAGGGTTTCGTAGTCTTCCCCCGCTAAAGTTTTTCAGATTGGACACCTTGTCAAGATTTAGGCTACAAAGTTTTTTTGCTAAGTTAGGCTTAGGGCGCGTGTGGCGCAGTCGGAGGAGGCGCGACTGTCGCGTGCACCCGATACCAAGTTTCTGGTTCGGATTTCCCGCCCAGGCCAACCAAGCCTTCCATCCCTCCGGGGTCGGTGAATTGGTACCAGACTTGTCTGGGAAGGATAGAGCGCTGACTTGTTCATCGGCTGGCCACCGCAAGTCATTGTATGGCCAAATACGCATTCATATCGCCTTCACGACATCCCGTAGAAGTGAAATGCGCTGGCGCATCCCAGAAGGGATTGAGTAACGCCGTCCTTTATCCTTTAATATTTAAGTTAGGCATGAAAATTTAGGAATTTGGATATTCAAAAAATTCCGATTTGCGAAAATGTTCGAATTCAAATGCTCGAAAGTTCTAAGCACTAGAAACAGTGCAGATATTCGGCATTTTTGTGAGAGAATAGTTAAAGTGGGTACTGACCTCGCTATGGTTGTCCACGGAAATGTTACAAGAGTATATGTAATCTAAATATGCGTTCAAATTCTTCCCGTGGCAAGATAGGAATGGAATGTGTGGCGCACCCCAAAAGGGTTTGATGAAAGGCCGTCTTTTGTCCTTCATCCTTCATTTTTTCCTACATAGCCTTATGGCTCTTTAAGGTTTAAATAGTAACATCTTCTTCGTCCTTATGGGTAAGGCTCAAAATTTGTAGAAAAGAAGCGAGCCTAACCCTAAATGACTTTGGAGAAGATTTTCGGCTTCTTACCAATAAAAGATTAAAGTGCGAAGATCGATGATCTAGAAAAAGCACGAGATTCTTCTTCGCAAAGCGATTCAACCCCGCTGATGAGGTGTTTAATTTGGTTTCGGGCAGCTGGCCCCAGATGGCACCAATTTGAGGGCTTCGCGGAGCCGTCAGTCCGCATGAAGACAGTTAACGTCACGGTCGAAGAGTGCTATTCTGGTCGCGGAAAAAAGACGGTGAGATTTGCTGAATGACGTCCTTTAATGAAGCCTTACAGCCCTATCCCATTTCGGATTTTTTTCTGCTGAAGCAGCGAGGTGTGTACGGTTATCTGGATCGAGTAGGAGATGTCACTAAAAAGAGCGTGGGTTTCTCAGCGACGGAACTCCGTGGCCGAAGCTGCAGGTGCACTCGGCGGCAAATTCTATTTCCCGATGTTTGAGAAGTTCGTCGCATCCGCCTTCCGTTGCTCGAATTCTGACACATTCTTCTCCATCCGCGCCCCACGCAGAAGAGCAGGCGGCTTATTAAATGAACCGGGGTTTAGTGAATGAGGTGAGCCAAAAAAGGAAAGTCAATTACACTACAAAAACACCCGCTGTTACTGTAGAGCTGAAGTTATGTACCTGAATCCCTTTCGGGAACCACTACTCGTTATTAAGGTTTAGTATTTGCCGGTTCTACCAGGTGACCACATGATTAGACAAGAAGGAAATTAGCAGCCCAATGACCAGAATGGAGTGATAGTGCAGCCGAAAGTGCGATAATTATAGCGTACTTCGAAACGAGTTTCTTGGTTCGGATCCCGTCCTAGTCAACCAAGTTTTCATCCTCTCTCACATTAAGCATCTGTTCATTCGGAATGAACATTTTACGATCTTTTTACGATCCCTTGTTACTTGCATGTTTTTGATTCATTGCAGTTGGTTTCGCTTGTATATATCTCATTCTATGCGTGCATTTCTGATTTGATTCATGCTATGAAATAAATAAATAAGTAAATAAATAAATAAACTTCTTCGGGTTTGTAAATTGAAGCTAGACTTGTCTGGAAAGGATAAAGCACTGGCTTTTCAATAGAGCGTCACCGCATGTCGTTGTATAGGCCAAACACGCATGCAAATTACCTGCACGATATCTTCCAGAAGTACGATACATGGCGCACTCCACGAAGATATTGGCGAACACCGCCTGTTACGCACTCATTTTTAATGCCGTAAATGCTGATCTCAAACCCAAACATTATTTGAGCCGTAAGTAACCAGTGTTATAACAAGGAATAATCAAAAACGGATCTGTTCTAGGGGGGGGGGCACTTCGCTTTGTATTTTTCGACAACGACGGAAATCCGAAAGTACACTATTTTACAAAGACTACACACTCAACTGGCCTACGAGAGAACGTTTCTTTTTTCCAGCGATGATGGGCCACCTTGTTTGTGTTCGCTTTGCTTTTCTAGCGGTACTCCTCCAATAGATCCTCAAAAGAGATAGATCATCAAAAATTTTTATAAACTTTATTTTCATTTAAAGTAGAAACTGCTTACCTCCTTGCAATTTGCATAACTTCATTCTCCTTATATTTGGGCTTCTCAACGGCTATAAAATACTTAGACCAATACCAAATGGCAATTCATTGCGATATCATGCTTAACATTTTTCACCAGCTTGAGTTACCGAAATTGTGCAAGACTTGTTTTGTTCATTGTTTTATGTTTTATGAACGCATTTACGTGTATTTATAAGTATAAAAAAATAAAAGGATAAAGGACGACGTTACTCAATCTCTTCTGGGATGCGCCAGCGCATTCTACTTCTACGGGATGTCGTGGAGGCGACATGAATGCGTATTTGGCCATACAATGACTTGCGGTGGCCAGCCGATGAACAAGTCAGCGCTTTATCCTTTCCAGACGAGTCTGGTACCAATTCACCGACCCCGGAGGGATGGAAGTCTTGGTTGGCCTGGGCGGGAAATCCGAACCAGGAACCTGGTATCGGGTGCACGCGACAGTCGCACCTCCTCCGGCTGCGCCACACGCGCCCATTTTTCTTCAATATTATGGGGGGCCAAAAGTAATGAGACAAAATGAAAAAAATCTTTATCTCCTTATAACTCAATTACAACTCAACGATGCCGAGGAATGTATTTGCCATTAAGGGCAGTGCTGCCCTGCTGCCATCGCTCTGCCAACCCCACCTTGCTGCCATCGCTCTGCCAACTTCCTGATCCCATCCTTCCAGAACTGCTCGAGCCCGGTGTTGATCAACTGCTCGATATGGTTGTCAAGGACTCCTTGGGTTTTTGTGTCCCTTCCGACTAGGAAGTCCTGTAGGCTCAAGTAGTAGTGGTAGTTGCATGGAGAGATGTCCTGCGAATACGGTGGGTGAGGCATGTGAGCGTGGCCCAGCTGGCCAAGCTTATCCGTGCTTACTTGTTCCCGATGGGGTGCGGCTTTGTCGAAGAGGAGAACCTTCTTGAAGCGCTGCGAATGAATAAGAGCGAGTCGCCGGCCCATCTCCTCTATTTCGTTCACCATGGCCTTGGAGTTCATCGCGGTGCTCTTGGGAAACAGCCTCCGGTAAACCGGTCCATGGGCGCAGACCCAAAAGCTCCAAAAATGCTTCTCGCCGTGAATATCTCGCCGAACGAAGGTCGGTAACAGGTCACCAGGCCTCACCCAGACCCGCTGCTTGGCAGGGTTAAGGTAGAAGACGTACTTCTTATCTTGCGTGAATATTGAGCCCAGGCTGCTCGGGGTTGGGAATTGGAGGAGATTTGCGCGACACAGGTCGACTCGTCAGATTGGGGTTTCGGCATGAGACAGGCTGGGGTTTTTGGCATGCTTCGGGAAAGGGCGGAAGTGGTAACTTTTCAGATGGGCTTCAGTAAGTAGCATACAAACATACAAATAAGATAAGCACGAAACCAGACTCCAGCCACGAGATATATGGAAACGGCATGGGGTGTCTCATTACTTTTGGCCCCCCCTAATATCAATATCAATATGGAAAATGCGAAACGGACGTTTTGATGAAGCAAATGATTTTCTTTCGATTGGCGTTACTTTGTGCAGAGCACTCTCAGAGGGATGCGGAATAAAATACAGAAAACGGCGAGGACTTGGTTTCCAACCTAGATCATATTTAGCACTGCAGCTTTTTAGGGAAAAAATGAGTAGGAGAATCGAGTAAGAGAACACTGGCAATGCTATCCAGTGCCAAGATAAGCACTGATTTACGTTATCGTTAAAGAGCTTAGGTTTCCCTGTAATCAGATTAAGTGCAGGCCCGTATCGGCTTCCGCTTTATGATTCTGTTCAAGCAGGCTAGCCTTTAGCTCGATTTGTAGCTGTCGAAAAAGAGCTGCATGCAAAATTGCTTGTCCGCGTACTCTCCACAAATTTGGTTTTCGTGGAATACGTCTACGATGGTTGGGAGGACGTCTCCCGGCACCCTTCCATAAATGCCATTTTTACGATTAGTGGAGACGAATTGAATTGAGATGTAACAGCCAGTTTTTCAGACGAACGTCCGAAAAGTACTTGAGGAAAAGGAGAGTTTTATTTATCAAGGCAGAAATGTCTATTAAAAGTTCAAGTGTTCTTGTGCGGACACACTCTGCACAACTGAATTCTATTGCTTGTGTTCAGGAAACTCCTAGTGGTTAAACATTCTTTGAAAGCTTTTGTTCTTCGTGATAATGCGCTTCTAACAAGTCTTTAGACTTAGTTCCATCAGATAACAATTTGCTTAGCTCCCTTCAAGATCATTTGAATGAATGGACCAACTTTGGATTCCGATTAAGCTGAGAGAAATGAGTTGCACCAGTTTTTCGTCTCTTAAAACCGAGGTTTCTTCGAACGTGGAGTGCTTCAGCTTACGGAAGATGGCAAAAGGTCGTTCAACAAAGTGCTTAAAATGCATATATAATTGATTCAAATCAGTTTCTTTAAGCATCAATTGGCTGGTACCGAGGATGTAAGCTGTCACAACGATGTTTTGTTGCGATCAAAACTTCTAGCGCCAGGCGGGACTCGAACCTGCACCGCCCTCTGACCGGGCGGGAATGCTCTACGCCATTACACCACCGGCGCTGTTTGACCGAACGCAACATCCACACCTCGTGGGACCCATCAGCACTCACCCGTATATCGGCCGCTGATATCAGCATGGAACCAGTTAAGCTGTAGGTCTAGATGTGTTGTAATGTAATGCTGTGCTGTGGTGTAATGGCGTAGAGCATTCCAGCCCGGTCAGAGGGAGGTGCGGGTTCGAGTCCCGCCTGGCGCTAGAAGTTTTGACCACAACAAAACATCGTTGTGACAGCTTACATCCTCGGTACCAGCCAATTGAGGCTTAAAGACACTGATCTGAATCGTTTCTATCACGACCATTAGCTTAACTGGTTCCATGCTGATATCCCGGCTCATCACGGATACAGGTGAGTGCTGATCGGTCCCACGAGGTGTGGATGTGGCGTTCGATCAAACAGTGCCGGTGGTGTAATGGCGTAGAGCATAGGGAAGGTGCGGGTTCGAGTCCCGCCTGGCGCTAGAAGTTTTGATCGCAACAAAACATCGTTATAACAGCATATATAATTGATTAATGTTCTTTGTTAATATAAATAAATTCGCCTTGAAAATATGAAAAAAGAACGATGAAAGTTATCGAACATTTTTTGAGGTATAGTGGAGATAGTGTGAAAGCATGTTTGGCCTATATCGCCTCTTCGTCAACCCCAGCCAATTTCAACCATAAACTTGAAGCACATCTCAAACAATGCGGCCATTTCTAGCAACTCTTTTCTCTAAATCCCAGGTAGCAATTCAATGAAAGCGAATCATTCTCGATATCTGGGAAGTTATGGGCAGATAGGACGGTAGTAAAATGAAGATTTCTCTAACTAAAAACGTTTTATTTATACGAGGCTTTACTTAATTTTTCATAAATTAATAGTGTGTTCGCTTCGGCTGAATGAAAAGTTGTATTTATGAAATAAATCGCTACCGTCGTTAAATGTAAATCGGCACTCAAAAAGTTTCACGAATCTTTTTCTGCTCGTGTTCTTGGAAATTGTGATAAAACATTCTGCATAGTTTCTCAATTATTTGTCGACGACGTTCAACTGCAGGACAAAAACTTTCTAAACAGAAAGGACATTTGAGAAATTAACAAAAATTAGTTTTAAAAAGAGTCAACGATATTTTCGCAGAGCATCTTTTTTCAGTGAGTCAACTGATGAGTCCCTTTGGAAAAAATCGCTCTCAGCGTGTTACACATTTTGTATCTCTTTTGCCACAACAACTGCTCTTCATTTCTGCTGATCTTTCAAGAGCCAACTTTTGCAGTGTTCCTTTGTGTTCAACTGTTTTATACCACTTTTGATCAATAAATGTTCTGTGTTCTATAGCAGTAGCATGCCTATTTAAAAGTCAAGGTTTACTATCTAGCAGACAAGTCCGGTACCAATTCACCGATCCCGGAAGAATGAAAGCTTCGGAAGGCTTAGGCGGGGAACTCGAAGTAAGCAGATGGAATCGGGTGCATGCGGCAACCGTCGCCTCTTCCGAATCCGTTATTACGCTTCCAGGGATATATGTATTATTAGGTTGTTGCATATGAAATGGCCGATTTTGCTACCTCAATTTCAGGACGATTTTTCGTGGCTACGACTGTTCCCATCTGAGGCATTGTACACCATTTCTACAAGCGCAGAATCTCCGCTTTCTTACAATTTATAGCCTTCGCGACAAAAATGCCTCTTGCCGAGTTTCTGACGCCGTTTTTACAGTATGAATCAATGATATTTGGGTGCTCTATTTATATAGATGGAAAGGAGGACACAACGCCGCGGCTGCAGCTCGTATAACTTTGCATTTGGGAAGGATTTCGCTGAGGAACGCACAATTCGCCACTGGTTCGAAACGCTTCGATCTGGAGATGAAAGTCTCGAAGATGAAGACCGAGGTAGGCCGCCAACACTCCTTAACGACGACCAACTCGAAGCTATGGTGGAAGTGGATCCGCGTCCAATTGTGAGAGATCGATATGCGATCAGAAGAGGAAAGAAACTGGATGAATGGATCCCGTACGAAGTTCCCGTCGTGCAGGTGCTGAAGCACCACGACACCTCTGTTTCGTTGAAGCTGCGCACTCTAAGCGAGCCTTTGTTGAACAGGATCGTGACATGCGAAGGAAAACGGATCCTTCATGACAGTCGTCGTCGCTCTGAACAATGGTTGGGCAAGAATGAGAGTCCTAAGCAGATGCCGAAGCCCAGTCTCCATCCGAAGAAAATCGCGGTGGCCGTAAGGTGGACAGTGGCTGTTACAGGTCATCACAAGACCTTAAGGACTGGAGAGACTATCACAGCGAAGAAGTACAGTGCAGAAACGGAAGTGATGCATCAGAATTTGGTTGAAAAACTGCCGGCTTTGGTCAATCGAAGAGGCCCTACCCCACTATGACAACGTTCGTCCGCATGTTTCAAAAACTGTTGTCGAGAAACTGGATGAATTGGGATACGAAATTCTGCCACATTCAGCATATTCACCAGATGCGGGTGCTGAATGCAATTCTTTGGGAACTGAGAATCAAAACCGTTTTAGACAGTACTGCATAGATAATACACTCTTGCCAACCTGTGGAAAATTGCTATAAGAACAGTACCATTTTCGTTTCCAAGCGACGAAGCCGACAACTCCGAAACGTTAGCCAAAATAAAGGTTGATACCAATCTTGGTTAACAGCTGCAGTCGCTGCATCGGAACCATGTTCTCTAAGCATTTGTCGTGGAGCAGTTAAATAGCGGCAAAATGTAAGGTGTTGAAGATCCGGACAAACAATGATCAATTCCACAACTGATTCTACTTGAGGGTCTGGTGCTGAAAAGGCTCTTCAAATGCTTATATGGCCTATACAACTGTGTTTCTTCAGAGAATGAGCTAGTCAGAGTCCTTTTCAGCTCGGAAAATCTCTGGCAATTCTGAATCGTGTTGAAATCCTACCTAGTGGATTCTTACTCCAGTGGTTTTCTTGGTTCAAAGCAAATGCTAAGGCAAAAAGCCTCAGTAAGCCGTCTGGTAGTTAATGCCATTCTCACCATAAACTGAACACTTTTCAAGCAAAAATAAAGAATAAAAAACGGCGTTATTCAATCCCTTTTGGGATGCGTCACGCAATCTACTTCTACGGGATGTCGTGGACACGATTTGAATGCGATTTGAAGGCCAGCCGATGAACAAGTCAGCGCTTTACCCTTCCCAGACAAGTCTGGTATCAATTTACCGACCTCGCAGGGATGGAAGCCTTGGTTGGTCTGGGCGGGAAACCCGAACCAGGAACCTGGTATCGGGTGCAGGCGACAGTCGGCGCCTCCTCCGACTGCGCTGCACGGACCCATAAGCAAAAATAAACGTATAGAGTTGTCAGTTTGTATCACAACACACAACAATGCCGAGGTTTCAAGAAGAGAGAAGTTTGAGATTACTGGTAAACGTATAGAAATTCAAAATAGACATGGGTGCGCCACACACTTAACCTCTGAATGTGATTGTCTTACGCAATCATTTACGACAACCATTCAATGAATAAGACGATGTCTTGTACTTTTCTGATGGGAGATGGAAGGCTTTTGTACCTGGTGTATGTGATATGAAGCTGTACCTCTTGCCGATTTCGCTATCAGTTCATTGCTTTGATGTCCAATGCAGGCGTCTACCTCGCAACCATCATTAATCAGCTTAAGATTTCAGTTGCGATCGGGCCCACGAGGCTTTCGCTTCTCTTCCAGAGTGGCTTTGTGGTACCAACAAGTCGCAGAGTGCATGGCGCACCCTATAACTTGCCTTCCGTTATTTGCCCCGGAGTATGCTTAGTACTTAGTGCGTTCCCCCCACGACCACTCTCCATTACTTCACTTACGAAGCCAGTTAGCAATAACTCAATAACTCTCATAGCACAAGTACACACGACGAGCAGGTGTTTCGACGTCATAAAACACCGGTCTCCCACCCAAAGTATCGCCGTTTCTAAGGACGAGTGCCGACATAATGTCCACACGAGCAAGCCACGCAACAGGGCAACAGGTGTACTACGGCGCCGACGAGGGGTGCACCTTTAACAGTTAAAGATTTAACGAATTCACGGCATTTTTCGTTAAAAGCCGGCTTAAGGCAAGTTTTCAGAAGTTAAAGGAATTCTTGGCGGATTTTTTCTCAATGATATTACCAGTTTTCCTCTGACAGTGGAACGGTCGAAGCGTAGGTCTGAACGGGCAAAGCGAGTCATACCCCCAAGAACTCTATTAGTCTAAAAGTACGTTTCCTTTTTGCCAAGTCCTTAAACCCAAGAAGTAGGGGTCCTGAAGTAAAAATGGAATCGGCGGCGCGGTGCTCCTCATGAGCGCTGGGGGCTCTCTTGTACGAGGTGTTCGCGGCGCAGTGGGCAGTGGTGTTGCTTCGTGCGAAGGATGTCGGGGGTTCGGTTTTCGTGCACGGAAGAATTTTTTCATTTCACTTGACTGGCTGTGATTTCAGGGGTCCTGACGTCTACACAATTTTCAGGCGGTCCCCTGCACTTAGCCTTATGCTATGTATAATAGATGAGCGCGTGTAGCGCAGTCGGAAGAGGTGCAGGCTGTCGCGTGCACTCGATACCAGGTTCTGGTTCGGATTCGTCACCCAAACCAAGCAAGCCGTCCATCGCTCAGGGGTGGGTGAGTTGGTGTCAGACCTATCTGGAAACAAAGCCCTGACATGTTCATCCGCGCCACCACAAGTCATTGTATGGACAAATACGCATTCACGTCGCCTCCGGCATCCCGTAGAAGTATAATGGGGGTCGCACTCCAAAAGGCATTGAGTAAGGCTGTCCTTTATCCTTTATCTTTTGTGATGTGTAGAGTAATTTTATTTGTCTTTACTAATATTGCTTGCGTTACCCTCCCGATTAGGACTGGTCCTGAAAAACTGTTGAAGTCAGCAAGATTTAAGCAGAAACACTAGGTTCGAGCACATCCGTGGATATAAATTAATAGTGCGCAGGTAATGATTCTTATCGAAATTTAACGATTCGAAGAAAATTTTTCGAAAAATTTCCGTTCAAAGTTCGTTTCAAAAATTAACGCCCAGAACGTTGTGTGCACCTCTGCGACGGACACGCTATGGTGTGGTAGCGCGTTTCCATAAGCAATCATATTCGCCCATCTCGACTTACGAGATTCTGAAGCTCGTCGTCGTCGTCGTCGAGCCAGAGCGCGGCAATCAGCATCATGTCGGAATTCCCCAGCCGCTCGTTCGGAGGGAGCATTGCATTGTCTCTAGTCGCCTAAGTGTTTACCATCGCCCCGCTCTTTTTGAAGGGTGTGAAATCACCCGCCGGGCCACGACCCCTCTTCTCTCTTATTCTAATTCCATCTGACGCCATCGGGTGATGTCAATCAAAACAGCGCTTTACGGCCAACAAGCGTGATATTCGCGCAGCACTTTCGACGGATTAGCAGCACTCGGCTATAAGGTTGAATAGATACGAAGGCACAGGTCGACGTCGCGTAGGATTGAATTCCCAGTAGTGTAACTGCTTTTGATGAACTTATTAAGCGTAGAGATATACGGATTAAAGGCGAGAATAATGAAAGGTACGGTTCAATTCTGAAGATGAACACCTTCGAAAACGCCTACAATTTGTCTAAGCCTAGGGCTGAGTATCAAACATGAACGAAGATCTCCAAGCGTTCTGCATCTTTCAGTGATTGACATATTCAGAATAAACGACAAAGAATAAAGGACGGCTTAATTCAATCGATTTGGGCTGCGCCACTCATTCTACTTCTACGGGATACCGAGGAGGCAGGTCGAATAAGGATAAATAAAGGATAAGGTACGGCGTTACTTATCTCCTTTGGGGATGCGCCACGCATTCTACTTTTACTGGATGTCATGTAGGCGTTTTGAATGTGTATTTGGCCATACTATGACTTGCGGTGGCCAGCTGATAGACACGTCAGCGCTCTCTCCTTCCCAGACAAATCTGGTACCAATTCACCGACCCCGAAGGAGTGGAAGGTTGGTTAGTTTTTGGATCGGATTTACCGCCCAGGCCAACCAACCTTCCACTCCTACGGGGTCGGTGAATTGGTACCGCTCTCTCCTTCGCAGACAAATCTGGTACCAATTCACCGACCCCGGAGAAGTGGAAGGTTGGTTGGTTTCTCGTTCGGATTTACCGCCCAGGCCAACCAACCTTCCACTCCTCCGGGGTCGGTGAATTGGTGCTAAACTTGTTCAGGAAGGATAAAGCGCTGACCTGTTCATCGGCTGGCCACCGCAAGTCATTGACTGGCCAAATACTCATTCAAATCGCCTACACGACATCCAGTAGAAGTAGAGTGCGTGGCGCATCCCAAAAGGGAATGAGTAACGCCGTTCCTTATTTTTTACCCCTTAATGGACCAGCAGAATATCGACCAAGACCCCGGCTGTTTTTTATAAGAAATATAGGCCCTTATTGGGGAGTGACAAGGATTAAATACTATCCTTGTAGACGTCGTTGTTCAATATACTGTAACGTTGGGAGTCACTTTAGTAAATATGGGCTCACATGGTTCAAGGTAGAATGCGTGGCGCATACCAAAAAGGATTGAGTAACGCCGTACTTTATACTGGGGTCGGATTCATCAACCACTTACAGAGATTTGACAGAGAAATTACAGCGAAAAATCCCGATAACGCCAACATTTAACCATAACGCTTGTTGATAAGTCGCGTTATTACGCGTTTTTTTTCAGGAGTTTCCGCTATAATTTCTATGTCAAATCTCTGTAAATCGTTGATGAATCCGGCCCTGATCCTCATCCATTTTTTGACTAACTAAGTAAAAAGCGCTCAGAATTTGCGACTGAAAAAAAACTCCAGAGATGTAGCCTACAAACACTTCAGAGTGAAGCCAGAGAGAATTTATGTTCGAGTGGTACCTGAGCCAAAAGCCACGCTCGGAACTCTCTCGACAGAAAACCAGTAAGGTATGAATCCGTCCGACTTCCAGAGCTTGGACCCTGATCGATTGTTTCGTGCACTTTGCCCAAATTCAGTTATTTTTTAGCTCATCAAAGCGTTTGCGGAGGCAAAACGACGACGTTAGCATAGCTTTCAACTGGATATGGGAGCATGTCAGAGGAGCCAACAGAATAGGAAGATCGACCAGTCCATCAAAAATGATTGCGAATTATTTAAATAGTGGGAGACTAGTGGAAGAATTAGTGGAAACTTGGTTTCAAATTTATTTTGAAACAAACGAATATAAAAAATTTCAAAAATTATGTCAAAATATGATAAATTTTGAGCTCAGCAAAGCCTATGCTCCATCAAGCCGTAGATGCTGCTCAATTTGCTTTTTTTAAACGCACCATTTTCACGCCGAATTGGACGCTTTCAAAATCAAATGGGGCACCTTCAAATCAAACTGGACACTCTTCTAAGCTAGCTTTAAGACTTTCGAAATCAATGCAAACCTTTAAGACTTTCAAAATAAATGCAAACTCTTCTAAATCAAAACTACCTTTAGGCAGGTTAAACTATAGACTCAAGAAGATGGTTAGAATGATTTGTAGGAGAAAAATTCGATTTGAAAAAGCATTTAACTTGGCGTGAAAATGGTGCAATAGAAAACAGCTGAAAAAGCGCGATTTATTATTTAATAAAGAAAAATATAACAAGTTTTAGTAGGAGTGTCATCCTTCAATGTATAAATAGAAAAGTTCTAGACGGGGGCATGGCGTATTCCCTGTTTTGCAATATATTTTCTAGCAGTAGAATGGGCGCCTTCCTGGTCTTCATAACAAACTTTAAATCATTGTCCTTTCTCAAAAAATAAAACTCTTATAAAATTTGAAACTATGTGCTCTTTTGCTGGGAAGTAAATTGAAACTTCAAAGAGAGTTATGCTAGAATTTTCCTCGATCAAAAATTATTCTAACATTTTGGGAGAATCTATAGATTAATGATAATTTACTGTAGAAAACGCTCATTTAAATTTGTAAAAGTTCGCTTTGATTTGAAAAGTCTTAGGCGAGCTTAGAAGAGTGTCCAATTTGGTTTGAAAAGTGCCCAATTTGACGTGAAAATGGCATAAGCAACGAAAAACTCCTTCCTCTTCTTTTCTAAAGTGCCCGAATGATCGGCTTGTTTCTATGCTGCCGCTCAATCTCATCCGGCTGCACCACGAATTATACTGGATGGGTTTTTGGGGCGTTCGATAGGCTGCACGGAAGCCAGCTGATGATCAGCTGAGTGCTTTTACCCTTCGCAAACACACCCGCCGCTGGCTAAATTTCGGCGAACACGAGGGGGATGGAACGCTCCGTTGGCTTGGGAGCAGAGTCGAGCTCAGGTTTATTGGAGTGAGCTTAAGCTCCCTAAAAGTATCGTATGATCGGCCGAGGAGAAGCCTTATTTAGAAGAGAAATAGCATGAGTATAGTACATTAAAGGACCTGCTGTTGTTCCACGACGTGTTCTAGCTCGTCTATGGAAGACTTTAGTGCAAAACTGACAAATGTTCAAGGCTAACATCCTGTGCCGTAAGTCATTGGGTGGGACAAATACTCATACATATCGCCCTCTCGACATTCGGGACAAGGTGAATGCGTGGCGCATCCCAAGAGATACTGAGCGACGTCGTCCTTCACCCTTATAGTTTTATAGGAAGTCACGTGTCGACCGGATCGAAGCTCCAAGGAGAAAGAAGCAACTAAAGGAAGCCCTACGCATCTATATTACGGCGAGTGGCTTGTTAGGCTGCAAGAACAAATCGTATGGCTCGGAAGGAGCTCGAGCTAAAAAAACACGTTCTCGATATCGCCAGGCGGTACGACAACGGATTTCAGGTTGGATGCACAGCCGCCTTTCCGAATGGACACAATAAGAAGTCCATGCTGAAGCAAAGACGGATATTACACCTCGTTCCCTCCCTTGACTTCTGTTGTTCAAGCGAGCTTTGTTACGATGTGATGCGCTTCCTCGTTGACTTCTGGCACCTTAGCCTTAAGAAACGACGAGTCAGAAAAAATCGGGTCTGTCCCAGTTTTGAGGGCGCAACCGTAAAGTACCAAATGACTAGGTCGTGCCATGCCACAAAACCATATTCCCTGATTTTGAATGAAAGACCTCGCATCATGAGACAGCAGCCGAAGTTCTCGTAGAAACTCAAGCTTGGGAATGGAGGTGTAAGTCACCACACATCCCCTCCGATTGGGATAGATCCAAAGAATGGACTTTTTAGGAGATTGTCAGGCCATGCGGCAGAGTTGGCTCTAGAGTTCTTGGCAAAAGAGGAGAGACCATAGAAGGCAGGATAACAACGTCAAGAGTGACCTCGTAGGGTTCAACATTACCGTAGAAATGACTTTAGAAGGGCTATATGACGATTAATGGATACGGTGGCAAGCGAACCCAATGGATAAAAACTCAGAATGAAAGAAACAAAATAAAGGAAAAAACAAATAGAAAAAGAGGGGAAGAAGGTGGAAGAGAATGAAGAAGTACCAGAAAAAAACAAGATCAACAAAAATAAGAATAAGAGAAGCGAGATAAAGAGCCTGTAGGTTTATGAGGTTTACGTAGACGATTTTTTTTAAGTATTACCCTGCCTGAACCTCATTCTGAATCAGTAGGTTCGAAGGAGAAACCGTGAATCTATCCCAGTGGGGGCCGCACTTCAGAGTGTTTTCTTTACAACGGCGCCAAAATTAAAATTAAAATTTTCTTAGAGAAAGACGAAAAATTAGAGTGGCCCACGAAATAATCTTTTTTTGCAATTTCCTAACCAGAAAAGGTTGTGATCGGATCTATCCTAGTGAGGAGGGCAGTTCAGTCTGTCTGTTGCACAACCGCAGCAAAACTGAACGAGAACCATTTAACAAAGCCGACACATAGAACTAGCCCACGAGAGAACTTTTCCTCATAAACTCCAGCCGTGTCAGGCCACACTTTTCGTGTTGGTACCGCTTCTCTAATAGTGCCCCTCCCAACTAGGATAGACCAGTGATAGGATAGTCCTGTGTTTGTTTCAGCGTCTTAGCGGTGCCCCATTCGACTAGGTGAGACCCGAAGTCGAATTCTTTTTGAAAGCCGTTTCTGTAAAATAGCCCCTGTTCAATTCATGGACTTTCTGTGAAACTCGGCGTTCCAAGACGTCTCTCTAACCTGATATGAATTTCATCCTTGCATTTATTTATTTATTTATTTATTTATTTATTTATTTATTTATTTATTTATTTATTATTATGCACTCTAAATGAAACAAACCAAACTTATAGCAGTAATAGAAATAAAATATACTACTTCTCGATCCCATTCATCGGATTAGTAAAAGAAATTGTTCAATTGACCGCAAAAGATCGTAGTGAAATAAACCTCATTATTAATGTGGAGAGAGTCAGTATGGATGAAAACAAGGTGAATACGAAAATGATTTCCGTGCTTGTATAATTGATGTATACTTCTGACATTCTTCTGTCTTCTGTGGTAGATTTAGAATGGCTTCCTGGCTCAATCTCAATAGAATTGAACTGCTCAAAGCTGAAACCTCAGATGCAGGCTTCCTCTGCACCGCGAGCACCACTGACCATTGGCATATTTTACAGAAAAGTTTTGTTCACAGCCGATGGGGAAGTCAATCGCTTTGCCCCACAGCACTAAATAGACTAGTACTATAGCAAGAGAATAAAAAAGCCAGAAATGAATTCCTGGATATCAAATCCTACAGCCGTGCTTGAGATATTCCGACAGAACGAAGGTGTCTTCATACACTCCGTCTCTGAATTACCGTCGGCATTAGCACATGCGTCACCGACTGGATTCCGCGGGATGTCAGAAGAACAGAAGGACCCCCAGCAACGCGTTGGTCGGACTTCTTCGTGAAATCCTTGAACAAACGATATGACACTCTTCGTGTCCCTCGTGCGAAGAGGATCCATTGGAGCACTTTGGCACGCGACAGGGACGAATGCAGACGCTGCTAGCGCCCGCTCGCGCAGGTCGATGGTGAACGAGACGACAGGTGATACAGGTGATTAGCACACAATAAACGAAAAGGGCGAACAAGAGCTCGGCTGTATTCCTGGATTAAAACACTAACAATAACATATAATGTTGGAATATGAATTAGGGCTGGAGAGAAGAACGTCGATGGAATCGTGTGCCAAGGTTATCGTTAGTCATCACTCTCAATGTCTTCCTCGTTCAGAGTGAGGCGCTCAAAGCCTCTATTGATTTCCCAAAAATTCCGTAGAATCCGTGAGATTCACTATTGATTACGTAACTCCACTATTCTTATAAGAAGCTCGAAGTCGGTGTTTGCTGACGACGCTTCAACCATCTTTAGCTCTCCATTTCAGGCCGAGTCGTTCAGTACATGTCCTTGGCCATCAACCCCTGTTGGTTCCAGGACAGTAGTAGTTCGGTTTTTCCACCTATCCTAATCGGAAGGGCATATTATGATTTGCGTCTTCATTCCTTTCCTTGGGTTTCTACGAGAGGTTCAGCAAATGCCCTATAATATAAGGGATTCGTATAAAAGAATAAAAAACGGCGTTACTCAATCCCTTTTGGGTAGCGCCACGCATTCTACTTCTACGGTATGCCGTGAAGGCGATATGAATGCGTATTTGCTCATACAATGGCATGCGACGGTGGCCTGGACGGGAAATCCGAACCAGGAACCCGGTGTCGAGTGTACGCGACGGCCGGCACCTCCTCCGACTGCGCTACTCGCGCCCAGATAGGAAGGATCTACTTTAAATGCAGGATGTTTGATGGAGTGGTATTGAATAACGTAGGTAATTGGCACTTTAAATTGCCATTTTGGTGGTTGCCCCTTCCGAATAGGATCCGACTGTATTGTCATATTATTTGGACAACTTTGCATTACATTGATCTAAAAAAGGGTTTGCGGCCTCAAAACTACTAATAGACGTCAAATTCAAGCTTCATTTACAAAAAAGAGCCCTGAAGCCCTACCCCGTGGTCTGGTGATATTTCGGCAAGCAATGGAGGATAAGATTCAGTACAGGCCTTTAGGGTCAAAGGTCTCCCTGGATAATAGGAGAATAGCGGTGTTTTGGCTTTTTACAGTGTGCGAAAGTATAAAGCTCCAGCTTGGATTGTTCGAAGTGCTACGTCAGAGCGAGGTTAATCGAGCGGAAAGCGATTCGAAGCGATGACAAGCGAGTGGAGATGACGACCAGGAGAGAGGAGACTCACCAGCGTCGTCGTTCACGGCCGGATCGTGCACATTAGCGAGGATGAACGAGAAGAGTTTCGTGAACTGCGACGTCATCGCCACCGCATGATGCACCGCACGTGCACGGTACGGTATGTGGCGCGTACGGTGGCCGACGGCGATACGGTATGGCGTCGACGGTCCTCGCTCGCTCCGCCGAATGAAGAAGCCTGAACGGTGCCACTCGGCTCCTGCTGCGGCTTCGGCTTCGGCTTCGGCTGTCGGAAGGAGGCAGCAAAAAGGTGTGTGGGTATGCGTGAGTCGCGGTGGAAGCACAAAACGAGACTGGGCGTGACCGGCGGCAGCGGCGAGACGAGGGAGGTGCGTCCGTCCGTCGGTCGCCGTCGGTCGTCGTCGGTCGTGGCAGGGACGAAGAGGCGGCTAGGAGGAGAGCTTCAGCGCGAGGCGGCGAGCCGAATAAAACGAATCAGACGGGAAACGAGGATGAGTGAGAAGCGACGAGAGAAGCCCTAGCCCCACTCCCACTGCCTTCTACTGGGACAGAGCTGGAGATCGCAGTGCTGTCGTGGCCCGTGAAGAAGAAGGAGAAGCGGAAGTTGTTCGGTTAGTGACGAGGGAACGCCTCGGGTGCTCCGACCTTTGCCGCGGTTCAAATCTCGAACGCTGACGAATAATGAGGCTCGTTCGCTGCTGACTCGCTGGCCTACGAACGGAGTGAATAATGTCTTCTGACGGCCAGATGAGGTTGCTTAGGCTGCAGGCATCCTTTAAGAGCTGCCAGAGGTGTCTAGGGCAACTTTGCACAATCACCAAATACTATGGATAAGAATCAAACATGATGGATTAACTTAACGCTCCCGTCGGGAGAAGGAACGATTCAGGTTCTGATCCGACCGTAGACAAAATTGCAGCTTGCATCAGCATTTTGATCGCCAATAATAAGCTCTATCGTTGTGGCATTTTCTCTATATTCTTGCAAGTTTTTCTGCAGATGAGCCCAACTCCTAGACCTTTTTACAGCCAGTGTGCGCCGTGCATTTCGTTTAGTAGAATTTCAGGAAAACGTCTTTGAAAATCATCCTGTTGTTCCCTAGGCTCGCCAAAATAATTACTTATGGAACCTCCAGCTTCTCCCTTCTTGTAACTGTTGTTTTCCGTAAATACAGCAGAGGCACAAGGTTTTTTAGATGAATCATTATTTGGCCTTATGTTTCCACAGAATTGTCATCTTTAAAGGCTGAATGTGATACAAGGAACTGTTTTAAGCTACTACAGACAGAAACAAGATCTTTTTGCCTAAATAATGTTCTGACACTTGATGGCACGGTTTAAAGAGGCGGCAGTTGTTGAGTGCACACGAATCCAGGTTCCGGGTCGGGAACCCCGCCCAGGTCAACCTAATTTTCCATCACTCCAGGATCAGTTAATTAATCCCAGAAGTATCTGAGAAAACGAAACATGGAGTTGACCAACCGAGGCCTATCAGTCAGCAATTGTACAGGCCAAACACGAGGTGGAACTGCCACGTTACCCTGTTGAAGTAGACTGCATCCGAAAACGGAATTAATTGAAATCATCCTAATTCGTTATATCATTTTCACCGGTTTTAAAAGTTTCGACGAATATTTCAAGCACAATATTAGGCTGTCACAAAATTAATCGCCGAAGCCAACCGCTTACTTCAAACTGATAAAATTCAGCTTAAAGATAACTTTATTTATCGAAGTAAAACCCATGAGAACACCCGCTTCCTGTTATAGGAAATTGTTAATGGACCAATACTTCATCTACAGTTATAATACGGCTGGCAAAAGTCTGATTTTTAGAGTGAACTAGCAGATTGGAGCAAGTGCCGAAACGTGCCAGACACTGCCCATCGTAAGCTCATTAGACACCTACTACGACACATCTTCTTCACCTTGTCGATTCTCGCCTGTCTTGCTACCGTACTATGATGTACGCCAAGATCCTCTGCTAACGTATGTGTATTCGTCTCCGGTTTTGCCTCGACGACTCCCCTCAAAACTTCATCGTCAAGTGACGACCCGGTTTTTCTGCGAGATCAAAATCGCCAGAAGCAGATTTTTCGAAGCAGAGCCTCACCGTTCGTTCGCAAGGACAGTCCGTCCCAAAAGCGCTGCTAAGGTTACGAGGTGCATCTGCCGATTCAGATTCAATTCAGATTCGTAAGGCATGATGACTCGATAGTCGCGTCGGTTCATGATTTTACGGAGTCGGTTGTCGGGATTCATCAATGACTCACGCAACTTCAACGGAGCATTGTAAGCGAAAAGCTCAGATAACGCGGCCTATCAAGCGATATGGTGAGTGATAAGCCGCGTTATCTGAGCTTTTCGCTTACATTTCTTCGTTAAAGTGTGGTAAGTCGTTGATGACTCCGGCCGCTGGAAAAGGTCGGCTGGAAAAAGTAGAGCGACATCCACATATTTTTTGAAAGAGCAGGAAAAACCCGCCGAACGGTACGTGCGGCTTTCCCTAAGACGGAACGATTTAGCGTAAAAACTTGTTTATTCATACCTCGAAACGGAGATTAATTTTGCGACAGCCTAATATTTCCCTGTTCTTGCATCCCCAAGAGCTCCGCGATCTGGTACCAGCCTCGCCCGCAAGGAACTAAGCAGCGCAGACATGTCTATGAGGGGCATGTCTATGAGGGGGCTATGAAGCACACTTCTTTCATAGAAGTGTAAAGCATGGCGCATTCTACACAATAGGCTTCGAAAACGAATAAAGCACATCAATCAGTCTTCGCACATTAGAATCGAATGCACATTCAGGTAGTCTTCATAATGATGCAGATGTCATCTTGCTAACGTAGTCCAAGCATAAGGATTGGCATCATTCGTTCCCTTTGCAGAATGCGCCACGCATTCTACTTGTTGTGAGAAGTAATTTGAAGGAGTGTTTGAGCTATACAATCCGGTGGTCTCTAGTCTATGGACGAGTCAGTGTCTCATCCTTCCCAAACAAGTCTTGCACCCATTCATCAACCCGGAGGATTGGAGGTTTTGGTTGGGCTGGGCAGGAAGCCCGAACCAGGAACCTGGAATCGGCTGCACGAGACATCCTGAGTCTGATCCGACTGCGGCACCGTTCCGTTCGGTATAACGGGAAGAATCATGGAGTCAATTCTCTTGGGGGAAAAGTAGTTCACCAGAACAGTAAGAACTATTAGGGTTCTCCGGCAGAACTATGTAATGGGTTGATTAGAGTTGTGGTCTTCAACCAACTACACGAAAGAAAAAGGGAAAGAACTTTCGAAGCAACAATGATAAAGTGCTTCTGAACGTTTAAAAATTCATTTTAAAAACCGATGGAAATATTTTAAGGAATGGTTAAACTTGTTCGATTTTACTGCACTTCAAAATAGTAAATTAAGATAAGATATAGAAATGTTGCTACCATACGGACACAATTTCTACACCGTATTTTTTTGCCATCTGCGCCCACGTTGACGTTCGGCCGATCTCTTGTGCGCCCGCGATGGCACTCTTGGCTTGCGGATCGTGGTGCAGTGGATAGTGGCGTCGCTTTATGCGAGGGAGGTCGCGGGTTCGGTTTTCCTGCGTTGTGGTATGCTTGCCTTTCAGCTGACTACTTGGGATTTGAGGGACTTTAACGTGTACGCGGTTTTGAGGCATTTTCTACGCATTTTTCCAGCCGTATGCACTTCGCTGTATGAAGAGCGCAGAACCCGACCGCGGACTCCCCCTGAGCGTACGAAAGCAGCTTCCACGCGGACATCTTGGATAGCGCACACCAGGTAGCCCCTTCTCTAGCTTGGTTCTGCAATTGCACAAAGGACACTTCACCCGACGCAAGGTTACGGTTAGATTTTGTGGCCGTATGGCAAAATCGTGCTTGTAGATAAGATTGCTAAGGACGTACGACCTTCATCTCAGCAACGGGGAGCGCTTCATCAGAGCATCCAAGCCTTTATTAGCCGCCTAGGAAAAGGATGTCTCTCGCGATGAATCCTTAGAAGACTACCAGCAAGACGTAACTAATCATAGTAGCCGAGCAGGCGTGATGCTAACGGACAGTCTAACGTCATCTGATGCGATCCTTTGCACAAATGAGGTCGGCGATGATATAAGCTGAACCTCATTCCATAGTGATGGAGTGATGTATTGCGTAGATGAGTGAAATGAACAGCTCGAATTTGAGAGCCCGACTCGACTGCTATATAGGATTACGCAGACCGCTGCAGCAATCCAGCAATAGTAATCCAAAGAGCCCTGCATGCTTTTGAGCGTTCTAAAGCAGCCTTTTTTTAAAGACGTTCTAAAATTCAAACACTTGGGAAAGAAAATAATATTTAAACTCAGCAGCCCGAGCTCTTTCTTCTCACACAGAAATCCCACTAGAGTTGAACAATGCATATAGGCCCGACAGAATCAATCAAGTGTGCGCGACAACCTGTAGAATGCCTTTCGCATATACTTAGACATTTTACCTCAATGGCATCCCGCTGAAATAGAATAGCCCATCTCCAAAAGGTGGTGACTAGCTCCGCTACCCCTATCCTTGTCGGCGCCTTGACTTCTTCGTCCATCTTCCCACGAAGGTTTGGATCATTGGAGTTTCCGGAACTCTAGATGATTCCTTCTTCAGGCGATCGCTGGAGTAACAGCGGTCTCCATTCCACTTTCCTTTCTAGAATTTCTGCTACTACGCTCTGTCTGATGAACAATTGGGAACCTACCACGCGCCCAATGATTGAATAGTTATCTGATGTTTTAACTAGGGAAGAGTCTCAGGGTAGGTCTGAACGAGGAAAATGGAGAGTACTGCGAGAATCTTCATTTAGTAGAAAAACATGTTTCGTTTTTCTGAGTCCTTGAACCCAAAGAGCTACCCCTTGGCCCTGTGTGTGTTATACACGAAGTTGGGCAAAAACGGTGGCCATGACCTTAGCATTAATCACCTCTACTTACTGTAACTAAACGTACTCCAGCGTAATACGGAACAACGGATGGCAATCTCCCCCACCTGGGAGGAAATCGCTGATTGTGACTTAGACGACTCTAGTCACCCGTACCTACCGTAACCTACCGTAATCGGCCGAAATTTGAAAAACGGATGTCAGATTCGTGATCAACACCCAAATAACCTCTCTAGGCAAGGTTTAGACGAAATCGGTGATTATGACCTCGACAGCCCTAGTCACCCGTACCTGTTGCAACCCGTACCTGCAGTGAGATCACTGTTTAACATTCGCTGAAAAATATGAAACGTTGTATAATACAAAAAAGGGAGAGAATTTAGTAGAGGATTGAAGAGCACAGCTTAAAAAGCAAATCCTTAATTGATAATTTAGAGTGAAATAAATGTGTAAAAGATGTTTAGGAAAGCTGAATTAGACTATCATTAAGGCACTATTGTGCTTTCACGGCTCCAGAGAACTAGGACGAAAAAACCTTTTCGCCCCAAACCTCGCCAGGAAGTTATTTGTAACGCTGATCATGAATCTAACATCCGTTTTTCAAATTTCGGCCGATTACGGTAGGTTACGGTAGGTCCGGGTGACAGTGCAATACTGTACCACCGATTTCGAGGGCCAGTAGCTCTTTGGGTTCAGAGACTCAGCAAAACGAAACATCTTTTTCTACTATACTATACTATACGCCTGAGACCGTTGAATGGTAAGTTTTTATAGAAATGAAAACGCACGGTTTCTAAGTATGTAGGCACAGATTGACACAGGCTTTATCTGTGCTTACCCTTCGGCGTCTTTGCTTTTCTCAGCGATGCGCGTGCTGCTTTACGCCAGTATGTCTCCAGCACATCTGTATATTCGACATAGTATGTACTTTGATTGGTCCAAAATCCAGACCTCATGCGAGCTCTTCCAGGAATAGCGCTGGCTCTGACAATTTGAAAATTACAAAAACACGTTAAAAATGCTATGACCAAACCAAGCTAAACGACCAACTTATAAAACTTTTCACAAGTGTGATTTCTCTTAATGCAAACTATTATAGTGGTTTTTTGTGTTCGTGCAATGCAATGTGGGGTTCTGCTTTAATGCTGCTTTTCATGAGAGTTCGTTATTTCTGTTTGTTGTTTGACATTTGCCCGTTTTCGGAATGCGCCACGCATTCTACCTCTACGTGATGTCATGGAGGCGATTTGACGCGTATTTGGCCTACACTACGATTTGCGGTGGCAGTTGATGAGGAAGTCAGTGCATTATCCTTGACTATCAGGTCCGGAACCAAATCTCGTCACAGACGCGAAGATCGTGCCGTATGATACGGTCGCCCCACAGCATCGTCCGCTGATCTGTACTTTGAAGATCGCCTCTCCGAGGCTGAAGCAGGTCGAGCGATGCGGTGCTGCAAGAATCAAGTGGTGGCGAATGAAAGAGAAGGAAGCAGCTGTGATTTCTCGCGTGCGATTACCGACAGCTACGACTGTCGATGAAACTTGGAAGAAAGCAACCGACGCGATACGCCAAGCTGCAAGGTTGGAACTCGGCACTACGAAGCCTGGACGACGCAAAGTCGACAAGCAGGCATGGCTGTGGACAGACGATGTGAAAGCGAAAGTTCGAGAGAAGAAGACACTGTATCATGTGTTTCTCGGCGACAGAACAGCCGACAACTGGCAGGAGTATCAGAAGGCGAAGAAGGCTGCAAAGAAAGCCGTGGCTGTTGCGAAAGCCACTCATTATGGTGATGTCTACCGAAAGCTCGAATCGCGCGATGGTGAGCGGTATTTGTACCGACTTGCTAAGACCCGCCATCGCCAAACCGAGGACATTGAAAAGTTTGTTGGCATCAATGATGAGAGCGGCCATCTTCTGACAGACCGCAAAAAGGCGCTGAAGCGATGGCGTGATTACTTTGAGGAAACTTCCACTATGGAATTTCCTCATCCGGCCATCCCTTCTGTGGCTTCTGTTCACGGTCCCGTTCGCAAGATCACCGTGGAGGAAACAGAAGCGGCTCTAAAGAAGATGAAGCCCGGTAAGGCGACAGGGCCGGATGATCTGGCAGCCGATGTTTGGAAGTCGAAGCTATGGTGTCCTGCTGAGTGGTTGGCTGAGTTCTTCAACCAGGTAGTAAAGGAGAAGAAAGTACCGGAGTGTTGGCACAACAGTACGACGATTCCGATTTGGAAGAAGAAGGGCAGTCCTGCGGACTGCTCCAATTATCGTCCGATTCGCTTGCTTTCGCACAGCATGAAGATCTTCGAGCGAGTCCTCGACAGACGAATTCGTGAAATCGTCAAGCTCTCCGACAACCAGTGCGGTTTTGTGTCTGGTTGTGGGACCATTGATGCTATACACGCCGCCCGCCTCCTGGTGGAGAAGCATCGTGAGAGACAGAAGCCGGTGCATATAGCCTTCCTCGACTTGGAGAAGGCCTTCGACCGCGTACCGCGTGAGCTTATATGGTACGCCTTGCGACGACACAACGTACCTGAGGAACTTATAGAGTGGGTGCGGATGCTCTACTCTTGCCCAAAGAGTAGAGTGCAAGCTGCAGCTGGAACCTCAATGGAGTTTCCCATCTCTGTTGGGGTGCACCAGGGTTCTGCGCTTTCTCCACTCCTCTTTGTTGTCGTCATGGATGCCATTACGCGAGATCTTCAGCAGCCTGTTCCATGGACGCTGCTTTATGCTGATGACGTGATGCTCGCTTGCGAAGATAAAGATGATCTCGAGCGGCAGGTGCAAGCTTGGTGCGACCGCCTGGCGATGTTCGGACTCAAATTGAACGTCAAGAAGACCGAGTACCTAACGACTGACGTGAACGAGTCCGGCTCCATTAAGATTAACGGTACTGAACTTGCACGCACTTCGGTGTTTAAATACCTGGGATCAGCAATAGCGTCTGACGGCGGTCTGGTGGTTGAAGTGAACTCACGCGTGAGTGCAGCTTGGTCCAAGTGGCGTTCGCTGACTGGCGTGCTCTGCGATAGGAGGATACCAGAGCACCTGAAGTCGAAGATTTACAGAGCCGTCGTGCGCCCGGTAGCGATGTACGGCGCTGAGTGTTGGCCTGCGACTAAGGAAGTTGAAACACGCCTCAGCGTCATGGAGACGAAGATGCTGCGCTGGACGGCTGGAGTCACGCGCATGGACCGCATCCGAAACGATGCCATTCGGCAGAAGTTCGGTGTCGCGCCGATAGCGGACAAGATGCGCGAAGCTCGCTTGCGATGGTACGGCCACGTTCTGCGTGGGAAAGAAGACAGCGTCTGCAAGATTGGCCTTGAGTTGGAAGTATCTGGAAAGCGGCCTAGAGGACGCCCGAAGCAGCGTTGGTCCGATACGTTACACACGGACATGAAAGTAGCTGGTGTCCACCCTGATCAAGCGCAGGATCGGGAAAGGTGGCGTCGTGACACCAGAAGAGCGGACCCCGCGACGATGCGGGACAAACGCTGAAGAATAAGAAGAAGAAGAAGAAGAAGATCAGGTACGGAACCAATTCACCGACCCCGGAGAGGGATGAAAGGCTTGGCTGGCCTCCGAAAGAGAGATCCGAACCTAAGCCTGCTATCGGGTGCACTCGACAGCCGGCGCCTCCTCCGACTGCGCTACACACGACCTCTCATCACATAGATTACTTTAATTTATGTTGCGCTTGGGAAAACAACGTTGGTGGTATAATGGCGTAGAGCATTCCCGCCCTGTCAGCAAGAGGTGCGGGTTCGAGTCTCGCATGCGCTAGAGTTTTGCTGGCAACAAGACATCGTTGTAATAGGATTCTTTATTTCTGTTTTGTTGTTTGAGATTTGCCTTATATGAGGGCAAAACCCCACAATTTTACCCACACTCACCAAATGTCGAACCCGGACGATAAAGTTGGGCTTCATTCCAAAAGCGCAAGATCACGACTTCGACTACGACATGGAGAGAGCATCTACGGCCTTTTCCTTCTCCTTTTTCTCTTTGCACACCGATGCAGATCTTCCTTGTAATCTCCTAGCCTTACCTTATCGGGCTGGACCAAGAATCGAGGATTCCGGCCAGGATCCGTAAAAAGTCTAATCACTGAGAAATCCCGCAGCCACGAAGACGCCGAAGCAACCTTAATTCCCGCGGGATACGCTCCAAACACGGGACCGAATGATTCCGCGCGCTTTTCAGCTCTCCGATTACACCACCGCCGGCCCGAATAAAACGCTGCTGCTCGTCTAATCCGGGACGGAGCGAGAATCACCACGTGTAATGGCCGAGCACGACGTTTAACCGGTAATTAAAGCGGACGTGCGGACAACTCGTCCAACTCGTCGTCCCGGAAGCGCGGCACCGCCGGCCGGATGACTCTCGCCTCGCCGCCAGATTTATTCATGCATGGAATTATCGGCGTTGATGCGGTTCCTCCAGCGTTCTCAGGGAGGTGCGTATGTCATCGAGGAGGAGGGGAAGAGCCGGCCGACACGAAGCGACGACGTCATCAGATGTCACGACGACTAATTGGATTCGAGCAAAACATCATTGAGCGCAAGATGGACTTAACATAGGGTCAGACCAGAATCAGGAGTCCATGGGGTGTGTCTCAGCAAACGTTGAGCATCTATCCTAATCGGAGGGGTATGTGGAGATCTGCGCCTCCGTTCCTTCTTCCCATTTCTAGAAGAGCTTCATCTGTTGACCAATGATCCGAGGACATTGAATTTAGAGGAAGTGGTTTGTAGCATGGGATGATGCACACAGTTGGCACCTTGAGGTTATGCCCTCCCGACTAAGTTTGCCTGGCTATAAAGTTTCTGAGCTTTTAAATAGCTGCATGAAAGCGTTTTCGCCTATATTAAAGGACAAAGAATATCTGTCGTCGTTAAAAATCCTATCGCTTTGCGAGAGGGGCAATGCATCCTACTTCTACGGAATCTCAACGAAATTTGAAGGCATTTTTGATTTATGCAGAGACTTGAGATGGTCAGATGATGGACAATTCAGTACCTTGTCCTTTCTGCGATATCGCGAAGGCAATTTGAATGCGTAGTTTTTCTACAAAATGACTTAGAAAGATCAATCAGAGGTCAGATTAATGTTTTACCTTTTGCCGACAAGTTTGGAACAAGTTGTACGGGCGACAGCAAGGCTAGGTGGTCTCGACGACAAAACCCAACCAAAATCCTCAAAACGGAGTACAGCTAAGAGCCGTTGCCTCCTCGGACTGCGCTGACACGCTTCCTTACCTGTAATAGATTCAGAAAGGTAAAGTAAAAGTGTCCACATGTTGGGGTAGCTTCATGCTGCTTCGCAAAGTTTTCGGTAGATACTTGATTGGTAGATATAGCTTACATGTAGAGCAATTTGTATTACGAAAGGCAAGGATCTTTTTAGTGCATTTCTATAATGCGGCCAACATTAGCGACACGTAGCCAGAAAGGCGAGGCGGGAGATCACATCTTCGTGTGCTAAACAGAGACGCGTGTGTAGTCGGTGCCTTGGTTGCCTTGTGCAACTCCACCATCCCATGCGGGCCACATTAACGACTTGCTCTAATTGTTGTGCACAGCTAAGCAGAATATTATACACCAGTATTCAAAGATTATTCCACTATTCAAGGTTGCTTATCAACCATTAGAGAGAAGTAATTCCGAATGATATTTTATTTCAATTTCAAACTTGTCCGATCCGCCGTCGAAACAGCCCGGCAGAAGAACTATGTGTGGGGGCAGAATAGTGTTGGAGAAGGGAGTGTGGAACGGTGGTTCGAGAAATTTCGTTCTGGAGATTCCAACCTTGAAGATGCACCCCAAAACGGCAGTATTACAGCAATCCAGGACGACAGTTTGAAGGCCTTCCTGGAAGGTAATCCATCCAAACAGCCCGACAGAGACTGCGGAAGGTCTAGAAGTCAGTAAAGAAGCCGTTAAACAAGTTTGAAAACGCCTTTAAAAGGTGAATAAACTCGAAAAATGAGTGCTCCACAATTTGAGTGAGCGGCAAAAATTGTCACATTTCGAGATTTGTTCTTCACTACTTTTCTGCAACAAAACTGACCCGTTTTTGAATCGAATACAATCGCTTGTGATAAAAAGTGGATTCTGTACGATAACCGAAGACGATCAGAACAGTGGGTTGGTGTCGACGAACCCACGTCCACTTTACAAAGCCGAAATCCCACCAAAAAAAGCGAACAGTATGCGGCCATCACAACAGCGTCCTACTGTGACGAAGTCGACAAGATGTACCGAAAACTGCATGAGAACTGGTAAACAGAAGAGGTCGCATTCTTTTCGCAAATCAGGACTACGCAAAAGCAGCCTTTCTATAGTTTATATACATCTCGAGCACCCTGATGGAATTAGTCACCTACTACCGTATTGAAAAGTGTGCTGATTCGAATGGTGCTTATTTCGACTGAATCCGGTGACTAAGTGGGAAGTTATGACAGTTTGATGTAGACCAGTCAAAATTGCTAGAATTTTCCAGCCAACCTAATATGTGTGATGATATTGTGTATCGAATTGTCCTACGTTCAACCGCTCCTCCACTCATCCAAGGCGAACAACCATTCCGGCAGTGCAAGCACGATCATGGACCAAGGATACAAATGGTAACCGTTATCAGCGACCATTGGCCTCCGTTTCTATAGAGAATCTGCGATCTCTATTTGCTTATTATTGCTTATTACGTAGCAGTATGATCAGTGTTCTATCATTACCGCAGCTGCCCGCGTACCATTTGGTAGAGATAGGGTCGGCTGACTTACTGAAGCCGGATTCATCAACGACTTACAGCAATTTAGCAGAGAAAATTACACCTGAAATCCTTGACAGCGCGGCTTATCAAGAGATGTGGTGATTCGTTGATGAATCCGACCCCAGTGGTGACTTACATAACTTTAACAGAGAATTCACAGCGGAAAACTCATCTTCAGATAACGCAGCTTATTGCTCACCATATCTCTTGATAAGCCGCGCTGTCAAGGATTTCGACCGTAATTTTCTCCGTTAAATTGCTGTAAGTCGTTGAAGAATCCGGCCGCAGCTCGGCTGCCTTAATGGGATCGGACTCACGAACAATTATACCAGTGGGTATGCGGAGTACAAGAGGTAGAAATAAGATAAGAGTCAGGTAGAATAAGGTAATATTCAGAGACGCAGGCATCATCGTGGGTATCTCTACCCCTATACCCATGGGATAGTCGTTGATGAAGCCGGCCCCTGGATTTTCATTCTTCTCATTCTTACGTTTCCTGTCTACAGTAAATAAGTGGTGGTTTAAATACGAACACAAGAAGACCCGCATGACACTATATGAATTATTTTATGCAATTCTCCAATGTAAACGACAAAAAAAATGCACACCATATAAACACCGTGAAACTACCACACGACTCAATGTCAAAGCAAAATCGGAAATTTTTCTGCTCTTGTTCCGTAATGTGTATAAGTGTTTGAACTCTTTTAAAAGCTATAATGAGACACAGATTTGACATATTAAATTCGACATATTAAGTCGTTCTACCAAACTTCTACCCGAAAATGTTCTCATTGAGATTGCGTCGATAAATCTTGACATCAGCTATCTGCTTAGTGGGATCATTGTCTCACCAATACATAGACACCTAAAGATGGAAGGGCCTGCTTCAGACATGTAATCGGACACCAGCCGATCTAGCCATGCTCAAGAGGTGCTTGTTGCCATGCATGCTTGGTCCCATTAAAAATTACGGGTATAAGATGTAGGCAGATAGACAGGCATTCAGTGATGAAGGTACAGGCCACTTCAACGGAAGTGAAAGTAGAAACGAACTTTGCCCATACCTATAGTTGCTTGTGAGCCATTCCTCCCTTTCAGATGTTTTATATAGCTCGCATCTTCCATCCCCTTTCATAGGAAGTCAGACGTTTGGATGACCTGAGCTCGACCTGAGCTTCCTAGGGATCCTTAATGGCAATGAGATCTCCGCATCCGCATTGTCAACTACACTACGAGCACTAGTTATGATCCGAGGTTAACCTCATGAGAAAGAGCACTTGGCAGCGCGGTTGTAGGAGGCGTCGGCTGTCGCGTGCACCCGATTCCAAATGCTTGGTTCGGATTTTTCGGCCAGGCCGACCAAGCATTCCATCCCTCCGAGGTCAATGAATTAGCACTATGTTTGTCTGAGAAGGACAATCCACTGACCTGTCCATCGGCTGGCCCTTGCAAGTCTTTGCCCAAATATACATTCAGAATGCCTCCACGATATAATGCAGAAGTAGAATGCGTGGCACATCCCAAAAAGGACTGACTAACGCCGTCCTTTATCCTTTATCACAACGCCCGTCCCGGCACTATGGTGCTTTAAGCAAACAGCTAAGGCTTCAGTAATTTGAGATGAGCTTTAAGAAGAAATTGGCTGTCGACTTACAACTCCTTTTTTCTAGTTCTATGGAATTATATAACTTTGTTAGAATAAAGAATGCTGGTTCATTCAGGTCGTTTAGCTCAGGCAGGTGGGCGGTTGAAAGAGATTCCTGCACGCAACATAATTTCAAGATGGATTGAATAGCACCCGTATAATCCTCTGATATTGCGCGCTGTTCACAACCTGCAGGATTATCTCAGGGCGAAGTTATCTATTCATGGAAACAGGGGCTTTTGCAGCTGTCTAGGCTATATCGTTGCTAACGTCAGCTTTCCAAGTTAAGGGTTGTCCTTATTTATCCATTTGGAAGCACTGCAATAGAATTGAAACCTGGGCTGAACCAATGAAGACTAAGATCTTCCAGTATTGCGCAGCAGTAGAGGCAGGTCATTAGTGTAAGTATCACTTTATTGACGGGCGCATGTAGCGCAGTCGGAGGAGGCGCCGACTGTCGCGGCATCCGATACCAGGCTCCTGGTTCGGATTTCCCGCCCAGGCCAACCCTGCCTTCCATCCCTCCGGGGTCGGTGAATTGGTACCAGACTTGTCTGAGAAGGACAGAGCACTGACTTGTTCATCGGCTGGCCACCGCAAGTTATTGTTTGGCCAAATACGCATTCAAATTTCTTCGCCGATATCCCGCAGAAGTAGAATGCGTGGCGCATCCCAAAAGGGATTGAATAACGCCGTCCTTTATCCTTTATCCTTTACCTTCATCCTTTATCACTTTTTTACGTCGCTTAAGGCAATCGTCAAAAAGATGCGACGAAGCATAGGAACCATGAAACAAACAAACTGAATGGTTAACAAAGAGTGACAACACGTCTAAAAAAGAACAACGAAAACGCACTATAGCTGCGCTAGAATTTTCAAGAATTTACTCTTGTAGCATACACAGTAAAGAGGATGCAAGAAATAACCCTATATTCTTTGAATGTTGTTATTCAACGCCGATAGCTATATCTTATGGTTAGGCGGGTCTGGTCTGTTCAATGCTTTTGTAGAGCAGTGGGAAGTGGAACCGCCCTCTCATGTGGTTCGAGTCTCGCCGCGCCGCGTAAAAGTCTTCTGTCCGTCCAGAATCTCGGGACAGTACACTAACTCATCACCTAATCACTTACTTGATTACGCTGGCCAAATACGCATTGAAGCAGTCTGTCCAACATCTGCTCGGGTAGAATACATGGCTCATGTCATGAGGTTATTATAAAGAGCAGAAGAAGAGGGTTTTGAAAAGGGCCTTTTCCTTTATTGCCCAGAAACAAAATATTGGGTTGATCGAAAAGTCTTGCAACACTAGCACAACAATGTTACAATACAATACAATATAATACAATATACGAAAACTCAGTCCACGACATATTCCCGTCCAAGTCTAAGATCCTGCCCCATCTTTCAGGCAGCCTTTTAATTCTCTTCCGCCAGAATTCCGAGGGTTGTGAGGGAAAGAATTCAGAAACCTCCATTTCCAGTTGACGCCGACTATCGAACTCTTTACCTCGAAGATGCTGCTTTAGTGCTCTGTACAGGTGGTAGTCAGAAGGAGCGAGCTCTGGACGGTGGATTGGGCAGAACTTCCTGGATTTTCCCTGGGTTTTCTCGCGACTACTCCTGGATTTTCTCGCGACTCACTTTTGTGACATGAGGACGCGCGTTGTCGTGCAGCAGGTAGACATTTTCCTTTTCCGGACCTTTTGGCGCATGGCGTCGGCCGAGCTGGGTAGACAGATGGGTAGCGTAGACAGATGATGTGACTGTGGTCTCACTATCCAACAACTCCCAGTAAAGTATGCCTTTTGAGTCCCACCAGCAACACAAAAGAACCTTCTTTTCGTGGCGTGCACGTTTCGGTTGTCTTCGAGCCGGTTATCCGTGCAAGCGAAGAGGCAGCGACTCAGCAACACTGAAATGCCTTGTCAGAGTCCCGCAGCTCATGCGGTACCCAAGACGACAAAACTTTGCGGTAGGCAAGGATCTCCAGCTGCCTCAGGACGGTGCTTTGCGTACATCGATGTGTCGCCGCCAATTCGCGAGTGATTGAATTCGGCTGCACCTTGAGGGTTTCGCGCAAGCTGTCTTTTCCCACAACAGAGAGAGGAGCGTCCGGAACGAGGTCGATCTTCGAGAGAGATGTCTCCAGCCTTGAAGCGCTGATACCAATGGGCCGCTGTGGAATAGTAAATGACTTCCTCCTTGAATGCAGCACAGATGTTGGAGGATGCAGTCCTTGCGGAATGGCCTTGCGGAAATTCGAAGTAGACGATAGGTCGCAGGATGCTGCTGCTTATCATCAACATTGGTCCTGTATTCGTGCTCGATGAGGCCTTATGTAGTATGCTTGAGGAAGCTTCGAGAATGTACTGTGACGTCACCATACAAGATCAATACTGCAAAAGCCTTAACAAATTTAAAAGGCAGTAGCGTAAAGTGCTTCAGGGCTTTTCGATGAAACTAATATGTAGAAAAAACGCATAAATCAGCCTTTTTAGTACTTGCCTTTTTGACATCTTTCTTCTGAATCTTGATGACGTCGAACCAAATTTGTATGAACGTGGAGTTGTAAATTTGTTTATGGCGAATGTCATCTAAAAAATACGAGCAGCTATCTGATTTCTAAGGAAAGATAACGTCGTAGCTCATCGATAAACAGGTGTACTGTGTGTGTCCTACAATTTACTATGTTAAACCTACTTTAGTCGCGTGTACCGCAGTCGGAGGAGCTGCCGACTGTTGCATGCACCCTATACCAGGTTCCTGGTTCGGATTTCCCGCCCAGGCCAACCAAGCCTTCCATCCCTCCGGGGTCGGTGAATTGGTGCTGAACTTGTTCAGGAAGGATAAAGCGCTGACCTGTTCATCGGCTGGCCACCGCAAGTCATTGTATGGCCAAATACGCATTCAAATCGCCTCCACGACATCCCGTAGAAGTCCCGTAGAGTGCGTGGCGCATCCCAAAAGGGATTGAGTAACGCCGTTTTTAAGTCTTTTAATTCTAATTAATTTAATTTATTTAACAAATAAAAATCTGCTAAACAAACTGGTGTTAAAATTTAGAAATTTAGCGAAAAGTAAGATTAGAAAATTGAAAAACAAAATATTCTATTTTAAAGACGTAATAAATATTTAAAACTTGACAAATATAAACTATGTCTTTTTTATGTCTATGGCTAAACAACTTCGGTCTCCCTTAACACCCTGGCAGCTCAGAAGCTGTATTGGCAGCCCATTACTTGGAATTGAAATTGAAATCGTTCTGCGTGAACTCCTCCAATATTCGTCGTTTCACGTGTTTATGTTCCCTTTCATTAGGGACTTATTCATGATTTCGATTATGCTCGTTTTCTTCCTCGCGTAAGCGCAATGATCTCCTTAGAGTTGCAAAGTTCCCGGAGCCGCAATCTCAGTTTTCTAGCCAATTTTGTTTGGAAAGTTTTCCTGTTTCGAACGTAGAACATAAGCAATAAAAATAGTACGCGACGATGCGTTATCATCATAATTTCCTAGACTGGATGTGTGTTGGTTGCTGACGAAAATCTTCGGATGGTTTGGTGTTTCGGAAGACGCTTCGGAAGGCTTGAAAAAGATTTCTAATGAATCGGAAGATGAGTCATTCGGGTCCAATGTATAGTTGGACATCTCCTTCTTTAGGAGAAAAAAGAGGAAATAGGGAAGAGAGTGAATCAATGCAAAAAAACCGGAATAAAACTGCATCCCATTCAGACGGCACTAAAAATTATTTTCTCGCATTTTTACTTGTGCAAAACTTTCAGAGGCGCAAAACCCTTTATAGATTTTTTTAGATCCCCAACCACAACGTGGTATAATGAACTTCGTAATATTAATAACCTTTAAGCTAAGGCAACACAGAATTGTGAGATACTTGCAAAGTCGTGTCCTACTACACCATCGTCCTATCGCCCGATCGCCTGATTCGTTGCTCATCCTTGTCCGACTACAGCTTTTTCGTTGGTGTTTTTGTTGCAGATTTTCGAAAAATAGTTTTAACTGCTCAGAATTACTTGTAAATTCTCAAGTGAAAGCAGTGAACTTTTTTTCAGTGAACGCTGAAAATGGATCAGCGTGAAGTTCGTTTTCACTGACGGAAGATATTCAGAGCTAACAAGGGAAGAATACTAGGTGACCATGGGACTCTGAGATGAATCCTATATCGCTGGATGCGCCTTCGAACGCTGATGCCAGAGCTCCGTTTTTGCTGTGCGCATCGGCGAACGGAGTTATGGATCATTTTCAGCATAGTTACTACACATTGAATCCGAATAAATCATTTTCGGATATCCGATTCGGATAACCCGACCCGAATCATTCAGTTATCCGGCCCCCGCAAAATTGCCCTTATCCGAATCATCCAATCATCCGAAGATTTTCGATCGGATCGAATGTATAATGGCTACGAGCCCAAGGAGGGACGATCAGCAGGTACACACCTGAGGGGCGTACGATCATCCTCTCAGCCCCTTCGCCCACCCACCCCAATCCCCTAGGCATCACCGAGAGTCTAACGGCTGCCCTACGAAACCTTTGACTCGCAAAACAAAAGTTTCCGGTCCTCAGAACAGCAGCCGTACCTCCTGACGCCACGCCCCCCAGCAGGAGGCGGGTGTACCTCCTGCCGCGCTGCCGAGCTCAAGTAGCCTGGAAACTGCCGTCCGAGCAGTGGTGGCGCAGGTGGTAGAGGAGCGGCGTGGTGAGACGTGATGGGTTACGGTTCGACTCCCCTGTGATGCAGAAATTTTGCACTTCCTAAAAAAAGATCTGCCACGATCAACCAAAGCACTCTATGTCAAATCGCAACGGACAAGATCACCAGAAAGGACTCGTCTTCATACTGCCAACTTCAGACTGGCACGGAGATCCCATTTATTATGAAATGTTGCTAAAAGCATGGCGAGGCAAACAACGAAACACACTGATACCTACTTCATCATCTATTAGGTTGGTGCATAAGTTCTCGGACATTTGATCCCTCCTGAATTGAAACCGCATTTTCCCGCCAAATTTCTCACATGTATCAACGCGTAAATGATCGATCGATAGAGAAAGGAAAGGGCTACAGAACTGTTCCCTACATTTACTTCTGCGTTGTTAACGTCAGCTATTATGGCTAAGCAATTCATCCCAACTGAGACGCATATTCGGCACGTCATGTTATTCCTGCATCAATCTGGCCTCAATGCCAACGAATCGTGTCGTCGCCTGAAGGATGTTTACAACGAGAGTGCTCCTGCTCTAAGTACTGTGTACCAGTGGTTCACGAAGTCTGGTGAATTCTCCGTTGAAGATAATGAACGAGAAGGGCTCCCGATGACATTGGATTTGGATGGCCTCCGAAGTAGAGTGGAAGCGGACCCATACCAAACCACTCGTGAACTATCAAGCACTCTTGGTGTTAGTCACTCAACAGTGGGTTGACGCAACTGGAGAGGCAGAGGACGTTCCGAAACCCGACCTTCACGTGAAAAAGGTGATGATATGCATTTGGTGGAGCGTTCTTGGCGTAGAATACTGGCAGCTGCTGGACGAAGGGATAACAGTGACGGCAGAGGTTTTGAGGAAGTTGAGGGCCCACCTTCAAACCACACGAGGAGCACGAGGAGAGCAAGTGAAGGTGTATTTTCAACACGACAACGCTAGACCGCATATTGCTAGAGCGAAGGCAGCTGAGTTGGCGGACTACGGATGGACCGTTCTTCCACATCCACCTTACTCACCAGATCTCGCTCCCTCTGATTATCATTTGTTTTCAAGCCTTCAACGCTATTTGGACGGCCAGCAATTTAGGAACCGACAGGATGTCAAGGCGGCACTGCTCACATTTTTCGAATCACAACCGGCCATGTTTTGGAGAAAAGGCATCCATGACTTACCAGCACGTTGGCGAAAGACAACTGATGTAAAGGGTGGTTACTTCAAATGATTTGATATTGTTGTTCGTATGTTGTGATAATAAATATTTCATGCCCAAATATCCGAGAACTTATGCACCAACCTAATACCTCGACGCTCCCGCATTGCTCATCTCGCAAGATGGAAACTGCGAAATTGCTGGCCATTTTCTTCTCTTGCCTTGTAGCAACGCGTGAAGTGTCGGAAGGACCGAACTCTTCCAAAAGGCACGCCAACACAACAGCTGGTGAAAACATAGTTTGGAAGATATGTTGGAGGATTGCTCTTACCGACCCCATGTGTCGGAAAAAATTCGGCCATGGGGGCGCTGTTGGAGGCACTGATCACCCACTTGTAAGTATGGAGGTTTCCGCTGAGATATGACGTTGAGAGCTTTGGTTGATCGTGGCAGATCTTTTTTAGGGAGTGCAAAAGTTCTGCATCACAGGGGATTCGAACCGCAAACCATCCCGTCTCACCACGCCGCTCCTCTACCATATGCGCCAAGACTGCTAGGGCGGCAGTGCAGTTTCCAGGCTTCTTGAGCTCATAGCCATGCTGAAAATGGTCCATAACTCCGTTCTCCGATGTGCACAGCAGAAACGGAACATATATTTGGCATCAGCGTTCGAAGCCGCATCTAGTGATATGCATCTCTTCTCAAAGTGTCATCCATGGTTACCTAGTATCCTTCCCTAGTAGGCTTTCAATCGTTTGAAGGTTTCCTATATCTGATTCCACGTACCCAATGTCAGTACCTAAATACTAACTTTTGTTGTTAGAATATTCCTTTCCAAACTCTTCAACTTCGACTCAATTCTGACCTGCACTTTTCGTCTTTGAAGCCTTAGGCCACTCCACGACAAGAAATTCCGACTTAACAAAAAGTGGGTTAAGCTGTTTAATTTTCGGCAGAAACCATACATGTTATATGTACGGTAAACCTACATACACGCTTTTCTTCACGTTATGGTTCTTAAACATCCTAGCAATAGGTGGTGCGTAAAACTCATACAAGACGGGAACATTCAAAGCACTAAACCGGTCAAAACGTTCCTTTGCGATCTAGTAATTCCTGTTTCAGCGCTGTAAACCGTCGAAAATGAAGGTCGTTGATCGGAGTCTTCTGGGCTATGTTCGTATTAAATTAGGCGCTCCTCCAAGCAAGTACAATGCTTTAGGAATCAAGCTGGACATCTTCCAAATCAAATCGAGCTTTCTCGCATTAAAATGGAGACAGCGAGCAATGATTTTGAACTGTGTTCCTTTGCATTGTTTTGCCTTTGTGTGGTTATATATGTTCAGAATGAGTTAATAAATAAACGCAGACGTTCCGCCTTCCGTTCCATAACAAGCTGGACATAGAACGGGACGAAAGCTAGTTATAAAGGTCGGAAAACGGAATTCAGAATGCAGAAGCGGCGACTAACTACAGCCCTGGTGTTCAGCAGCGCAATAGAGGTGAAAGAAGGTGCAAAATATTATGCAATAAATGTGCTTTAGAACGATTGGAGATCGACGTCATTCAATCCGTGAAATGCAAAATGGACTTTGCTTCTACTGAATATCATATGATCACCTACCCTACACATGAATGATGGAAAAGTCAGCTGGCGACAGTATCTGATTGTGTAGGCTTAGTCTTGTCCATCGCCGACGAGTGTGGTAGCAATTCAAGGACTCCGGAGAGAAGAGAGGCTTAGCTATTCTAAAATCCGAACCAAGAACCTTGAACAGGCACGAATGCAACATGCGTCGTGCTTCTACTGCGCACGCTCGTGTGCATTAATTACACAAAAAAGAAGTCACTAATCATCCTGCTTCCATGCAACGTCACATAAACCGTCCACTTGAAGGTCATCCACTTAAAAAGCCTACTGCGAGCACCTCAGCATTTAACATTGAATGGAGCTCCGTTTTTGAGAAACGGATTATGGCCTACGGCAGCGCTGAACTCCATGGTTACGTCAATACGCCACGGACGTTCCTTATGGGGCTCAGCAATGTACGCTGCTTCCTGCTGTAGTAGAGCAGTCAAAGGGTCCATTTTATGGATATTCAAATGTTTATTGCAAACTAGTAGCAGCCACTTTTTTGCTTGCAGTTGATAGCTAACTGATGGTGAAAGTCCGGCTAGATCTCCAGGGAAAACGAAGTCTCTACAAGGAGAATAAAGTGGGTCTCTACAGTAGGCTAGGCATTAGGCATAGGCTGTTATGAAATATTTTCTTTTATTATAATAAGACAATGCAGGGCTACTTTCAGACTAAACAAACAAACAGATGCTGTGAAATCCCTTACAACTGGATATTTACTGACTATTCCAAAAAAATCATGTTGCAGTCCGTGCTTTCCTTTTTCCACATTCTATATGCATTGTTCACGGCGCACTCCAAATCCAAGCTAGACAGTCTTAGAGCAATTCCTGAGCAGGACAGATAGGAATTTCCGAGAAAACTTCACAAATGGTCACTCTACAATCTGAAGCGCCCGCCAGATTGATAAGTTCGATTGTGCATGCATTTTTCACGGCGCACTCCAAATGCAAGCTGGACAGTCTTAGAGAAATTCGTAAGTAGGACGGTTGGGAATTTCCTCAAACGGTCACTCTACAAGCTGCAGCGCCCGAACGATTGATAGGTGCGACTCTGTATGCATTGTTCACGGCGCACTCCAAAATGCAAGCTGGACAGTCTTAGAGCAATTCCTGATTAAGATGGCTGGGAATTTCTCTCCAACTCCCCAAGCGCTCATCTCTGCAAGCTGTCGCTCGCTCGCTCTACAGGTTGTGTCGCCCACTCGATTGATTGAATCGGGCCTATATGCACTGTTCAACTCTGTTGAGATTTATATGTCAAAAGATAGAGCTTGAGCTGTTGAGTTCAAATATATGCTTATTTTCATATTTTTAAAAAAGTTGTTTATAAAGGCCGATTTTGAACGCTCCAAAGCGGCTTTTTCGGCAATTGACCAAAGGGCATGCGTGGTCCATGTGTTTATAAGAATTTTACTTCAAAAGTTTGTTCCTGAGCTTTCATCTTGGTAATTATTTCGCCATTACTACTGTATTTCTGTTCTAATGCTCGTGTTTGATGCCTGGTATTGTGTGCACTATGTGCATGAATAATAAATTAAATAAATAAATAAATAAGACAAATGATTTCGAGGCTCATCATCGAGACTCCTGTTCCCGCTTCTGAAGCGTTCGAACCAGCTATAGAGAGACCGTACAAAAGGAGCTTCAGAGCCGAATACACGACACAAGTTTCGATAGGCTTCTGCAGCGGAGTGCCCAGATTCAAACTCGTAAAGGAGTGCGAGTCTAATATGGCTAGACAGTTCAGCCGTCGTACAGTGAAATAGGCAAGGAAGACGGAGCTGGATATGTTATGCAGATGCAGCAGGATAGTATATTTATATAGCACTTATGTTAAAATCTTCAGAACATTCTAGAAAAAATCTGGAATATTGCGAAGTTTTCTGCAGATACTTTCTGGACATCCTAATAGTTTCTAATATTTATTTGCTATAAATCTTAAAGGGGGCGCGTGGAGTGCAGTCGGAGGAGGCGCGACTGCCGCGTGCACCCGATACCAGGTTCCTGGTTCGGATTTCCCGCCCAGGCCAACCAAGCCTTCCATCCCTCCGGGGTCGGTGAATTGGTACCAACTTGTCTGGGAAGGATAAAGCGCTGACTTGTTCATCGGCTGGCCACCGCAAGTCATTGTATGGCCAAATACGCATTCATGTCGCCTCCACGACATCCCGTAGAAGTAGAATGCGCTGGCGCATCCCAGAAGGGATTGAGTAACGCCGTCCTTTATCCTTTATCCTTTAAATCTTAAAGGGCGCGTTTAGCGCAGTCGGAGGAGGTACGGGCTGTCGCGAGAATCCGATACCAGTAGGTTCCAGTTCGGATTTCCCGCACAGGTCAAGCAAGGCTTCCATGCCTCTGAGGTCGGTGAAATGGTACCAGACTTGTCTGTTAAGGATAAAGCGCTTACTTGTTCATCATCCGACCACCGCAAGTCATTGTATGGCCAAAAACGCATTAAAGTCGTCTCCACGATATCTCGCAGAAGTAGAATGCGTGGCGCACCCCAAAATAGATTGAGTAACGCCATCCTTTATCTTGTTATACCACACTATAGCTAATTAGCAATGAAATGCAATCATAAAGGAGCTCGGCCTATAATAACTTTACAAAATTATTGCTACGCTTTTCTTCAAGTATATTCTCAGTAACACACACTCCATTCTTAAAAATGTGGTAAAAATGAGTGTAACATGACGAATACAAGGAATGCTTTAAACGCGATCGACCGAAGAACAGAGCAGTCCAATCTTGCACCGTTTAAGTTGTTTTAGTTCAATTGTCACAAATGGACAAATAAAGCTTACATTTTTTTTAGCAAAGCTTGAATTTTATCAACTTCTATTGTAACGAAATATAATGGTTTATGATTTACTTTGCAGTACAGGAAAGTAATATTGTTGAGCAAATCAAAACAGGAGATCATGCCATGCTTCCGTCAAGGACGTGGCGATTTTCCTCTGGTTGATAGGACAACTCCGTTTGCGTAGGTTATCGATACAACAAAACAAATTGTAAATAACGCACACATGTTCACTTTGCATTTCTAAGTTAACAACGCTCACTCAAGGCAAAATAACTGAAGGTTTTAATGAGCTACCAATCCTTTCTGCATTTTGAAGTAAGCTTTGAACCGCTATTACTTTCTGTAAAATAAACGTTTATAAAATTTCGAGCAGCTTCCCTTGTGAACAGGTAAATAGGAATTACCAAGGAAGGTCATACATATACATAAATTTTGTTTGGCAAAAAAATCACATTAACCTATTTGGAGAGTTTTTAGTCGAATCTAAAAGACGTTCGTTTTCATTTGGAAGACGCTCACTTTTAATTCTAGAGTGTCCAGCTTTCTTTCTAGAGTGTTCAGCTTGCTTAGGAGAACGTGCCGTTTGATTTAAGAATTCAAATTCAAAAGTCGAATTTGACCTTAAATTGGAATAAACGTATAGGACTCTCCATCTGTTGTTCTGACACCAACAAACAACTTGAGTAAAGAGTCTTAAGCGCTTCAAATTCTGAACAGTGTCGTTTTTTGAAGCCCCCGCCTCAGAAGGTGTTCTACTCTGCAGAAATATGTTCGTGAGCTTCAGCTTATGGATAAGCCGGTGACGACTAGCGCTTCTCCGAACCGC
Organism: Heligmosomoides polygyrus polygyrus; assembly: GCA_947396885.1. NCBI lineage: Eukaryota > Metazoa > Nematoda > Chromadorea > Rhabditida > Heligmosomidae > Heligmosomoides > Heligmosomoides polygyrus. The sequence continues at coordinate 84,390,427 of OX377204.1, read as the reverse complement.
TCAGATTCAAGGAATTCTTCACGACGTTCGTGCCTTCTTGACGTCAGGTGTTCTTCTTTCTGCCACATTTTCATTGAATGCCCATTACGACACATCCGTGGCGAATATGTAGAACATAGAACATAGACATATGTAGAGCCAACAACATATGTAGAGCCTATGGCGTGCAGATCTTCTCTCAGCCTCAAGAGAGACGGTAAAAAAAACATATGCTTTCTCTTCACTTCAACACGTCCCTTTACTAGATTCTATAAAATATGGAGTATAGAGAGCAAGGCGCATGTAGCGCAGACGGGAGAGGTGCCGGCTGCCGTGTGTACCCAATACCAGGTTCCTAGTTCGGATTTAGCACCGAGACCAACGAAGCCTACCATCCCTCCGTGATCGGTGAATTGGTGAGAAGAGGAATGGGTGGCGCATCCCAAAAGGGATTGAGTAAGGCTATTCTTTATCCTTTTATCCCTTTATGGAGAGCATTCCAACGTGCTATCGCCTCAGTGAGCTTGGCCCCTCTCCGAGGTGTCTTAGAAAGCTCTGAAAGCCGTCGGCGTGCCGTCAGCCGAAGCGATGCTGCTCTAATCCACGCGCAATTTACATAATTAGAGTCGACATCAGTCGGTGCCTCTAACCGGCCAACTGAATGTGTGAGCAACAGGGAATTATTTACACAGTCACATAAATAATGGAATATCAACCTGAATTACGACAAAACGAATTACGTGCCGACATCGACGGCAAATTTTACCACATTACATGCACTATGTTAGCCGTCGAACAGAGCAACAAACTCGGCTAACTCTATCCAAAAACGACGGCTGCGATGGAACCTACTAATGGAATGACTCGGTTCAATCCTTCTGATGAGACCTCAGAAAAAGGGAAAGCTACAGCTGCAGCAAGGAAAAACCAGGATTTGGATGAGAATTGAGTGGAGGGGTCATCAAAACTAGCTGATTTGAGCTTGCGATAAAATACTGAACAATTTAGGCACAAGCCGCAGTATCTAATCGTAAGTAGGGAGAGAGGATTATCTCAGCGAAGAGTTCTTTTTGATTCAATCATTCCTAAAGTTTTTTCAAAATTTTATAAAGGATAAAGGATAAAGGACAGCGTTACTCAATCTCTTTTGGGATGCGCCACGCATTCTACTTCTACGGGATGTCGTGGAGGCGATTTGAATGCGTATTTGGCCATGCAATGACTTGCGGTGGCCAGCCGATGAACAAGTCAGCGCTCTATCCTTCCCAGACAAGTCTGGTACCAATTCACCGACCCCGGAGGGAAGGAAGGCTAGGGTTGGCCTGGGCGGGAAATCCGAACCAGGAACCTGGTATCGGATGCACACGAGCCGGCGCCTCCTCCGGCTGTGCTACACGCGCCCTATTCCTTATGTTTTCTCAAATTTTCATAGGCTAGCGAAATGGTAAGGTTCATGAAAACAGGGCCGTAGAATTCCTTATAAAAACTCCTTCCAAATTGGGAACCAACAACTTTTCGTATAACGTCATCCAATTCGAAGAAACGAGCATCTTTCACATTAAACTAAAGATTCTCAGAAATAGAAGACTCCGAAAAAGGTAAGATTGCATTTTATTTATTGAAAAATTATTTTGACTTTCTTTGAAGTTTGAACTCATCTGCCCAATAAGTGAACGCATAGTTTGCAATTTTGTAAAAATTTTATTTTTTGAGGGAAAACAGTGGTTTAAACTTGTTTTAAGAGCCAGAAAGCGGTCGCCTTTTACTACTAAAAGAAGAGATTACGCCATGCCCTCGTCCAAGACGTCGCGATTTTTAATCGATTGATAGCAAACGTTTCGTTTGCGTTGAGCTTAACATCCGTAAACGACACAATAAAACAATTGAAAGAACGACATATCGTCACTTTGATGCTTCATGTAAATGGCATTCACACTATTAATCGAATAAATCGTGCGTCATTTATTAGTGATTGTTGTGTTTCGTTTTAGAAATGTTTTTGTAGTTCGTTTTTTTCAACATCGTCGATGCTAGGCTTTGTTCTAAGCCACAAATAAATAAAAATAAAATAAAATGTTCAGAAATAAGCATTTTATTACATTTTCATTTATTAAAATAAGGGCGCATCTAGCGCAGTCGGAAGAGGCGCCGACTGTCGCCTACCCGATACCAGGTTCCTGGTTCGGATTTCCCGCCCAGGCCAACCAAGCCTTCCATCCCTCCGAGGTCGGTGAATTGGTACCAGAGTTGTCTGGGAAGGACAAAGCGATGAGTTGTTCATCGCGTAGAAGTGCAATGCGTGGCGCTTCTCAAAAGGGATTGAGCCACGCCGTCCTTTGTCCTTTATCCTTTAAAATAAAACAAAAAAGAAAGGCTTTGATAAAGTTCAGTGTTTTATGCTTTTAATCGAGTCTGGTGCCAATTCCACAACGGAGGAGGAACATACTCATTCTCAGACGACCTAGTCAGGAGCCGAACCACAATTTGGAATTCGCGCAACAGCACCTGCGCCACCAACAACCGACATGAAAACGTATAAATGCGTTCTAACACATTTGCTTAAGCCTGGAGCGGCTGGTAGAAAGGCTATATGTTGTTACAGGATGTTTTGCTGCGATCAAAACTCTTGCGCCAGGCGGGACTCGAACCGGCATCTTCTGCTTTCTGGACAGCGATGTTCGCCTTACGCCGCCGTCGCTGTTTGACCGAACGTAACATCCGCGATATCTTCGAGCTCTGGCAGTTTTGCTCGCAACAAAATATCCTCTAACACCGTATAAATCACAATTAAATTTTTTGAAATTCTTCCAGCATCTACTCCTCATCATCCGAATTGCTTTCTGCTCAAGGAAGCAGCTTGGTTTACAACTGTTCCCTTGTAGATGAAATCTCCTTCCTATTCTCTTGTAATTTCCCTTTTCACTGAGTCTTTTTAGGTCGTCCCACTACATCAGCGCTCGATATGACGTCCAAAGCTATCCCATAAATTGGTAGAGGGCTATCTCTGCTTTCTGAACTCGACACCTGTGCTCTGAAAGGTCCAGGTGAAGGGGTGTTTTTGAGGTGATTGAAAGCTATGATGGGGTTAAAGCTTTGGTCACATATTAAGACCTTTGATGAACACCAGTGGACAAGGGACAAGACAACAAAAGTGGTGGAAGCCCGCTGCTTTCCCTGCGAGACTCGTTTCCGCTGAACCGGTGGATAGTGAGGGAACAGTGGTCGCGTCGTCAAATGTTGTTATATTAGGTTGTCCGGAAAGTTCTCAACGTTTTGTGGTACTATTTTTAATTCGTCTATTATGAAGCAAAAATTCAGCTTGCATTGAGCGTTAGTGCTACTTTCTATACAGAATTTTTCGCCCTATCTGACTAAATAATTCAAGTTTCAACGTTGTTTTGTATTTCTGTTCTTGAAGGGCTTATTGAAGTATAGGATGTCTGAGGAGCGATTCCGAACGATATTTTATTTTGACTTCAAATTGGGGCAGTCCGCAGCCGAGACATCTCGACAAAGCAATCAAGTGTGGTTGCCAAATAGCATTGGAGAAAGCAGTGTGCGCCAGCGGTTCGGTAAATTTTGGACCAGAGATTCCAGCCTCGAAGATGACCTGGTAGCCGTCGACCTAGAGCAATCCTGGATGACGAGTTGAAGGAATAGGTGGAAGCTGAACCATCCCGAACAGTTCGCGGAAGAGCAAGACGTCAGTGAAACTGCTGTTGTGGACTTCGGAACCCCTTGGGAAGGTGGAAAAGCTAAAAAGCAGGTGCCCCACGAGTTGGCTGAGCGGCAAAAATTGTCACGTTTCGAGATTTGTTCTTCTCTACTTTTACGCAACAAAACTGACCCGCTTTTGGATGAAATCATCACTTGTGATGAAAATTGGATTCTGGGTGATAACAGGAAACGTTCCGGTCAGAGGTTGGATGCTGACGAACCCCATAGGCGTTTTCTAAAAGGATACCTCCACCAGAAAAGGTAATGCTCACTGTTGGTGGTCGGCGGCTGGTGTGATTCGTTAAGCTTCTTGGCACCAGGCCAAACGATAACAGCAGAGTCCTGCTGTAAGGAAATCGACGAAATGCACCGAAAATTGCGTCAACTTCAGACAGCGCTGGTCAACAGAAGAGGCCCGATTCTTCCGTAAAATAGCCCCCGCCCACACGTTCCACAAATCACTACTCGAAAATTGAACGAATTAAGGGTTGAAGTTCTACCTCACCCGCAATGTTCTCCAGACCTCTCACCAACGGACTACCACCTTCACAGACACTTTCAGAACTTCCTTGCTGGCAAAACCTTCATCAATCAGGCCGAAGCCAAAACAGCTCTCGTGGAATTTGTCGAATCTTGACCACCTAGTTTTTTCGCTGATAGAATCGACTGTTGGCCGTTGGCAAAGGTGTGCTGATTCGAAAGGTGCTTATTTCGACTAAATCCGATAAGATTTGAGAAAGTTACTGTAGTTCAAAGTGAAGCACTCAAAACGCTAAGAACTTTCCGGACAACCTAATACATATTTCCGACTGCCGGAAGAGACACACGCCTAAGTGCCGCTAAGCGACAGTCTCCAAGATATCATCCCTAAAGGGCCGAGCGGTATTTCCTTATGCCTTTCGAGAAAGCGCAACGTTCTCTACACCTAATGGGACAAACTATGTTGCAGCTGTTCTGGATTCCGCTCAGGCCATATAACCTTTTCACCCTTCGGGGTCGCTGAAGTCGTACCAGACTTATCTGGAAAGGTTAGAAATGATCTACATAGGCTGGTCGCCGAAAACCATTCTATAGTCTAAACACGAAATCAAATTGTCTCGAAAAACAAAAGGTTTAGCAAATATGCAAACATTAGGCTAAAGGATAAAGGACGGCAATAAAGAATCCCTTCTTGGGATGCGCCACGTAATCTTCTTCCACGGGATATCGCGGAGGTAATCTGGATGAGCAACTGGTCTACACAATGATATACAGTGGCCAGCTAAAGGATAATTCAGTGTCTTGTCCTTCCCAGGTAAATCTGGTACAAATTCACTAACCCTGGAGGGATAGAAATCCTGGGGCCGGATTCTTCAACAATTAAACCCGTGTGTATGCGAGGTATAAGGGATAGAGATAAGATACTAGTCAGGTAGAGATAAGGTAAGAGTTAGAGACGCTGGCTTCATCGTGGGTATCTCTACCCTATACCTGTGGGTTTATCGTTGATGAATCTGGCCTCTGGTGGGTTTGGCCGAAACCATCGAATCCGAATTGACCCAGCCCATTTCTGGAGCCGCCAGATCTTAGTAGAGTAGGCTAAGTCATTTCATGCGTTTTGTGCAAAGAGCTCCTTATCAGGATTATCTTAAGATAGCACAACCTCTTTCCCAAAAATCTTTTGGACATTTTCTGTACCCATTCTTAGAATCGATCAGATTCGTTTTTATTCTAAGCTTAGGCTTTCCATCGTTCAAAGATTTTCTGTCTCTATTTCCTACTACCTAACATCGGCACCTCAATACTGAGTTTTGTTTTCTAGAATATTCCTCCCCAACATAACTCTTTAATTTCAATCCAGTTCTGACCTGCTGTTTTCAAGATTGAAGCCGTAAGTCGCTCTACGACACAAAACTCGGACTTACAAAGGAAAAAGTCTTTTAAATTGTTTCATTCTCGGTAGAAATCTTATCTTGTTTTATATAAGGTAAAGAAGCACGCTTTTCTTCAGGGGCCGTATGCTCGTCTACCCCGAGTTTCTTCCGATGGGAGATTGGGGCATGATAAGGTATGTTGATATTGATTGGATTTCCCCCAACAGGGGAACACGAGCATACGGCCTTAGGTTATGGTGCGGTGCAATCCTAGTTGGTAGTGGCCGCTCGTAAACGATTTTCCGGCATAGCGAAACACAATAACTGGGCAACAACGTGTTGAAATAAGTGGACTTCGCCAACATTATTGCCCTCAGTTTTCGAGTTCCCAGTCGGGAGAAGTGAACCAAAAAAGGGCCATTCTCGGTGCAAATCTGGTAAGGGAGGAGGTCTAGTAGTCATTTGCAAACGCACCGATCAATCTAATGCTAGTGTTTTCTGTACTATTTTGATTTCCTTAGTCCAGTTGTTTTCTAAGGAATGAATAAGTTCAGCATACTTTAATAATAAACACATTCAGTTCTTATGAGACCGTTTAAAAGTGGCCACCACCAATTAGGATTGCACCTATGGTGCTAGAACATCCTATCAATAGGGTAATGGAAAATGATTTAGAGAGCACTAGCCCGGCCGAAACTCTCAGTGCAATCTAATAGGTCCTGTTTCGCTCACTCTTCTTAAACCGTTCCAGTTCTTCCTTTCAGTTCGTTCCAGTATAGGCAACACCGTCCGTAAGATCGGCCTGAATCTTGAAGACCCTGGAAATCGGCGTAGAGGAGGCCAAAGAGCGTTGACTAGATACGTTGCATATGGACTCAAAGGTAGCTGGTGTCCATCCCGTCCAAACGTTTGATCGGGAAACCATCACACCAGAAGAGCGCACTCCGCTACCAAGCGGGACAGACGCGAATGAAAATGACCATGTTCCAGTTTGCTTCCTACAGTAGTCCGGTGAAGATCCAGATGATATCTGGGGCCGTATGCTATTCTCGCCCGACTCGGGGACGGTACCCGGCCCAAAAAATCGATGGCGCATGATGTGCATACCGGGGATGTGGGCGGAGCCAGGCTCATACCCGGCCGGGGACGGTTGGGGAGAGAACAGCATACGGCCCCTGATGGATGATTGATATCTGAGATCTGTATACCATGTGCACGTCGAATTGGACAATTTCCAAATTAAACTAGACACTATTCTAAGCGAGCATCACGCTCTCGAAATCAAACGGAACATCTTCCAATTCAAAACGAACTTTTACGCATTAAAAAAGAGACCATCCAAAATAATAAGGTTAATTTATTGTTTGAGGAAAACTTAGCTAACTTTCATCAAAATTTTCGATTCACCTACTCCAGTAAGTAAAATTCTGTTTGAAAAATTATAAAGTTGTAAAATTAGTCTCGTTTTAAAAGGCAAAAAAGCACATATATGTTAAAAAAGATCACGCCGTGCACTCTATCAGATCGTCGCGATTTTTATATTATTGATAGAGTAAATACTGATCATTTGATACAATAATGTGAAAATACGTATTTCTTGTAACTGTGTTTGGTTTCTGTTTACACTTGTGTTAATCTACGCAAATAGAATTTTGGTATCAACCGAATCAAAAATCTAGGGGAGTGCGACCCATCCTTTAATGCACTAGATGACTGCTGTCTTTCTGTGCTTTAAAATAAATTTTGACACATTTCTTCTAAATAAAATGCCTATAAAATTTCAAACAATAGGTTCACTTATGGCGACAGGTGACCCAGAAAATTTCAAAGAGAGTCATAATGAATTTTCAATTGAGAAAAAAGTTCACGTCACGAATAGCTTCTGGTTTCTCCTGGAGGACTCCAGTTTGATCTGGAAGTTGTTCTGTTTCCTTTCGAAAATGTCAAGCTTAACTATAAGAGTATCCGATTTCATACGAAAATTGGATTACCGTTATCTCCTTATCTTTACCCCTATACCCGCATACCAGCGGGTGTAACTTTTGATGATCCGACCCCTGGTTTGCCGCTACCAAGCGTTCCGTCCCTCCGGGGTCGGTGAATTGGTACCAGACTTGTATGTGAAGGATAAAGCGCTGACTTGTTCAACGCCTGGCCACCGCATTGTATGGCCAAATACGCATTCAAATCACCTCCACGACATGCCGGTGAAGTAGAATGCGTGTCGCATCCCAAAAGAGATTGAGTAACCGAAAAATTCACGCTAGTTATAACTAGAGCACTGCAAACAAACAAGCATCAAACACAAGTAAGATATTACGCAAACAGACAAGAACTGGGTATAGTCGATCTAAATGACCAGAGTCAGCAAAGTTACGTAAAATTTTCGCCATATAACGCTTAAATGAGGTGTAGAGCAAAGCTTTTGAAAAGTTTTTTTTGTGAGCCTTGTGTAAGTGCTAGGATAACATGAGTGACCTGAACAGCATACGAACCTTAAATCAAATTTTGTGTGCTTGATAAAGGATAAAGGACGGCGTTAATCAATGTCTTTTGGGATGCGCCACACATTTCACTTGTAGAAAATATCGTGGAGGCGATTTGAATATGTATTTGATCGTTCAATCACTTGCGGTGACCAGCCGATGAACAAGTCAGCGTTTTATTCTTCCCAGACAAATCTGGTACAATTTCACAGACCTCGGAGGGCAGAAAGGCTTGGTTGGCCCGGGAAAGGAATCAGAACCAGGAACCTGATATCGGCGGCATGCGACCGCCGGTGCCTCTTCCGACTGCGCTACACGCGCCCCGAGCTCGACAATAGTTGCTGGAAAATTGACTAGACTAATGCTTACTCTTGAAGTAAACATCACGGGATCATGGCAACTGCGAGAGAGCCACATATGAAGTTCAGGATTCAGGTATTAGCTTAAAGTAGTGCAGATTACGTTTGACTATCGTTAGCTTGTACAGGTTGCTCTGAGAAATTCTCTGGAGAATTCTTAGCCTATAGTGACTTCTGCTTTCTTAGAATAACTTGCCTTTGTTGCATTCCTTTATACTTCCGACCCCGAGCGAAGCGACGACATGTATAATGGCCAAATTGATCAATCGCGTCGCTCAATCAATGAGGCCACAATACGTGACGTCGCGTCGCTTGGCGTCGAAGTATAAACGGACCCTTACCTCTTTAGTAGCTAAAGTAATTAATAAATAGTAAAGAGGTCTCGTGGTAGCGCAGGCGGAGGAGGCGCCAGCTGTACTCTAGACCCTGAATCAGCTTTTTGCTTTGGGTTCCCGCCTTGACCATCCAAGGATTTCATCCGTTTAAAGCCAACGAACCGGTAACAGTCTATTCTGACAAGGATACTGCACTGATTTGTCGATTGACTAGCCGCCGAAAGTCATTGTATAGGAAAAGTAATCAATCAGGCTGCTGCCTCTATATACATGTGACCTCTCGTAAAAGTAGAATGTTTGGGGTATTCCACCAGGACTCGGGGGAATGAAACTCTCATGGTAGTCACGAGCAAGAATACGGTGATTTCTCATTTCGTCATGAACAGGGCCTGTTAAGAGCGTTTCAGCTGGAGCCGTGATCTCATCCGCATATTCAAGACGAGCAATATGGCCATTTTCTATCACATGAAGTTCACCAAATGTCGTACGAACCCACATCAGCAAAGCTTACGCTTCTTAAAAAGAGTGCACATCTATTGCTATAATGATCGCATGATTGAGACGCAGAGCTACGAATACACTTTAACGAGAAAAAGCAACAATGATGTTTCCGTAGAATAGAGCTATCGCTGAGCCTCACACGTAATTCGATATAGTTGGCACAATTGAGACTCTCCCAGTATCCTTTATTGGCGAGCTTTCGCTGCTTAACAGCTTCCTCAGGCCTTCAGCAACATTACACATAGTGATTACCATCACCAAATTATACAATAATAACGGTAAAACATAAGCAAGCAGGCGTCGCTAACAGAGCCTCACCACAGCGATGCTCCTTACAAACAAAGTTACTGTAAACAACATTGCCGCTGATCTTCTTAATCACTACACTATAAGCCTCAACGCCTCGGTCTGCTCATCCCTATTGTTAATTTCGGGGTTCAGCCTCTTTATTGCAAGAGCTTCGAGCAGCTTTCTTTTTAGCGGGGTTATCAGTGAGCGGTGTAATACGTTAACTTTAACTGCAGGAGGGTCTTCATGAGTGTGGTGGAGGGTGCGGTGTAGCGAAAAGTTGTTCTTAGGGTAAAAAGCTGAGTTTCGCAACGCTCGCACGTGTTCGTCCAGACGTCCGCATGATACGTAGGTACGTCCGTATGGCGCATAGACGTAATGATGTTTCCGTCTATGTATGTGTGTATGCTTTGGCTGCGGATGCACTAAAATGTTTGACCCGGGAAGATATGGAGCCTCTGCCACTGTAAAGATAAAAGGATTTTTGCATTTTTCTGCAATGTGGTGGTGTAATCATGCACTTTAGTTGCGAGATATTACTTCATAACAGATGCTCCTCCTTGGTCACAACTGTCAGCCTGGGAGCTCCGCTAAAGCTCATATGAAACACGAGACGGTTAAGAATTATTGCGACAAACCTACTTCTACATCAATCTCTGCTCGAGGGCAATTGGTACAAACCATTGGTAAACCAGAATATGGTGAGAGGGTAAAAATGAAAGCACCTTCCATTAAAAAATATCGTTACTGCGTTTTTAGCACACGTTGATGATGGCAGAATAAAAGCCATGGCTAGTTTATTGTCCACTGGTACGGGAAGATATGTAGCATGACAATTCCCGAAGACGACATTTTTGGAACGGAACTTGTTCGGAGAGGCTGAACACTACGGTCTTACAGGATGTTCTCGGGGTGTCCGGAAAGTTTTGAGAATTTTTGATGCATCCAAATAAAATGAAATATCTTTTAACCAAAGGGTCTACGTTATATCACCTCACTATACTTTTTTGTAGATCATAGCGTTCTGATCTAAACCCCAATCAATACAGTCGCCTTGTTCCCTAGGTTACGAAAATCCGTCAGTCTTATCATGTCTAGCCGAACTGACTACCGCATTATTTTGCTTCGATGCTTCCGTTCCGGCTTCAACCCAACCGAGGCCCATCAGCAGCTTACGTCGCTGATGGGTCCCGAATCTTCCTCCACTGCTATTGTGTACCGCTGGTTCGAACGCTTTGCAAAAGGAGGCTTCTCCCTCGACGATGCTGCTCGATCCGGACGTCCTCAATCGAGAAGTACAGCGGTCGTCCTCGCGTCTATTCAAGCTGATCCTGCTAAGTCTGTACGAGATATAGAGAGGAAGACGGACGCTCCTAATCCATCGCCCGTGATATCCTCCTCACTCGGTCCAGTCTTGTGTCGAAGCGTCCCCATATCGTACCACTTGATCTGACAGCGGCCGAGCAAAACACACCTGCAAAGGTCTGCTCTTCTCTACTCTCCCTCTACCGAACGACGGCATGGACTGATACGATAGTGGCGATGCATGAGAAGTGGATAAGTACAGCAACACGGACAGGAAGCTACAGTGGCTACCTCTCGATAAAGACCCACCGCCCATCCCAGAGAGAGATACCCACAGCAAGAACCACCTGCTCCCTTTGTTCTACTGCAACAAGGGTGTCGTCGACTACAAAGTCCTGCCGACTGGGCAGTCGATATATGCCAACCCTGTCTCCTCGAACTGGTAGATAAGGAGTCCAGGTTACCCGCTGAAGGGCAAGATTCATTTTCTGATGGATAATGAAAGGCCTTCCTTCGCAAAAACTACCCAGAGCCAGCTTTAGGAGCTGAACATCGTGTGGCTAGCCCATTCACCTTACTCCCCAGATCTCTTTCCCTGTGATTTCCATGCTTTCCGCAGTCCTGAACACTACTGCCGTGGACGGCAGTTTTACAACAACGACGACATCGCGTGTTCAGTTGCAGCTAGAATACAATAAAAGTTCTGAATTTTCTCAAAACTTTCCGGACACCCTGATAGATATATATTTCGACACTCATTTGCTTTTAAAGTATTTCTTCCTCCGAAACACCGCTGATACAAGGATTTGAATATAAGAACACATGGTTGGTTTCTACATAATAGGTTTTACAAAAAGTTTGAAATGACGCCGTTCTAAGCGTTTCAGTTGCTATCGAATGAACAAAACTTCGGTGAAGTACTTTTAACACAAATCCGACGAGCTCTCTTCTTTTGGAAGAACATTTTCCTTGCATGAATTTTTTCGATCCATTTCTTATTCAGGCTTACACTTGATTGAAACGCTACAGAAATTAGATTAGCGATGTATTAACTTAGCGATGTTTCCGGTTAAGACTCTTCAAGTAAACGGTTTACCCAACAGTTTCGATTACCCTCTCTCCATTACGTCTTTTCTGAAGTAAAATACGTACTCTCTATGCTATACGAGTATACTATACGTTTTTGTGTACGGTACGTTGGCCCTGCCATTTTCTCCCCCTGTTCCAGGCATTTTCTCCGCACGCAACGTACACCGTGAGATTCGAGCATTTTCTTAATAGACCAGCAGCTATTAGCCGTTCAAGAGCTACAGTTTATTTATTTATTTATTTCCTATTATAACATTTAAAAAACATCATAGATATTAGAGAAAAAGACATGAAAACGTCCAAAGTAGTATATAAAAGCAGAAAATGTAGGCATTTGATTATCCTAGATGAAAATGAAGATCTCATTCAATCCTTCATCGTTAAGTGGGTATTTGTGAGTTCAACAGATTCTAACAGATATTGAATCATTATAAATATAGATAAAAAATCAATCAACATAAACGTAGATCACGCATTGCCTGAATTGAATTCAACCGTATTACATTCATATTTACAGCAACCTTTAAAAAAGGTTGGTCAAAATTGAGACGAAACCTACTCATTCTTTACATATGTTACATTCACATGTGTCACATTATCATCGTCACTGCTGTTGCAGATAAATTCCTCAACAAAATCTCATCACTAGCTAACGCTGTCCAAAAATAGATTCAAAAATTAGGACTGACTCACAATGTATTCGATGCCGCTGTTGTGGATGCTGGTCCTTCCAACTGGCTGCGATACTTAAGGAGAAAAGGACGGCAGCTCGGCTTAACGCCAGCAGCACCATGAGTACCGTGAGCACTTCCTGAAGCTCTTAGTGCGTGTCTGAAATGTGAACGTAGTTCTTGAGGTCGATGCGATTAAAGCGGCGGACGAGCGATGGAATCAATTGCTGGGTTGCACTGAGAAAAAAATCCGACAAGGACGGACGCTTCAGAAAAAGTACTCCAGTGATCTGAGAAGAAAACTGGGTATGAAAGCCATACACTATGGAAGAAGGAAAACAAGGAAACGGACGAAACACCAACGCAAAAACGATTAAATAAGGAACAGAGAAGACGTCCAACCGCTCAACTGAGTCGAACTAACTCATTCAGAGAGTGGCTCATGCCTCAGATAAAGTACCGTGGGCCTATACTTGCTCGCAGCCGAAACCACATCAACAGACCATTCCTTTCGTCAAAACGAAACGTTTATGCAGGGCGATGTTTCGACTGCTCCCGACAGCAGTCCGAGCGTTAATATATTAGTATTGAAACAGGGATTTTTTAGTACTAGGTTAGCGGAAAAGTTTTCTACCAATCAGCCCTGCACCTTCCCAAAATTTTTTGAAGACTCTTCTCGAACATTCTTCCAAAATGTATATAAAGCTTGCCAGTCATCTGTGTATGCTCAAGTTTTCCCAAAGTATTCCGTTGCGAATGTAGCTGAAGAAACCGCCTTTGACTCCATGCATATACAACTGCTCCTGCTTAACGAATTCAGGAAGCACAGCAACACAAGCAATGCAGTAACAAATATATGTGACACGCGATGACCCCATCGACTTTCTTCTACGACGGGCAGGAATTTGGTCCCGCAAGTTCAGAAACGGCCACTTTGACTTGACGAATCACGACCCGCAGAAAGTTTGTCAAATTCTGAATACCAAAGAGTGGTGCAAGAAATGTTTCTTGTGATTTGTAGCTTACGTGGCCAGCGTTGGAATGATTTTCCATGTCTGTTGTCTTCTCTGATGTTTTCTTACACTTTTGATGCCAGACAATTGTTTACTTGAATAAAAAATAAATAAAAATAGAATCTGGTCGGTTGGTTGCAGTGAATCAATAGCTTCTTTTGGAATTGGTTGAAGCGAAGCCAGGCGTAGCACCAGGAGCTGGTAGAGGATGCCATGACAGCTACTCATCCGCACCACATTGGAAGGACATGGTGATATTGCGCATGGATACCTCACGATCCGAGCAGTAAGCAGCTTCAAGTGCGGAGAGATTAGTGCATGAACCTCGTGACTTTCCGTAGGAATCTCGCTGGGTTCGACAAATTCCTTACTGTTGGCAAGAGGTGGGTTTTAACTATAGTTGTGCTTTTACGAAATTCTATCGAACGAAGGAATGAACGAAAAAAATCGATGTCAAAAAATTCCGATCGAATGATCGAGCGAATTTATTCGATGTCGAAAATTTCCAAACGAATGAACCATTGGATTTATTCGAGGTCAAAATTTTGCGAACGAATGAACAATCGAGTTTATTCAATGTCGAAAATTTTCGAACAAATGAGCTATCGAATTTAATCGATGTCGAAAATTTTCGAATGATCGAATAGTCGAATAATTTGTTCGAATGAACGAATAACGAATGACCGTATTTCGCTGTGCAATCCTGCTGGTATTTCAATCCTGCAAACCATTAAGGGAGTAAAAGATGATATTGCTTTACGTTTTGAAATGAGCCACACACTCAATTTCTGCATGGTGTCGTGGAAAAATTGAAGTCCTGGCCTTTTCAAAAAAATCACATGAGATCCTATCCATAACGGCCTTCTCTTTTTGCCTTTCCTTTCAAAGCTTAGTTCCTCCTTAGAAGATAGCACTGGCAAATACAAGCTTGCTTCTTACGACGGGTCGACCAGTATCCCCGTTGTCAAGCGCACTCCTCTCAAAGTGTATGATGCGCATTTTCTCCCTCGCCTACAGGTTGCGAAAGCGAAGCCAGCAATATACAAACCAGAAAGGTGAAATTGCGTTTTTTAACGAATTCAAAGCTTATTCGAACATGACACTAGTAAGATTTATTACTCCTTCATGAAAACTGCAGATCTCTAGAACAACCTTCATGTCTAATTTGGTTTACACCGAACAATTCCTTTCATGTGAAAGCTAATATCTAATAATATCTAACATCCTTAAGTAGTCTTCAGTGTTCCTTCATAAGGTTATTCGCAATCTATGAATGAAGATCACAAGTACAAAAATGTCTGCCTTTTAAAAAAATCTAGTCCGTTATATGCCGATTTGACTACCAACGTATTACAAACATACATAAAAAAGTAATGGAGGAAATATTTCTTCTTCAGTTCTGTTTGGTCATTGACGTTTGACCATGTTTCATCCTAAAATCTGCTTTTTTGAATCCAGGAGAATCACAAAAAATTTATCAGAATTGAAGGAAAGAAATATTCCAGAACAGGTCAAGGAAAGCGGTGAACTATCGCTTTCTTCCGTACAGTCGCAGGAATTTATTCAGAGTCTTTTGAAACGAAGACATTAAGCTTAAACACATATATCTTAAAGCCGTCGAAGCTCATGCGAGCCGGCTTCAACTAGAGTAAACTATCCAGATGAAAGAGGCAGAAGGTTTTACAACGTGAAGTACTAGGAGGAGTATTGGTGGAGGTCATCTTTTCAGTTGCAGGTTTGTTCGATATTTCATTTCTATTCGATCGAATAGAGTGTAATTATTCGATTCTCGAATAATATTCGAATACGGCTCTCTTCGATGTTCGAATTCGAACGATTATTCGACTTTTGAAAAACACCGATGTTCGAATATGAATATTCGAAAATCAAGAAGTATCGAATGACCTGATAATTCGAATAATGATTCAAATAGATTATTCGAATAAATATTCGAAGATATTTGTTCGAGCACAACTATCGTTTTTACGTAAATCTTTACGTACAGCTTTTTAATTTCATTTTCTACAGAGGAGCACAATTGGCTAAACACTTACCTAAAGAACTCTTGAATTCAGAGAATAGTATTTAGAATTTTAAAACAAAGATTGGAGAAAATCGATTTGTTGCAGGACTTAGGAATTTCGGGTAACTTTACTTAACGTGGTTACGCACGCAATTCTCAACTACTGAGGTATGAGTGAAGAGCTGGTGATATTACAGTACTTTTCGTTTGTGGTTCTTTGGTTTACGTAACTCGGTTTTTTTAACACTTCGCATTTAGATACTCCTAGGATGGATGGCACATCGGCTACATCATTTTCATATGTTTTGACCTTTGTTGTTTTAATGAGCTTTATGTATTACATGTGTTGTGCTTTCTATTTGTGGAGTTGAATCCTAGGTGATATTTGCCCCACTTTTTATCGTTTTTGTTATTCAAGTGGGCTGCTTTTGCTTCTCATTTCCTAGGAGACAATGAGATGCCCTTTTTTAAAATCAATCTTCTCACTGGTATTTTGCTGGATTTGTTGCTTAGAGCTATTTGTCGTCTCCTGCTTGTTCTAGGTGTCAATTCCATGGGCGCGACCAACGTAGCCATGTGCCGAAATGCCGGCACCTACCTCAGGGCGTCAAAATTGGCTGACGTGGGCTGGCAGGGTCCGTTATTCGATCTAGGTTGGCGCAAGCTCACCACTTCGTCTAACCCGTTTTGATTTAAGTTACCCGTGTAACTGAAGCAATTGCTCTAAAAAATATGTATCTCTTTTCAGACATGATTTCCTTTAATCGGTTACTAGCTCTAGTGTTAGCGGAGCCGCCTATTTGGGTATACTTTATTTAGATGTGGGCGCGTGGCGCGCAGTCGGAAGAAGCGCCGGCTATCGCCTGCAGCCGATACCAGGTTCCTGGTTCGGATCTCCCGCCCAGATCAACCAAGCTGTTCAATCTCTCTGGGGTCAGTGAACTGGTACCAGACTTGTCTGAGAAGGATAAAGCGCTGACTTGTCCATCGGCTGGCCACCGCAAGTCATTGTATGGCCAAATACGCATTCAACTCGCCTTCACGCCATCCTGTAGAAGTAGAATGCGTGGCGCATCCCAAACGGGATTGAATAACGCCCTTCTTTATCCCTTATCTTTAATTAGATGCCATTTTCTTGCTTTTTAGTCAAGTTTACTCTTCTTTAAGGTTTAGTTCTTTATTTGGTATGCGGGGGAATGTCGCTGACGATCGAGGGACTGATATTGTTGTTTTGTCTTTTTGTCCATTTTCCTTTCTGTGCATGGCTTGATTCTAGATTCCATTTTTGTTTTGTTGTAGAGCACGTCCTCTTGGATGCATAAATAAATAAATAAATAAAATCACACAAGGAAGCTCAAGTGCCTAGGACTTGGAAAGTCTGCGATACCGACGCCGAAGCCAGAACTCTATACTCAGAAGACAAAGCTCAGTTTTTGGTGTAAAAGCAAAGGAACCACTCACTGGAAGTTACTTCCACCGAAGTCTACTGCCAGCGATTGGATAGCGTCGCTGCGGCTCTAAGTAGAAAACCGGACAAGGTCTTCTTTACCCACGGCGACGCTCATTCACACATGGGGAAGGAAACTCAGAAAAACTCCGGAGCTTGGGATGACATGTTCTGGGGCTTCATCAACGGCTAACCCGCGGGTATAGGGGTAGAGATACCCACAATGAAGCCTGCGTCTCTGACTCTTACCTTGTCTCTACCTGACTCTTATTTTATCTCTACTCCTAATATCCTGCATACCCATGGGTTTAGTTGTTGATGAATCCGTCTTCGGGACCACCAGCCTTGGCGCCGAAAGAATAGAACCTGTTTTATTCGCTATCCAATCATTTACAAATCAGGAAGGTAGACGATATGGTAGAACTCAAAAAGCACGTTGCCCACTTTTTCTCCTTTAACCCACGGCTTTCTATAAAAGCAGAGAGCCTTCACGGAGTGGATCTCGCAGATGTCAAGAGAACACCAGGACACCCACCAACGCGTTGGTCGGAGCTCTAAGTGAAATCTCTGAACAACCATATGACGCTCTGCGTGTCGAAGGAGTAGGATTCATTGGAACACTCTGGCACGCGGCAGGGACGAATGTAGACGTCGTTAGCGCCGGATTGAGAAAGTCGGTGATCAACAGGACGCTGGTAAGCAAGTCGATGCACTCATATTCCCAAACAAAAGCCTCCTGCGAGCGATTCAACTCAGTTTCCTCAACGTCACGTGGCTCTCAATTGGGTTGTACACTATTCCCGGACCACTTTGTCACGCCAATGGAGGCATAAACAAAACGAAATTAACGCGGCACTCGAGCACAACCTTAAATAGAAGGATTGAAACAGTAATTTTCAGACAGGTGCGAGAGCGTTCCTTCATGTTCATAGAAGGGTTGTATATTCTATTTTCCTCTCAAATTGGACACGATACTAAACAGACGTGATGCTTCTGAAATCAAAGACGTCTTCCTAATCGAAACTGGCTTCTGACCGTTTCTCCAAGGTCGGGTAATGGTCATTTTGTTCAAGGAAAATTTGACATAACTTCTTTGAAATTTTTTACTTCAGCTGCGCGAAGGAGTGTAATAAATTTATAATTTTTTGATGCAAAATATTAAATTATATTTTGTTTCAAAACGCAACAAGGCAGCAATCATTTACTGTATTAAAAGCAAGGATCACGCCACGCAATCAACTAGCCCGTTGCGATTTTCATATAACTGGCATTGGAAATGCCGCTTAGTAACGTAACTGTTGAATGGCAATATCTTGTCCTTTTTGAGGGTTCATATGTACAATTTCGATTTGGAGAATTGGACACTTCAAATCAATTTCGACACTTCTATGCTAGCCTAACACTTTTGGAATATATTATAGCGAACTCTTCCAAATCTTAACGAGCTCAATCTACATCTAGTTAGAAACAAGATTAGAATAATTTTTTGTTCAAGGAAATTTTAATATAATCTCCTTGAAGCTTTGATCCATCTGCCCAATATTTGGACACATTGCTTGAAATTGTATAAAATTCTTATTTCTAGAGGAAAAATAATGGCTTGAATAAAACTCGTTTTAAAGGCCAGGGAGGCGTGCCAAAAAAGAGATTGCGCCGTACCCTCTTCCAAGACGTCGCGATTTTTATTCGATTGATAGCAAAATTTTTACTTGCATGGAGTTGCTTCAATTTTTTGAGTGTATGATGCGTTCTAATCTCTTAATGCGTTTTATTCTTTTTGCTGTTTTTTAAAGAAATTTTAATTTATTATTTTTTCTAAAATAAAAATTTTTACACTTACTTATCGAGGCAGGTCAACGAAAAAATTTCAAAGAAAATGACACCAGATTTTCCTTCATTAAGAATTTATTCTAGCCATCCGTTTCAGTCTGTAGTTTAACATTCCTGATGGCCACTTCGATTTGGAAGAGTAAGTTTTGAATTCTAAAGTCTTAAAGCTAGCTTAGAAGAGTGTTCATTTGATTTCAAAGTGTTATTCAATGTGAAAAGGGTATAAATGCTAGTTGTTAATTGTATTGAAGAGCATGATAAATAAATAAATAGGCAGATAAATATATAAATATATAATACAAATAATATAGAGTGTAATGCAATATAAAAATCCTAATATAAATGACATAATATGAAAATAAAGACAACATATAATATAATATAACAATAAATGATTAAGTAAAATGAAAAAAATGATTTAAACGGAAAATTATAAGAGCATCAGGAAACTTTTCCGTCACGCAAGAATTAGGATAAATATGCAGTTTCCATGTTAGGATCAAAACTCTTAAGGCAAATTGGATATTGTTGACGCAAGAACTCAACACCTTCCAAGCCGAAGCTCAAATCTTCCAAATTAAAATAGACGCATGTAAAGAAACCAAAATAAAGAATTAATGCCTAGACAAAGTAGTAACCCCTATACGAGTTGTTTTCTTAATTATTCAAGGCGTTGACAGTGAGTCTTTGCGCTACAGCCTGACAAAAAAGAGAACACAAACCACAAAACAAGTAAACTAGTAAACGACTCAGCTAAGTAGATATCAGTTCCTGTGGTACGTTTTCAACATACAGGGTTCTCAAAAAATGTATACGCTGTTTAAAAGGTGATAATTTTGCTCACAGTAAGGGTGCTGCAAAAATTTATTGGCTCATATAAAAGCTTAAGAAAAGTGAAATTTTCTGACATACGAGCGGCATGGAATGCTCACGGCACACGGCTGAAATTGTGCATTTTACAGTCGATTGAATGTGTTTCGCATGAACACTTGTTATAGTATCTTCACAAAGTGCCCTATCGATTGATTTGCGTTTCTTTTAGAGCTTAAAATTTGAAGACACACTACGGTTCGCGAAAAATGCAAGTACTATTTGAAAGGCTCTAACATTGTTGCCAGTGAAGGTTTCGAAAATGTTTGAGGCTCATATGAAGACTCATGGTAACGGGATTTCTGAAACCCTGCATTTCCGACTCGATTGATTATGCATGTGCTGAATGCCTGTTACAATCTCCTTACTACTTGGCCTGATAACCTGTGCTGTGTTTCTTTCAACGTTTAGAATTTGACAATGCGTGAGAGACGCATGACATGCGAGTTCATTGATTGCACGATTTAATTGTGAGCTGGAGTGCCATTTTCCAATACGGATTCTGTGAAGTGATGGAACAAAATTCGAACTGAATCGAGGGCTTAATAGGCATACTTACAGCTGCTGGGCGACAAAAAAAAACGCTAAAAGAAGCGCAGCATAGGTTAACCTGGCCAAAAAGTAGCAAGACTGTAACAAGCATTCATTCCATGCACAACCAGTCAAGTCTGAAATGCAAGGTTTTAGGCGTATGCGTGGCACAATCTTGGCTATTCACATGTCGCAGAAATCTCGCTACCCTTTGCTTGCATACGAGTCTTAACCGTCTTCAAAAGCTTCACTAACGGCAATGTTAGAGCCTTTCAAACAGTACCCGTATTTTTTTTAGGAAGCATTGCGTGTTTCGCAAGCCTAGTGTGTTTTTTTAAGTTTTAAGCTTTAAAAAAGCAGAAATCAGTCAACCCGGCCAGATTGTGAAAAATTTTTAATAAGTATTCAACCGAAACATAGCCAGTCGAGTGTGAAATGCAAAATGTATGTCAGAAGAGTGCATGGCGCATTCCATACCGCTCATATGTCAGAAAATTTCCATTATCTCAAGCATTTATGCGAGTCCTTATTCAGTATCTTCACTGTGAGCAAAGCTACCACCTTTCAAACAGGGTGTAAATTTTTTTGAGACACCCTGTATGTTGTAGACCACTACATTGGAATATTTATCGAGCGAGATATTAGGTTGTCCCATAAATTCCCGCCGTTTTTTTGTCAACGATTCACTGCAGATTTCGCCGGCTGACTCTTGCATAGCACTGCATAGCTTTCCAAAGAGAATGATTTTTTCTATCAGAACATGTATTGCATTTCTTTTTCATCATGAATTTTGTAATTTTCAGGTCGTTGAAGTGAAAAGTGAAAAAGCGAAAAAGTAGCCATTTGCACACTTGTTCTCTCCGCTTAGGTTTGTAATTTTTGCGTAGTTTTTTATAGCATTTGGAAGACAGTGTTCTGTGCTACAAGAATATGTGATTTTATTGATTTTTAGGCCATCAAATTGGGACGTCCGACTTTTCCGTCCGAAATTTTACTGAAACTCCTGATTTGTGGTAGGATTTCTTTGCTCGGTGTTATATGTCGTTCGAAAGAGAATGTCTTGCTCTATAAGAATTCGGGTCGCGTTTATTGGCTCATGCTGATTTCTGACGATTATCAACAAAATTCCAAAAAGAGAAAAATCATCTTCACCAACAACTCCTTCTCCTTGTTCAGTCTGTATTGCTTCGTTTTATATGACGATTGATAGCCATTTAAATTCTTGCTAATTTTCAGGTCATCAAAATGGAGCAGTGCCAGGTCGACAAGGCTGAGCACTTTTGGCACCTTCTTCTCTTCGCCTTCAACCAGGCTTCTAGTGCGCCTAAGGCACTCGAACTCTGGTTGACCGTACAAACACTATTTTTCACCGCCAGTTACAATTCTGTGCAAAAATCGTTGAATATGTCCGTGTGATGAATGATGACGGACAAGCAGGCCTGCAGCAATTGTCACTCGCTGGTTCCTGATGTGATGGCCTAAAAATCAATAAAAATCACATATTCTTGTAGTACAGAACAGTGTCTTTTTCAAATGCTATAAAAAAACTACGCAAAAAATTACAAGCCTAAGCGGAGAGAACAAGTGCGCAAATGGTTACTTTTCACTTTTCACTTCAACGACCTAAAAATTGACAAAATTCATGATAAAAAAGGAAATGCAATACACGTTCTGATAGAGCAAGTCATTCTCTTTCGAAAGCTATGCAGCACTATGCAAGAGACCGCCGACGAAATCTGCAGTGAATCGTTGAAAAAAAACGGCGGGGACTTATGGGACAACCTAATACATTCTACAGGTACGTGCAGACAGACTCGCCAGATCACCGTAGCTCCGGAAAATTAAATTCCTTCAGGATCCTGTTCGTTAAGAAGTCTGAACTAATTCACGTCCTTGTTATTAAGAGTCGAAGTTTGAGATTTTCCATCGCGGATCTCGTTATTTCTTTGAGAGTGTGGTAACCACCCCACCCGCGGGTTGGGAAAAGAGCAGTCGATTCGACTTGAACGCACGTTAGGTTAACGGATATTGAGAGAGCGCGAAAATGCTCTAGCAAATTATGCCCAGCAGAATGGAGAACAGAAATTCCATTAATGTAATGGTAGCACATTTGCCCGAAAACCGGTGGGTGTTGCGCTTTTTGAATCTAGATGCCTTTGCTTCGTTCACATGCGGTGTCTATACGGTTTAGACAGCAGCAGCGGTTTACTCCTCCATCCAAAGCCTCCTAGATTACGCCATTTAGAGGATTCGAAAGAAAGAAACACTCAGCTGTCCTCCATGCCTCTATCCTGAAATACCGGTAACACCAACACTTGGAAACTTAAAATCACGGTGCAGCAAATATAAATCAAAATTTAGATCGTCGAAACTGAGTTTAATGTACTTTGGGAACGTCAAAAAAACCTAAATTCTTATTTGCTTAGTTTATCGCAGTTTTACATTTGGCTTGCCTGTTTAGTTTAAAGTGCAGTGACTTGAGAGTGATTTTAGAATAAGATTTCTTGATTTTTTGTTTTAATTGCAAAAAAAACATTAATTTGATGGCACACTATTCAAACAGATTGCGTCAAGTACTCTCCCATGTCGTATGTTGCCACTTTTAATCGAGTGGTGCCTAGAAAAACTTATTTGAGTAGGAAGAAACATTAAAGAAGGGCGCTTTAAATTAAGCCTAAATCCACGTTTTCAACTAAAAATACATTAAATAAAATTCGGATACAATTCTAAAGAGGGTAAAGTCACAGAGAAGCTCTTCCACAGCTGACAGATTTGCCAAAGACAGGATAGGCCTAGAACTAGTCCTAATACATACGATTGAGTTTATGTACTTGACGTTCTCAACTAAAAAATTTTGGAGAAATCGATACCATTTTGTGAAGGAAAATCAGGGTTGGCCCGTCTCCGCTAGCCTTACACTAAATCTACTCTGTGTGTTACTTTTGAAGAAAATATTTTTTTACCAGGAATGCGTTCAGTCTGAATAAAAAGGTGACCATTCTGAAGAGGGTCTCCTTGGTTTAAAAAATTGACTCACAAATGAAAACTATTTTCACCTTGAACATACCACATTTTATTTTAAACTAGACACTTGTCACGTTAAATTGGACATTTTTCCATTTGAAAACGGACACTATGGAAGTAAACTGGAGATTTTGCAGGGCAAATTATACGACTCTAACATCTAAAAAGACTTGGATTAATGGGATTTATTCAATTACAAACAATTTCATATTAAATTTAGATTCGTGGAGTGTCCTAAAAAACTACTATGCTGCCTGAAGGAACAATAATTCTCACCAATTGGCCTGAATCAATATATTTGGGTTTGTTACTGGACGCTGGAAAGCAATGAATTTGCTGGTGTATTACGGGGAGAGATTGCGCCATACACTCTCCATATACGTACATTGCACTGAACATTGAAGTAACAGCGTAGATGTTGTTTACATGCTTGTAAACTAAAATGTGCAAAACCAATCAGATGTTGTACGCTGTTATCGTCCACTGTATAACTTCTGATGAACAGTATTTGCACTATCAGTCGAACAAACATTGCAATGTCCTGCACGATTGCGACGCACAATCCAACCATACCAAAATCTGTGTTCGAACACTTCAAGAAGAAAAGAAAAAAGCCTAGAAACCTTATTTTGTCCAAGTTGTTAGAAAACTTATGCTTATTCTAGAAACGTTCATTTTTTCTTGCATGCCTTTTATGGTGTTAGTGTTTCAATGAAATTTTTCTCAAAGTAAATGCCTTTCTCTCTGTAGTTCCAAGCTTCGCCGAAATTCGGAGATCAGAGACGCTGTTGCAAAGGCCAAATCGTCAAAAATTAGGTGGGCCGCCTACGTAAAGCGCTTCGCAGACACCCGCTGCAGAAGAGCCGTCACCGAACGGATCCTGCGGGATGTCAAGCCGAAGGGCAGGACGCCCACCAACGCGTTGGTTGAACTTCTTCGTGAAAGCCCTGAACGAACGATATGACGCCTCTTCATTCCCCTCGTGCAAGGAGGATCCATTGGGGCACTCTGGCACGCGACAGGGACGAATGGACGTTGCTAGCGCCCGCTCGTGCAACTCGATGATCAGCGGGGCGACAGGCGATACAGCTGAAAGGCATTTGCCTTTGTTGAAAAGTACCTATCTTTCTTTTTTGAATTTTTCTGACTCTACCTTATATACGTATAGATTTGCTTAGTAAATTTCAAGTTGCAAGTAAAAAGTGTCCAGTTTGAAGCGAAAGGTGTTTGGACTAAAATGTAAAGTATTCAGCTCGAAAAAATGGTATGAAACAAAGATGTTCCAACTGGCGCGAAACATTCACCTCTAAGCTTTGAAAGGTTTGCTACACCAAAACAAAGGAGCGCCGGTTGGTAATGATGGTGATTTAATGATGACCGGTGATCCTTTATGGTGGGCGCGTGTAGCGCAGTTGGAGGAGGTGTCGGCTGTCGCGTGCACCCCAAATCAAAATTCTTAGTTTGGGCCCCGCCTAGGCGAACCAAACCTTTCATATAACTGGCGTTGCAATTGAGTTGATACCAGCCTTGTCTAGAAAAGATGAAAACTAAGTTGTTCATCGGATGGCCAGCGCAACTTATAGTATACTGTTTTCAGTATATTTATTTATTTATTTGTACGTGGAATCCACGCTAGATACAGCAACACATATATGAATAGCCACAAAAAAACGAACGAACACTGAACTGAACGCAATTTAACCATCATACAAAAAAGAAGAGGAACGGCGAAATAAATCATGAGTTCAAGAACTCGATAATCATTCAAGCTTCTTGGAAGTGCCTGTCTAATAACCGTTTGAATGCACTTAGGGAATTTGGAACTGGAAACTTCTTTTCTAGTTTGATGTATTCCGAACCAGCTCTTTGGGTGAAGAATGTAGCTCGCAAACAACTTTTGGACCTTGTAAAATGAAGTTTTGCATTGGCTCCTCTGGTGGTGGAAGGCAGAATACTGTAAAACTGTTCCGGAGGAAGAGCGACTTCATCATTTAGCATCTTGTAAACCATGACAAGATCGTATCTTCTCCTTCGAAACGCCAATGACGAAATATTGAAAATTTTGTTACGTGCGGGAGCAGGCGGGATGGCGAAGTACTCATACCCATGAAGTCTTATCCAAAGCCTCCTAGTAAAATTGTTTTGCACTGCTTCCAGTTTTCTTATATTCCGTTTGGAAGACGGGTTAAACACCGTCGTCCCATATTCCAGAATGGGTCTTACGTAGTACTTGTAGGCCATAACGAGGTGTCTAACAGAGTTCGTTTGCAAAGATTTGAATATATTATGGATAGCTCTGTTTGCTCTACTCGAAATGTCGTGGCAGTGGGCATCAAATGTAAGCTTAGAATCAATGAGAAAACCGAGATCGCGAACTAAATTTGCATTTTCAAGCTGGGTGTTACCAACGTAGTATGTATACCTACCTTGGGGGCACCCCAGACGAAGAAGCTTAGTCTTGGGGGCAGACAGTGGAAGCTTCAATTTGACTGACCATGCGGCAATTATATCTATCGCGGACTGAAGTGAAGCACTATCCGCAATACCCTTAATGTCTCTATAGATAGTTATGTCATCAGCGAACATTTTGCATGATACACCGTGTCTTTCAATAGCCTCAGGTATTTCAGAAGTATATATTATGAAAAGAATAGGTGACAAAACTCCTCCTTGCGGCACACCACTGGTAACTGGATAAGATTCTGAGAGAGTGTTATTGACTTTAACTTGAAAAGATCTACCAACCATGTAGGCTTCGATCCATTTAATTATACGAGGATGCAAATCTATTCGTCGCAATCTCGACAACAGTATGTCAATCGAGACTTTGTCGAAAGCCTTAGTAAAATCGAAGTATACGACATCGACATTTATTTTCTGGTCTAGAGCCTTCATCCAATCATTGAGCGCTGCTAGCATAGCCGTTTCTGTGGATCTCCCAGTTCTGAAGCCATGCTGGTTTTCCGGTAACACGTTTTTAGACTCGACATGTTTCACAATAGCGCTTTTTAGAACCTTTTCGAAAACCCTACAAAACACAGAAGTAATGCTGATGGGACGATAATTTGTTGCCGTTGTGTAGGGCGGTTTCTTTGGTATTGGTGTAACATACGAGTGCTTCCATCTTTTTGGCACTACTCCATGCATGAAGCTAAAATTAAATATTATTTCTAAGGGATAAGCCACTGCGACGGCAATGTTCCGGATGAAATAAGGAGGAAGTTCATCAGGTGTCCAAGAAAAAGATGGAGTTAAGTTAGGAGGGGGTATATCTCGTAGAAGTTGAATGCGTGGCGTATTCTACAGAGATTGAATATCGGCGAACCGCGGCAGATAAAGTGAGGGGCCAGATTATGCCTAGTCTGTATAATATCACTTCATTATGCTAGACTTCCCTGTTAGTATAGAGCAAATCGGCAAGGACGCCTAGCCTCGTGAACAGTCGAGCGTTCTCTGTTTGGACGGAACGTTGCTTGAGCGTAGCCAAGGTTGGCATAGATTTTTATTGCGGCTTACGTTCCGTGTTGTTGGCTTCTTTAGATGTGGACAAAGGAGTCCACCGTCACCCTAGCCGGATGGGTGAAACATCCTTCGTCCAGCTTAGTTGACAGTGGTTTTCTGTTTGATTTACAACCCAGAACAGCACTACATTGTGAAGGTCACACTAAACGCAAATCTTTTCTGTGAAGGCTCTTTTTGTCAAAACAAAAAAAAACGAAAGTGCTGCAATTAGGAAAACAGATTCCAAATCCATGTATAGGTTGGACGAAATTGTAATTGCTAAATTTGTATCGTTAAAAGGTTTGACTAAGTTGCGATCGAAATTGCTGCGCCAAGCGAGAATCGAACCCGCTCCCCTCGTTGTCTGGGCAGGAGGCCCCTGCAGATCTAGTGCTGTTTGGAGTACTAGATTTAATTTAGATTTTGAACATTGTGCTTTTTTCGCACCTTAAAGTTGACTCATGATGTGCATTCTTCGGAGCCTGGAAAAAACGAAGTGTTTGAGAAACTATCCGTGCAAATGGATACAGGAATGAAATGGTATTTGGGAGGGTAGTTTCTCAAATTCAGCCGCAATAAATATTTGTTACAGTAAGGGGCTCAGCTAAACAATCAGTCCAAGCGAATAAAACCACAAATGCCAAGATTCATGGGAGGTCAAAAGTGGGTCGTGCTGCCAGATTTCAGAAGAATCTCCACTATAAGCTCCAGTAATTAACGTTTTTGAGACCTGGTGTTCGGCACCAAGACTCGTGGCAAACGACTGAAACACTACTGTTTCGAGTCAGCCTGGCTTACATCCCAAGCTCAAGTATTAAACGAGAGCATGGCGCGATCTCGACCCTTCACAGGCTAGAAAATTTGTAATTTTCTGCGTTTTAAATTTTTACTAATAGCTTCACTGACACCAGAGCTATTTCGGTTCAAACAGTGGCTACGTTTTTTGAAACGGTGTGTTTCAAAAAAGCTAAGGAAAAAGTTTGAAAAGGGTAAAATGAACGGTCGCGAAGACATTTAAATTAAATGTGCATTTTATTCAAAACGGCGCACATTTTAATTTTTGAGTACAGTACATAGCATCCAATTGGAAGCCGAAACGACTTCTACGTTCCTATGAGATCTTCCTAACTTTTCTGATTTATCTTTTTGTTTCATTGGAGCTCCTATGACGTAAGGTCAAATTTCTCAGGTGATATAGGTAATTTGCTCATCCTAGACGTTAAGAGATAAAGGATACAGCTCAGTGTTAGTCATTCACCTTCCTGGTTGCGCCACGCATTCAACTCCAGAAGGATGGAAAACGGAATGAAGAACCTTGAATCACAACAAAGTACATTCATAAAACAATCGGCGCCACTCCGACTACGCTACCGTGCGCCATTCAGTAGGAATTATTTTGAATAAGTCTGCCGTTGAATAAGATAAACAAGGCACTGAATAAAGAATAAAATGTATTTATAACAATAAATGTAATGAAATGTTGCTAACGCAATAGTTAGAAAAAATCGATTCGGAATTTTAAGGCATAGGTTTCCTGTAATGAGTATCGCTTTTTACTACCGAAAAAGATGACCACAGAATCATCAATAACATAGAGAAGATCCCATGCGTGGTGCTAAGGTAGTGGAAAACGAAACGGTAACAAAATTAAGCCAGTTCTGACCAAGACGAAAACATCGTGCAAGGCTTCATCGATGTCATAGGAACGACGAGTGGCTGGCTGGCCGCCTGACTGGCTGGCCAACGAGGAGGAAAGAAAGCGTGAGGAAGTGTAATCGGTTAGGATGTTGCGGTGCACTGACGAAGTCCTTAGAGGAGACGTGAAGAGACAGCGACGATGTCGTCGTCGACGTCGTCAACGGAGAAGCGGAACGGACGACGACGAGTCAGAAATTGCAGAGGCATCGAGGTGGAAAGTCGTCGACGACTCTACTCCGCTGGCTCGCCTGGGCCTAGGTGGAGGAGAGCCGACTGCTGCCGACCGACGGCGCGTTGGCGCCACTCCATGTGTGGATAAGCTTGTTTGACGCTTATCCGCTCTCATCATCCGTAGCCACTCTCAGCTTTCTGCTGCCATTCAGCCGTGCAGATTAGGTAGTTGCCTTTGAAGGATGAATTTTTGAAGAATCCTGTGAAATTTTACGCAGTTTGCCGACTCTGTTCGACACTGAAGGGGATGTAATACAAATTAACGGAAAAATTATAGGTGTCAACGAATTTATTTACCTTGGACAGCTCTTGTCAAACCCACGCAACCCACTAAAAGAGATTCAGAGAACGATTCAAGCAGGGAGAGAAGTCTATTTTAAATATCGACTATTTCTTCGCTCTAAGGCCGTCGAAGTCCAGCTTAAAAAGAAGCTCATTAACTCTTGCGTGCTCCTTGCTGTTCTATACGGTTGCGAAACGTGGTCATGGTCAAAAGAAACTGCTACAAGTCTACGATCCGCACAACGAAGACTTGAAAGATCAATTCTTGGTGTTCGTTTGGGCGATGAAATAGGTCAAGAGTTATTCGCCACAGATCAGGACTCAAGGATTGGATTCACCATGCGCTCAAAAGGAAGTGGCTGTTCGCAAATAAGCACTGTAGAAACGAACGTTCATGGGCACGCCTTGCAGCTGATTGGATTCCTGATAAAAAACGAAGTAAAGGAGGAAGAACAAGATGGCTGAACGACATCGCAAGGTACAGAGGGACAGGGACAAAAGACACCATGAGAAACTGGACCGCTCTGATTGAAGGGAATCCGAACACGAACGCTGAACTCTTCGCCAAAGAAGCACGTAGATACATGTTTACGCCGTTGCGATAAAAGAGATGTAACAAATACATAAATAAATAGGCCAATAAGCAAAATCAACAAGCAAAAAACATGACAAATCTATAATTGGCTGTACAACAATGAATGAGGACATGTTGTATCAGAAACAAATCCTCTGCAGCTGAGAACAGCTAACGATTGAAATTCACATTAGATTGTAAGAAAAGTTTCCCGCCACTCTGGCGTTCGGCCAAATTTTTGCCAAATGTTCTATTAGGTTGTCCCATAAGCCGTTTTTCAACGATTCATTGCGGATTTCGCCGGCAATCTCTTACATAGCGCATATAGCTTTCGGAAGAGAATGATTTGCTTTATCAGAACATGTATTGCATTTCTTTTTTCATCCTGAATTTTGTCGATTTTTAGGTCATTAATGTGAAAAGTGAAAAGTGGCCATGGCCGACAGCTGCTTCTCTCGGCTTAGGTTTTTTTTGTGGTTGGATTTTTTTTTTGCCCGGTGTTATATGTCGGTCGAACGAGAATGTCTCGCTCTATAAAAGCTTTTGTCGCGTTTACTGGTTCATGCTGATTTCTGTCGAATATCAACAAAATGTCAAAAAGAGGAAAATAGTCTTCACCGACAACTCCTTCTCCTTCTTCAGTTGTTGATATTCGACAGAAATCGGCGTGTGCCAATAAACGCGACAAAAATTCTTATAGAGCAAGAGATTCTCTTTCGACCGATATATAACACCGAGCAAAAAATTCCAAACACAGAGCACGAGCTGTCGGTAAAAATTCGGACGGAAAAGTCGGCTTAATGACCTAATAACCAATAAAGGACAAATGAGCAAATAGGACCAATATTGATTCTTGTAGTACAGAACATTGCCTCACAAATGCTATAAAAAGCTGCGCAAAAAATCCAAACCTACGCGGAGAGAAGCGACTGCGCAGATGGCAACTTTTTCACGTTTCACTTTTTACTTTAACGGCCTAAAAATTGACAAAATTCAGGACGAAAAAAAGCAAAATATATTCTGATAAAGCAAATCACTCACTTTCGAAACCTACATGCGCTATACAAGAGACTGCCGGCGAAATTTCCAGAAATTCAAGAACGGATTCTTTTCTTGGAGGACCAACCACGTTCTGGAAGGCCAGCTGAGGGGACCGAGGAGCACCTTCTGGATCCACGGCGTGCACCCGTGAACTGGCAGAAGAAGTCGAGTACAGCCAAACCACCATGAGTCAACAGTGGCCTTGTGAAGACATACAGATATGGTGCATGGATACCGCATGAACACAGCGACCACCAGGTGCGCCAGGATTCGCGCATGAACTTCTTGACTTTACGACGGAGTGTTTCTTGGCTCGAGAACCTGGTCACTGGCGACGAAAAATAGGCTGGGAGCAACTTGAAAAGTGCCTCGCTGCGTTTGTTTTTTTTTTGACAAGACCCCAGGAAATTTACAGAAGCGGGATCTACAAATAACCTGACAATGGCAAATATGTTGTAAATAATAATACTGCATATGTTTGTCCATTGTTGTACACATATATGGAACGAGAGAAATAGTTTAAAAAATGCACAAGTGGCAGGATACTTTCTTTACAACCTAATATGTACTAGCATAGCTCCTATTGTTAACCAGTATAATCACTAAATGAATTAAATTAAGCAGCAATTAGCTTTTCGTATATTTTCTGATTGAACCCACATAACGACAAGACCAACTCGGATCAACTAACTTCCGTATAAGTGTAACCCTTGGGTTACGCCCTGAGAATCGCAGAATCTACTCGTATTCACAACCTTGACATCACCTTCATCTGGCTACTTAAGGGCTGCACTTCCATAGCCAGTGATGATCAAGTCGGGCCTGATTAGGTAAGGCCGAAGTAAGAAGAGCCGAAATGGATTTGCACGTAGCAGCTACCGTATTTGGCATCGGCCCTTCCGAAAGGGTCCACATGATTGGCCGCTGCTGCCATTAATGGTGAATGGTGGTCGGGCTTATTTTGATTTTGATTTTCTTTATGAACCAGAAACTTTGAGGTAAAAAAGACGTAGATAAAGTCAGAAATAGATACCGCCTAACCAAGTTGAAGTAATCTCTGGTTTTAGAAAAATAGAGTACAAACGACGTTGTTGCTCACGAACCGTCTCACTCGGGATGCGGCACGCATTTTACTTCTATGTAATGTCGTGGAGGCGGTTTGAAACCGTATTTGGCCTATACAATGACCTGCGGTGGCCAACCGATGAACAAGTCAGTGTTTTATGCCCTCCAGACAAGTCTGGCACCAGTTCAGGGAAAGATTGAGGAGTTGGCTTGTCTAGTCGAGGAATCCGAACGAAGAACCTGGTCTCGGATGCACTTGGCCCCTCCGCCGATTGTGCTATTATACGCCTATAAATATTATTGTCAAATACAGAGAAAAATCAAAATCAAAATTACTGAGTTACAGCAAGAGCAAGGAAACAAAGATCACAATTTCAATTTTCAAAACATTAACAAGCATAAACGACTAGTATGCCTTTCCAGACGAACAGTGCAAATTTTTCATTTCCAAGGTGTAGAAGGAAACAAAAAACCAGAAAAACGTTTTTGAAACGCACGGCTGAAAGCGCAGGACACAGGCGACGTCGACTAGAAGAACATCAAGGCACAGGAAGGCCCAGTTCTCAACAGGCAGGCGCTGATTCGAATTCAATTTTCGTTCCTACGTTACTGATATGAGACAGGTGCAATTTCTATGTCGGCCGGCTGGGTGACGAGAAAAGGAGCCGCCTGAGTACACCTTTAGAAGGGTCTGTTTATAAAAGTGTAACTGGAACTAACTCTGTAATATTGATTACAGCTTAAGCAGCATTTATTAGAAAGAAAAGACCGAAGTACGCTTTTTCTTACAACTGAGGTGGTCTTGAAGAAATACATTGTATTCAGGGTGTTCTATTTTCTCTAGCGAATTACTGTCTCTGAAGATTTGTTTACTCTTTTTTAAGTTAAATGATAAGGGACGGCGTCGCTCAATTTCTTTTGGGATGCGCCACGTATTCTACTTCTACGGGATGTCATGAATGCGTATTTGGTCATCCAATACCTTGCCTGAACAGGCCAGCCGATGAACAAGTTAGCGTTAGACCCTTCGCAGTAGAGTCCGGTACGAATTCATCGACCACAGAGGGACGGAAGGCTCTTCCGGGGCGAGATATCCGAACCAGGAACCTTGAATCAGGTGCATGCGACATTCGGCACCTCCTCCGATTCCGCTACACGCGCGCGTTTTTAAGTTAATCTTCCACATTATTCTCAGACGATGTAAGAAAAGATGAAGACTTGTAGCAAAGCAGAATACAAAATGTAAAAATGATGTTTTTCACGATGTTTTTCGTGGTCCGATGCGCAACATCCTGTCCGAAAAGCTGGAGTCGGGTTTGAATTCCATCTGGCGCAAGAGTTTTGATCCTAAGTGCCATAAACATCCGTCCAACAACAAAGTGTAAAATTACAAGTTTCTATTTCGTTTGATTTTCTTTCTTTGCTTGGCGGTGTAACTGACTGATTTCTTCTCACCACCGAACTTCGACTAAACTTCTGACCTTGTAACATTTTACAGTGGTTTAGTGGGTTTAGTGGATTCCCTTTTTCCAAGTCTTTTCATTCCGAATTTGAAAGTTTGTTTAGCTTATTTTTTATTAAAAACGAAACAAATGAAAAAGTCCGAATGCATTCACATGAAGCAACAATTGGCTTATTGGCAACACCTGGAGATTCGCTAATCCTTGTTGCTATTCAGTGAGAGGATAACAGAGGCGCTGAAGCCAAATACACAACATCGATTTGTGAAGTAGGAATCAAGAAAACTAGAAAACCCATGGTGGATTCAAACGAGGAACGAGGAAAACGTGTTGGAGGTAAAACTTCCTCGATTATACCAAACAAGGCAATACCACCATCAAAAGCGCAAAGCAGAACTCAGCTTGCGTTCTTGATCTATAAACCATAAAGTTGCCGTAAAGCTAGCGAGAGACCTTTAAAACAAAAACGATTAAGGAAAAGTAGTTGAATAAGGGAAGAATTTGAATCGACTGATTGTTGTCCCTGGACGGAGCACAGCACCTAGACGAAGGCCCAACACATGTGGAGGTCAGTTGATCAGTACTCAATCATCTCTTTCATGTCAACAAGTTCTTCATCTCACGATCAGTGGGGTCCAAAACCAACTTATTGGAGAATAGAAATCAGTCCAGGGTACAATCCCAAAGCGTGGGGGGGGAGGGGGTACCTTATCGGGACTTCAGCCCTATCCCTTGTTCTCACGAAATGTCCACCAACAACCCTAAGGCGCCTTTTATACTCCCGCCGCGCAGCGGCGCGTCAATTCAGGACGCGGCGCGGCCAATCGCGCCGCGCCCGAATTTGACGCGCCGCTACGCGATTGTAGTTAGAAAGGGGAGCGTCAGCGACGCGCGTCGACCAACTTCTACGTACTACGTTCCGTGCGCCACAAAGGACGACGGAGGAGACGGTCCATGAGTCACTGAAGAACCAAAACAGAAAGGATTTGTCTGCCCTATCAGCGGAATGCATCTGGCCAAATGTTAGTGGTGGGATTCCTGTGGGGAGCGACGAATTCTCTCTTAAAGCTGGGGTCAAAGTCGTCTGCTCAACCCATGGATGAAATCATTGACATTGGCATTGATTCGAGTCCCCTGCAATGTAAATGGCACTAAACGACTCTCTATTTTGCAACATTTGCGGGTTCAAAAGTAAAATTGTTGGAAAATACTCATTGTCGAGAATCGCTTAGAATTCTCTCTCATATTGCCATTCCAGGGTCATTGTTCACTGAAAATACCTTAAGCGTAGTAGGTAAAACTTCTTGAATGTCTACAGATCTTCCTAAGTTGCGAAAGGTACGGGTGACTTAGGTAATGGTCACCGAAAACGGATGTCAGATTCGTGATCAGCACCCTAAGTGACCCTTCCTCCCCCCGGGATTACTTTGGTCAAAAAACCTTTTCGACCTCTAGTCGACCTCTGGAGTCCTGAAAGTACAATAGTGTCATAATTTTGCTACATCTTCTTTGTTTTGTTAGTTGAGGAGCCAAAACAAAGAGGACATAGCAAAATGACTCATCTCGGTGGTGAATCTCCCACTCCACATCGGGTCTGCCGCAGCTGTTCGCGCCGCGCCGCGTCTTTCCCTCCAGCGGCGCGATTCGCCGAATACCGTAACCCGAAATTCCGTCAAATGTGGTGTTTTGAGGCGGCGGAGTATGAATGCGATGCGGCGCCCGGCGAAAAATCGATAGCTATGTCAACCATCGCGCCGCGCCGCGAGGCGGCGCGAGTATAAAAGGCGCCTAACGCCGGAGCCCCAAGGAATTCCCAGCAGAAAGAGTCTCCAAGGAAGTCTCATCAAAAAACATTACAATGAAAACAAACAAAAATAGGCAAGAAATACGCCCCAGGCTTCTCGAAGTCACCACTACGTATCTCCCCACGGTGAATCAGTCGACGCGCATGCATTCGGTAGCGCGGAAGTTTGTACGCGGATATGCCATTGCAGCGTTCATATTTTTTATAAATAATTTTTTTCAGTCTTTCAGTGGCGAACTGTTCTCACTGGAGGGGATCAGGTGAGTATTTTTTACGTTATGTTGTGTGAGTTTATCTTCAAATACTGCTAATTTAGAAGTGACTATGGAGTGCCTCCCGCCTTGGGATTGCACCCAATTCCGTATGTGAATAACCGATGATGTTAGAGAGTCACTAAGCCAAGGTCACTCACTTCAAGCAGCTGCTCTGCTTGTGCAGCCTTCTCGGCACCTTAGCAGTAAAAAGAGGTATTTGAAAACCTTAGCAATTTCGAACCTTGGTATACCTTCTTTAAGATCAGGTGAGTAGTTCTTCGATATGAAGCCGTCCAACTCTCCCTCCCTCCATCCTCAATATCTCTTCAACGTCGGCACTATCTTCAGACAGTTCAGAAACGTAATTTATTTGCGTTAATCAGTGCTTTCGTCCTCAGACTGTTGTGGAGCACTCCTTCGGCCATAGTACCCGCGTGTCTCCCACCCCTCCCCCCACCCCGATCGGTTAAATCTGGGAGAAAACCACCGGTCAGGCGATCGATAATATCGATCGATACTGGCCTCCACATTGAAACTTTTCACCTGAGGTGGAGCACCCCTTCAGCTATAGTACCCGCGTATCTCCCACCCCTCCCCCCCCCCCCCCTCCACCTCCTCTCCACCCTGATCGGTTAAATCTGGGAGAAAACCATCGGTCAGGACCTCGATTAGCCCCAGGGCTGAAGTTTCGTGCCGCTTGAACGACATCCGCAAAAATCGATAATATCGATCGATATCGATTGTCTCCCCTGCAGTGAAGGCCTTCCGTCGATGATCATCTAAATGCCCAGGCACGGTTGCCGACGTCTTCGGCACGTCTACGGCTCACCATGTACGGTCGCCGACGTGCTCGGCACGTCTACGGCTCGCCATGCACGGCCGCCGACATGTTCTGTTCGTCTACCGAGTCGCCTGGTGCGTAGAAGCCGTCTGGATATTTTCCGCTAATTTCTTGCTTTAATTTGTGCCCCGTAATTTCCCCTATTTTATGACTCATCGCCGATCGATAGTGTCGCTTAGCGGTCGCCGATCGACAGTGTGACTGATCGCTTAGCGGATTATTATATAGTATGATAATGCTAGTTGACCCCTAAGATCACCAAAGGCTTTGATCTTGACTGGCCCCTATAGATCGTCACTGGCCCTGATGTTAATGGATTTTGCTATCAGACCTCACTTACTTTACTTTGATACTTTGATGGTCCTTTGTCGGCTGGAGGTCTTCTCAGCGGGGACCACAACTCTTCCAGACCGCTCGATCTCTGGCTGCTTGCATCCAGTGAGGCAGACTCGGCTCTCTAAAAGATCTTGAGAATGAGTCTGCCCATCACGTTGGCGGTCGTCCCAGCGGTCTGTTATGGTCTCTCGGGAACCATTCTGTGACATGGAGACTCCATCTGTCGTCCTTTCGTCGAAGCAGGTGTCCGCCCCAGCGATATTTGTACTTCTTCATGTACTGCGGCGGGTCTGCTAATTGCGTACTTCTCCCGTAGCTCCGAGCTCCGTAGGCCTTCTTGCCATTGCTGACGAAGGCTTGTCCTCAGAAGACATCTCTCCAGTGCACGATGCGTAGTTTGCATCGCTCTGGCGATTGTCTTGTTGTCGGGCCAGGTTTCCGTCGCGTAACACATCGCAGGCAGTACAGAGGCGTTGAATATCGAGGCCCTGAGGCTTGACCTGATCGGTGACTTCGCGAATCGAACTGAAGGCTGCCCACGCTGCGCGTCTCCTGCGGGCGATTTCAGGAGCAAGGTCGTTATCCATGTTCAGCTCTCTTCCCAGATAGACGTAGGAGTCGACAGTCAGACCCCACAGTCCGATTAAATGCGAATTTGACGGCGGACGCTCAACTCACTGCTCGCTCACAACTCACTATTCCTTGTGCTATACTCGGATGTACTAGTCAAAAATCAACCACTTCAGCTTTATTCAAAAATCAAATAATTTTATTACATATAAATTTCGAATAAACTTCAAATCTTTAAGTACAGAGCCTGGTTCGAACAAAATGTCAGTGTGTCCAGTTCTTTAGGTGGCTACTAAACAATTCTGCATGCCTTTTGTTCATTTTAGCAAGTTCGCCACTTGATGAGATCTCTGCACTTTTTTTCAACACACTTTGTTGCAGATCCGTCTTCCACGGGAGAGAAATTCTGTGAAAAAGTTGCTGAACGCTGAGACCTTGAGTCAGAGAAGAAAAACACATGAAGAAACTTCTTAAAAACTGAAGAAAACGCGTTAAAAGTGAAGGCATCTGAGTAGAGTACCGATATCACATTTCATCACGGCGCTTTATTAATGCACATTATGTAGGAGTGGCTGATTAGGACACCGTCAGCACTTTCTTTTTGAGGCTGTGAATAAACGGTCTCTCTCTAGTTATGCCCCTGGCAAAAGTGGACCTGCCCAGTTGAATTTTAAAAAATCTAAACTCCGTTAAAAATGCATTTAATCTTTATGTCTTGCCTCATCTCGTATATTTGTTAATAGCTGTTTTGGAACTGAATATTGCCTCCGTATGGTCACCAATAGACTTCCATAAGTTGATATGAATGTAGGCTTCATAGCTACTATCTTCTGCCCAATGTAAAATAGCTCACTACAGTGTAATACTGGACCAAGTTTTGATAACTTAGTTATTATGTAGCAGTGGAACAATAGTTAGTTAATTTTGTGTGTATCGTGTTTGTTCACGCATAGTGAGCCAATATGCCGACTTCGATTTTATGTTTGACGTAAGCGGCTATCAGGACTTATCGTTAGGTACAGTGGAGCCAATGTGTTGCGAATCGTTGGCTCAGCTCGCGAGGGAACTATGTCCCTGTTGAGCGAGGTTCCCCATTCGCCCCGTGGCGCTACGAGATAACCAGGGACCCTAGACCCAGGGGATAGTAGGGGAACCACATGATGTGACCAGGCCATGCTCCCTCCCTGGCTGACGGGGCTCCGAGTGGTAACCTTTAGATCTATGTTATACTTCGGTGACGCTGTTGTCGGCGACAGAGTTGAGCGGGTTCTACGCCGTGCGTAGCAGACGCGAAACACCGTCGCCGGCATCAGCGTCGCCGAAATATAGCAGCCCTTCACACTGGACCGCGTCTGGATTGACGCACGCCCACACCACATGCCAGCCGTGGTGCTGCAGTGTACCACGACTGTAGTGAACGGAGTCATCCTCCAATATTAACCGACTACAACAACATAATACCCAATGACACATAACCATACCCGACATAACATATTAACAGAAATAACACACAATACCGACAATGTACTATTGGGGGACTAGCCACTTTCCCCGCCGTGTGCAGCACAATATAGACATCCACGGTTCATTCCATACACCAGCATCGCACAACAATAGCAGAATATAGAGGGTGAATACTAGATGACATGGAGGAATATGTAATAGACAGAACCGCTCCGTCTATGCTATCCGAGGCTTGGCGAGCCCAATCCAGGCTCGCCGTCTTCCCGAGTACAGCTGGCCGTAGTGATTAGAATGGAGCGGCAAGGCTCCGCTCGGATAGGGATGGTGTTAGAAGCGGGTTCCAAAATGCGGCACCCCAGAGCCGCGCCCGAGCAGCCGCTCGACATGACGACGGAAGTATAGAATGGACCCGGCGGGCGGCGCCGCCGATCAATAGCGTGCGCGGGCAGGCTGGACCACGGGAGCGCCTCATCGGGGTTCCGAGCGGATACGGCAGACCGCTGGAGTTTTGAATATAGAGGAGCGACTATTGCATTCACGACACTGCGCAACCCAGCATGGTTTTTTCATATTTACTTGATACTTACTTTGATACTTTGATGTCCTTTGTCGGCTGGAGGTCTTCTCAGCGGGGACCACAACTCTTCCAGACCGCTCGATCTCTGGCTGCTTGCATCCAGTGAGGCAGACTCCGCTCTCTGAAAGATCTTGAGAATGAGTATGCCCTCGCCTTGGCGGTCGTCCCAGTGGTCTCTTATGGTCTCTCGGGAGCCATTCTGTGACACGGAGACTCCATCTATCGTCCTTTCGTCGAAGCAGGTGTCCGGCCGTGCGATATTTGGACTTCTTCATGTACTGAAGCGGGTCTGCTAATTGCGACTTCTCCCGTAGCTCCGAGCTTCGTAGGCCTTCTTGCCAATGCTGACTTGTCCTCAGAAGACATCTCTCCAGTGCACGATGCGTAGTTTGCATCGCTCTGGCGATTGTCTTGTTGTCGGGCCAGGTTTCCGTCGCGTAACACATCGCAGGCAGTACAGAGGCGTTGAATATCGAGGCCCTGAAGCCGGGATCCTTGACCTGTTCGGTGACTTCGCGAATCGAGCTGAAGGCTGCCCATGCTGCGCGTCTCCTGCGGGCGATTTGGGGAGCGAGGTCGTTATCCATGTTCAGCTCTCTTTCCAGATAGACGTAGGAGTCGAACTGTTGCAGAGCGACTTCATTTGGTTGACCATAAATTGTATCTTGGAATCCAATCTTCATACCTGCCACATTGAGCTCGTTCAGCATTTCCTCGACTTCTGCCGTGCTGGTAGAGATGAGAACAATATCGTCGGCGAAGCGAAGGTTGCTGATCCGTTTACCGTCGACAAGGTAGCCTTTATCGTCCCAGTTCAAGTCTTTCATGGCATCCTGGAGTGCCGCTGTGAATAGCTTGGGAGAAATCGTGTCTCCCTGCCGTACTCCTTCCCCGATAGGAATTTTAAGCTTTCGATCGAACAGCTGGATGGTAGTCGATGTGTTCGAAAAGCATTCGTCGAGAAGTCGGATGTAGGGCGATGGTATACCAGCGTGCACAAGGGCGTTCAGAATGGCGTTGATTTCCACAGAGTCGAACGCTTTCCGATAATCCACGAAGACAAGGACAAGTGGGAGGTGGTATTCGCGGCTCTTTTCGATGAGCTGTGAGACAGTCTAAATATGGTCCATGCAGGAGAAATCCTTGCGAAACCCTGCTTGCTCCACTGGCTGATATTCATCCAAGCAACGCTCCATGCGGTTAAGCAGTATCTTGGTGAAGATCTTGTACACAACCGAGAGAAGACTGATGGGTCGATAGTTGTTGATATCCTCCTGCTGACCTTTTTTGAAGATTAGAACTGTTTTCGACTCTTTCCATGAGTCCGGAATCCTACCAAGTCGAAGGTAGTGGTTGAAGTGCTTGGCAAGAAGTGAGCAGACGGCACTGCCACCCGCACGAAGGAGATCAGCAGAAATGCCGTCCGGTCCGGAAGCAGTGCCCGGCTTCATCCTTCTGATAGCATGAGCAACTTCTGATTCCAGAATGGGAGGTACTTCCTCAGCTGGTGGCATCAAGCATTTCGGGACAGTGATGGAAGAACCGAACAGATCTGTGTAGAATTCTTGAACGATGGCCTCCATCGCTCTTCGAGACGTTTGCGTTGTTCCATCCTTATCCACAAGGGCTGACATTATTGCCTTCTGATCGCAGAGATCTCGTTTGCAGCGCTTTATGCTTGAACCTTTCCCAGCGGCTTCTAACAGCTTCAATCTTCTGGAGGCTTGAATGGACTCCTTCACTGCAATTCGACAGGCCTTCGAGATGGTGACTTTTTCCAGATGGGAAGCATTGGGGTCCAGTTTAACAGCTCTTCTTTGCTCCAAGAGTTTAATCGCATGTGCGTTGAGCCTTGAAGCAGACGGTGATGTGGCTCCGCAAGAGCTGCTAGCACATTTCAACAGTTCTTTGGAGAGAAGGTCGTAGTCTTCCGATGGATCTTCAAGAAGATTCCAATCGTACGACTTTATTGCATATTCCAACTCCTCAGACTTGAATGTGGGGATCCTCACCGGTGCCGGTTTATGAGTGTCACGCTTGAACATCCTCATTTTGAGAGTCAGCTTCGCACGGACAAGACGGTGATCCGAGCCGGTGTCAAATGAAGGCAGCACGGAGACGTCGAACAGACTCCAGCGTCTGTTTGTCAGAACATGATCGATCTCCGAACGTGTTTCTCCATTTGGGCTTACCCAGGTCCATCTCGGTTTGAAGGCTTCTTAAACATGAATTTCCATGGTAGAGACGGCACGCGGATAGGAAGTCTATCAGGCGCTCTTCGTTTTTGTTCCTTGAGGAAATTCCATGTGGTCCTAGCCTCCATTCGTCGTGATCATTCGTACCGGCGATAGCGTTGAAGTCACCAACGACAACTTTGTAGTAGCTCTTCTCGTCGTTGACAGTCCCTTCGAATAGCTTGTATAATTCCTCCTTTTCTTCATCTTTGGCAGCAGATGTTGGAGCATATCCATTTATGATGGAGATGGTTCCTTGATCTTTGGTTTCTAGACGAAAAACGGCTAATCGCGAACTAATGATCTTATAAGAGTCTACTAGGTGGTGCACTGTCGAATTGACGAGAAATCCAACTCCGCCAATATTCTTTCTGTCCACCTTTGCTCCGATAATGAGAAGCTCGTTGTGGTCGGTCCTTCTTATAGTTTCCGTTCTGCCTTTCGTTTCCTGCAGGGCGATAATGTCGTATTTGATGTTGCGGCTTCTGTAAATCAGTGTCCGAAGATCCTGCTCAGATGCGATCGAACGACAGTTATAAGTGCAGACGAATAGGCAGTTTCCGTGTCGTGGTGGGAGGGAGTTTCTGGTAGTCCGATTCCAATGACTTCCTGATAGTTTAACTCCGAGATTAGATGGCCCCTCGCCGGAGGTCACAACCGACGTCGTAGAAGTCCACCTCCGGCGCGCAGAGGACTAGGGCGCGGGTTTAGTTGTTTGAGCCATGGCGGTGGTCCGGTTACTCACATGTTCCTGGCCAGGGATACGTGAGAGTCCCCCATACACGACAAAGCATCGTGTACTGCGTGACCATTTGTGCCGTTAGCCATCACTAAGTGATGTTCACCCTTCACCGCGGTGAGGAGGCACATGAAGGGGTTCCGTTTTTATACTTGAAATATAGAATGGACCTATATAAA
Organism: Heligmosomoides polygyrus polygyrus; assembly: GCA_947396885.1. Classification (NCBI taxonomy): domain Eukaryota; kingdom Metazoa; phylum Nematoda; class Chromadorea; order Rhabditida; family Heligmosomidae; genus Heligmosomoides; species Heligmosomoides polygyrus. The sequence goes on along the minus strand of OX377204.1, from coordinate 84,348,256 downwards.
ACAGCAATGATGATATAAGAAGACTTATAAATTGTCACGTCATATCAAAATTTCACATTTTTAAAGCTGATTTGAAACGAGTTCTGACAAAAAATGCAAGCGTTCACAAACTTTTGGACGCCACTGTATGTAAGTGGTCGTTGAATCCTACCCCTGATGATAAGACTGACGGAATTTCGTAAACTAAGGGACGGGCGAAAGTATTTATTGGATTTTGAATCTTACTGCTGTTAACAAGAAAGCATGGGAGGACCATAACACAAAACCTTTGAGAAGTTATGCCATTATGATTGAAAACAGCCAATATTCCTCCCCACACTTCAACCTAACGACAGCAGCCTGGATTGAAGAATATAAAAGGCATCACTACAGCGTGAATGAAGCGGCCGGTGCTTGTTTTCAGAATCCAATAAACATGCGGCGGCAGAGACAGTTTCTTTCAACCACAAGTTACTGCAGTCGCTTAGAAATTCTACACTCACTCTACAAATTTGCATTGCCTTAATTGAGGCGGCAATTAGGAAGAGGAATTGCATAACTGCTATGAAAATTCTCACCTTCTTTGGCGGCATGCATCTTTTTGTACTTTTCCACTACTTCCTTTTCTGAAATTAGGAAGCTGCTGAAACTGAACTCCTGTATATGGAGCACTTCACAGCTGTTCAAATCAATGGCTTTAATCGAATTCGCACCAAGACTTAAACTTTCTAACTTAATCGCTGACTTATTCTCAACTGAAGGGATGATCGCACCACCTACACTTCATAAAGTACATGTTTACGCTATGTTTCTTACAAAATCAGAATTTCCGCTTACAGCTGGTTGTGTAGACATCACCAGATTTTCACGGTTTATTAAATAACATGTAGATTGCGTTTGGATCCACACGCTCAGAAACGCGCACAGACGCCGCTGTGTCAAGGAGGAGGGGTCTGCACTTCCTCTACTGCAGCAGCCTCACATGTTGAACGGCACATTTTGTTCGCGCGTGGTTCGATGAGGCGTATCTCACGCATGTTTATAACCTGCGTGAGATACGCCCAATCATCTACAGCGCGGGCAACTGAAGGGCCAGTGAAGAGGGGACCAGTAAGGGGGATGGGGGAGGCAGAGAAGGAGGACCAGTAAAGGGAAGACCATTAAAGGTAGAGCAGTAATGGGGGACCAGTAAAGGCGGAACCACCGAAGGAAGGAGGTCCAGCGAAAGAGGACTAGTAAAAGGGGACAGTGAAAAGGACCAAAAAGAGGTGGGGTACAGTAAAAGGGGGCGGAACGGGGGACTCCAGCAAAGGGATACAGTGAAGAGGGGAGGGGACCAGTGGAAGGGGACCAGTAAGAGGGAACCAGAAGGGGGAGGAGGGCAGTAAAAGGGAGATCAGTAAAGGGGGTCCAATAAGGGATCCAACGAGACGACCAGTAAAGCGGGGGGGGGGGGGCAGCAAGGAGGTCTAGTGAAGAAACATCAGTGAAGGACCAGTAAGGGCGGACTGGGATTTTTTATCAGTAACTTACGACGTGTATCGGGCTTCAGAAGAAGTGCTGCGGACGTCGTTACACCTGCATCGGGGCTCAGCAAATGTGTCACAGACGTTATGCATCATGCATTCGGAATCAGAACACGTGAACCAGACGTCATATAACGTTCGTCACGATCCAGAAGAGATTCACAGATCATACTTCGCACAGCATCCTTGAGAAGATTTTTAAAGGCTTGGTTCGACGAGTGTTTTATCTCACTCCGGCACGCGCAGCGGATATTGGCGGGGTGAGCGTGGGGATAAGGAAAATGACTAAAGGACTCGGAGCACTGTCATTGCTGTCGGACAGTTAACGGTATCGAGCAGTCTACCAGTAGCGATCAGTTTCATTTATGTTTCCGCAAATTAAGCACTTCGGATTGAGACTCTCAAAATGTGTTCCTCACGAAGTAGTAGAGAACGTGTACTTCGGAGAATAAATCACGTACTGCGATAGAAGGTGGATAGGTCCCATAGGAGCAGTTACAAAGATCTTCCCTTACCGTATTCTGCTATACTATTCTATATAGAGACACCAGCTTTTTCACTGCAATCAAAATAAGAAGGCCTAAAGAAGAAAATACGGTCGGAGTGTTCTCCGACCGTGTTTTCTTCTTTAGATCTTCTTAAAAAGTTAATACTTCGCCCCCAAACTTGAATAGAAACCTATATGAATATAAATACATATACCATTTTCATGTCCAAATGGACACTTTTCAAAGCAAATTGGACACTTTTCAGGTTAAATTGGACAGTCTTCTATGCTGACCTAAGACTTTCAAATCAAAGTGAAGTCTTCCAAATTGAAATGAGCTTCTTCTACATTAAACTAGAAAATCTTCGAATAATTTTTTGTTCACGGAAAATTTTAGTATAACTTTTTTTGAAGTTTTAATTTACCTCCAAATAAGAGAACACGTAGTTTGAAATTTTATAAGAATTTCACTTTTCGAGTAAAAACAATGATTTAAAGCTTGTTTTGAAGAGCAGGAAGTCGGCCATTCCATACTGTCAAAGCAGAGATTGCGCCATGCCCTCAACTCCGGGATTTTTATTTCACTGACAGCGAAATTTCTGTTTGCATACGGTTCACACGTGGGGGAGCTACAGCTTAAACAGTTGCAAAAAACACACATATCCTGATTTTCTTGCTGCATCTAAGAGGTATTTACACTGTCAATCAGATAAACATTGCGACTTGATCTTCGAGTGCATGGCGCGATCAGGCTTTTAATGCACTGCATGATTGCTGCCTTGCTGTGCTTTAAAACCAAGTTAAATTTCTTGCTTTTTTCAAAAAATAAAAATTTTATTAATTTATAAATCTGATTCGGGCAGCTACAGTAATAAAATCAAAAAAGTTATTCTGCATTTTTCTCTTTCAAAAAATTATTCTTATCATCTTGGAAAGCATGTAGTTTAACACATAAGAAGCTTGTTTCGATTTGGAAGACGTTTAGTTTGATTTTAAAGTTCACAGGCTAGCTTAGAAGAGTGTCCAAGTTGACGTGAAAAGTGTCGAATTTGACATGAAAATGGTATATTTAGTGTAATATACGCTGAGATACATGGTTACCAAAAAGCTCAAGGTAATGAATTCTTACGGTCTATTAAGTACTCTTTTATGCACTTGATGAATTCGATTTCAATATCCGGGGTGCTCATCCACTTTTCCTGAATTTAAAAGGTTGAAGATAAACAGAAGTGATATAATGGATAATAAAATAATAATAAAAAGCATGCCACTATGATTATTAACGACTGAGCATAAAGCTGAAGAGCGATAAAAACCATCAGTTATTGCCGCAGGTCATTTCACAAAAAGGCGCTGCTCAATTCGGCTACGAAATTGAACTCTTTTTAAGCTTCCCGAGTGTACAACATGGGCGATTCTAATATTCCTGCTATCGTTCCTTCAGCGCTCACTACTTCGAATCAATTGTACTGAATTCGGTTTCCTGGGAATCTACAGTTTCCTTTTGTGAATCATTTTAACGATCCGCTTGTCTTTCATCGCCGTGCATTAATCTGATATCACTTTACCACCTCAAAGATCCTCAATTTGGTCGATTACCACATATCTATCGATTATGTTTGATTTTTGATCAACTCTTGCAAATAGCAAAACCTAATTTTTAGCAAAGGCACCTACTCCTATAAGCGATATGTTTCCATTGCAGAGGTCCAGTCCACAGCTACAGACCACTTGACTTCCTCCTGCGTTGAGCCAGCAGTGTTCTTCCAGCTGAAGCATAAGCGTTGTTGCAGACAAGCGTGGTTCGCAAAATTTAATTCTCACCTCTGGGTCATGCTTAAACACCTTAAATTTAGGTGGCTCTTCAAAGTCACATGTTTTTTCACCTTTTTTGAATGTCATTGGTACGTTTCTTAAGTGGAACGTTCCTGTATCGAAGCCACACATTCTATCAGGCTGCAACATTTCAAACTGTGCAATCAAATTCGCGGAATTTGAGGGCGGTATGCGCTCTCAGGAATAAAGCGCGAGTTTAGGAAAAAGGAACAAGAAATGGCAAGATGGGCGGCTGGATGTGCGTTGAGTGGAGTGACCACGACACGGATTTGGAACTGCCTATTCGTCTGCACCTATAACTGTCGTTCGATCGCATCTGAGCAGGATCTTCGGACACTGCTTTATAGAAGCCGAAACATCAAATACGACGTTACCGCCCTGCAGGAAACGAAAGGCAGAACGGAAACCATAAGAAGGACCGACCACAACGAGCTTCTCATTATCGGAGCAAGGGTGGACAGAAAGAATATTGGCGGAGTTGGATTTCTCGTCAATTCGACAGTGCACCACCTAGTAGACTCTTATAAGATCATCAGTCCGCGAGTAGCTGTTCTTCGTCTGGAAACCAAAGATCAAGGAACCATCTCCATCATAAATGGATATGCTCCAACATCTGCGGCCACAGATGAAGAAAGGAGGAATTCTACAAGCTGTTCGAAAGGACTGTTAACGACGAGAAGAGCTACTACAAAGTTGTTGTTGGTGACTTTAACGCTATCGTCGGTACGAATGATCACGACGAATGGAGGCTAGGACCACATGGAACTTCCTCAAGGAACGAAAACGGAGAGCGCCTGATAGACTTCCTATCCGCGTGCCGTCTCCGCCATGGAAATTCTATGTTTAAGAAGCCTTCAAACCGACGATGGACCTGGGAAAGCCCAAATGGAGAAACACGTTCGGAGATCGACCATGTTCTTACAAACAGACGCGAGTATGTTCGACGTCTCCGTGCTGCCTTCATTTGACACCGGCTCGGATTACCGTCTTGTCCGTGCGAAGCTGACTCTCAAAAAGAGGATGTTCAAGCGTGACACTCATAAACCGGCACCGGTGAGGATCCCCACATTCAAGTCTGAGGAGTTGGAATATGCAATAAAGTCGTACGATTGGAATCTTCTTGAAGATCCATCGGAAGACTACGACCTTCTCTCCAAAGAACTGTTGAAATGTGCTAGCAGCTCTTGCGGAGCCACATCACCGTCTGCTTCAAGGCTCAACGCACATGCGATTAAACTCTTGGAGCAAAGAAGAGCTGTTAAACTGGACCCCAATGCTTCCCATCTGGAAAAAGTCACCATCTCGAAGGCCTGTCGAATTGCAGTGAAGGAGTCCATTCAAGCCTCCAGAAGATTGAAGCTGTTAGAAGCCGCTGGGAAAGGTTCAAGCATAAAGCGCTGCAAACGAGACCTCTGCGATCAGAAGGCAATAATGTCAGCCCTTGTGGATAAGGATGGAACAACGCAAACGTCTCGAAGAGCGATGGAGGCCATCGTTCAAGAATTCTACACAGATCTGTCCCGTTCTTCCATCACTGTCCCGAAATGCTTGATGCCACCAGCTCAGGAAGTACCTCCCATTCTGGAGTCAGAAGTTGCTCATGCCATCAGAAGGATGAAGCCGGTCACTGCTCCCGGACCGGACGGCATTTCTGCTGATCTCCTTCGTGCGGGTGGCAGTGCCCTCTGCTCACTTCTTGCCAAGCACTTCAACCACTACCCTCGACTTGGTAGGATTCCGGACTCATGGAAGGAGTCGAAAACAGTTTTAATCTTCAAAAAAGGTCACCAGGAGGGCAGAAGGATATCAACAACTATCGACCCATCAGTCTTCTCTCGGTTGTGTACAAGACCTTCATAAAGATACTGCTTAACCGCATGGAGCGTTGCTTGGATGAATATCGGCCAGTGGAGCAAGCAGAGTTTCGCAAGAATTTCTCCTGCATGGACCATATTCAGACTGTCTCACAGCTCATCGAGAGGAGCCGCGAATATCACCTCCCACTTGTCCTTGTCTTCGGGGATTACCGGAAAGCGTTCGACTCTGTGGAAATCAACGCCGTTTTGAACGCACTTGTGCACGCTGGTATACCATCGCCCTACATCCGACTTCTCGACGAATGCTTCTCGAACACATCGACTACCATCCAGCTGTTCGATCGAAAGCTTAAAATTCCTATCGGGAAAGGAGTACGGCAGGGAGACACGATTTCTCCTAAGCTATTCACAGCAGCACTCCAGGATGTCATGAAAGACTTGAACTGGGACGATAAAGGCTACCTTGTCGACGGTAAACGGATCAGCAACTTTCGCTTCGCCGACGATATTATTCTCATCTCTACCAGCACGGCAGAAGTCGAGAAAATGCTGAACGAGCTTAATGTGGCAGGTATGAAGATTGGATAGGACATGAATATGTCCAAGACACAGTTTGTGGTCAACCAGTGGTGTGACACGGGACTCGTAAGGTTAAGTGGAGTCGCTCTGCAACAGGTCGACTCCTACGTCTATCTGGGAAGAGAGCTGAACATGGATAACGACCTCGCTCCTGAAATCGCCCGCAGGAGACGCGCAGCATGGGCAGCCTTCAGTTCGATTCGCGAAGTCACCGATCAGGTCAAGGATCCCGGCCTCAGGGCCTCGATGTTCAACGCCTCTGTACTGCCTGCGATGTGTTACGCGACGGAAACCTGGCCCGACAATAAGACAATCGCCAGAGCGATGCAAACTACGCATCGTGCACTGGAGAGATGTCTTCTAAGGACAAGCCTTCGTCAGCAATGGCATAAAGGCCTACGAAGCTCGGAGCTACGGGAGAAGTCGCAATTAGCAGACCCGCTGCAGTACATGAAGAAGTCCAAATATCGCTGGGCCGGACACCTGCTTCGACGAAAGGACGATAGATGGAGTCTCCGTGTCACAGAATGGCTCCCGAGAGACCATAATAGACCACTGGGACGACCGCCAACGCGATGGGCAGACTCATTCTCAAGATCTTTCAGAGAGCGGAGTCTGCCTCACTGGATGCAAGCAGCCAGAGATCGAGCGGTCTGGAAGAGTTGTGGTCCCCGCTGAGAAGACCTCCAGCCGACAAAAGGACCAGCAAAGTATCAAAGTAAGTAAGTAATTCAAGCTTAGAATTGTATCATTGCCCAGAACTCCATGCAGTAACGCTGCTCCCATTAAAGCTCTTTTTCGACAAATCTTCAAGAGCAGAGCGCAGACTGAATCACACGCCGAAGCTGACAGAAAACCTTAACGCTCAAAAAGAAAAGAACTGAACTTAAGAAGATTGACAGAAGTTTACGAAGTGTGTGAGCAGTACAGACTCATCTTCGCTCCTTCTCTCGGTCGAACAGATTCGACTGATTGTTGGGCGAAAATCTTCTAATAATTCTGTCATGAAATGACCATGAGAATCTCTCATCTTATACTAACCTTCAAGTCCAAAACTTAATTAGGAACACATTGATTCGTAAAGCCAGAAGCTACCCTTTAAAATGCGAACGCTGATCAAACAATCACTAACATTGTTGTTGCTGTCGGTAAGGTTATCATCGAATAAGACGAACCTTAACCAAAATTTGAGAAAATCCATTCCGCCACTACTTCTTTATGCATGTAACCTCACTCTTCTCCCCAGTTAAGGTTAAAGGTTAAAGTACGGCGTTACTTAATCCCTTTTGGGATGCGCCACGCATTCTACTTCTACTTGATGTCATGGAGGCGAGCTGAATGCGTATTTGGCCATACAATGACTTGTGGTGGCCAGCCGATGAGCAAGTCAGCGCTTTATCCTTCCCAGACACGACTGGTACCAATTCACCGACCCCAGAGGGATGGAAGGCTTGGTTGGCCTGGGCGGGAAATCCGAACCAGGAACCTGGTATCGGGTGCAGGCGACACTCGACGCCTCCTCCGACTGCGCTACACGTGCCCTCTCCCCAGTATTACAGTGAAAACGGCGAACGCGGGATAAGTAAAAACGCATGCATCAGCCCGTGTGGAGAACTGGTCAGGTGGCAAATCATGCGGAATCCATTTGCGTATTTTCCAGAGGAAACCAAGCTCTCGTAACTTGCGAGCGACAGTGGGTTGGCTAGAGGAGATGGTCGACGCCAGGTCACAAGTGGGTTGGAACGGGTCTGCTTTGATGGCAGCCAGTAGGGAGTCGCTGTCGACCATCGACTCTCGTCCAGACTTGGGTTGTTCGGACAACGAAAAACCTCCCAGTTTAAAGCCATTTATCCAATTATCACAGATACGTGCACAGAGTGCATCCTGACCAGGGGTGTGCGCTGATGCTGGTAAACTTCTTACCGCATATTTTAATGCGCAAATTCGGTTGGTATTTTCCGGTAAATTCGGTAAATTCGTTACTACTAGCAGAGTGCATTACGATGCCTTACATCTTGGACTAAATTACGGGAACAAGACATCAGCGTATCTTCTCCTTATTCCTCTGGCGATCGTCTATTCTGAGAGCTTCAATATCTCTAGTGCAAATTGTCTCATGTCGTGTGGGGAATCTCAGCGCTAGGTACTATCCCAGTGGAGCACGTTTTTAACACTGGAGCACACCACCTCCGCCTTGGTATGTGGACATAGATGTTTTAATGAGGTTGAGGACCACCAACGCTAACAGCAAGTTATCGGAGAAGATAGAAGCAATCACTTCTAAGCTAAGATCGGTAGCATGTTTCCTTCTCCATTCGACAGATAGAAACATGATTTTGAATGAAAAAAGGTGCTATATTTCCCGGTAAATTTGGGAACTTACCGGAGAATTCTGCTTAGAAAATTTAATGCGAAAATCGCGGTAAATTCGTTAAACCGGTAAATCGTTAACCGTTAAACGCACACCCCTGATTCTGACCAAAAACAGGTTACGATTAGCCTCGGCTGACGTGTGCCCCAGCTGGATCTCGACAAGGAAGACAGTGACGGAGGAGGAGTTTCGAAGAATCCATATCTCTTGAGATAAGCGGCTGGTAGATTGCTAATAAGTTGCATTGGCACGAGCTGACCTTTGACCATTCGCATGGCCCACTTCGAAATCGACAACACATCTCAATCATAGAATCAAAGCGAAGTTGCAAAACCGCAGGACTGCGCCGATCAGCATAACACCAGCCAGTTCTTGGTGAACAGCTAATATATCAGTGCTGAAACAGGGAAATATTTGGTGGTTCAGAACATACACGGATTATGTCACACTTCGTTCAAGGGTCTGTACCGTTAAGGTCTTAAACTTTTCTGGACAATGGGGTGAACTATTTAGAAACGAAGAGCTTTCCCAAACTGTGAATGACGAACAAAAATCTTCGAAAGCTCCTAAATTTTTAGCAGGTCTCTCTTGTACAGGCGCGTGAAGCGCAGTCGGAGGAGGCGCTGACTGTCGCCTGCACCCGATACCAGGTTCCTGGTTCAGATTTCCCGTCCAGGCCAACCAAGCCTTCCATCCCTCCGGAGCTGGTGAATTTGTACCAGACTTGTCTGGGAAGGACAAAGCACTGACTTGCTCATCGGCTGACCACCGCAAGTCATTGTATGGCCGAATATGCATTCAAATCGCTTCCACAACATCCCGTGGAAGTAGAATGCGTGGCGCATCCCAAAAAGGGATTGAGTAATGCCGTTCTTTATCCTTATCTTATTCGCGAAGCGAAGATGTTTTTATTTTCGACTTCAAAACAGACTTTGTAGTCGTGAGAACAAATCCACTTACTCAAAACGGGGTTAGGTATGTTACCTCTAGTGAATGCTCACTGCACCTTTTGCATAGGGTTTTTATTGGGAAAAATCAAAGCCTTCAACTGCAGGCAAATCGAAAAAGGCTGTCTGGTATTGAAGAGCTGCATGTAAAGTGAATTGTAGGGATAAAGCCAGGAGGGAGAGCTACCAGTTTAGAGCAACAAACGGACTTTCACATGCAAATATAAACAAAAAATCCAATTAGCTACAAACAAGGAAAAAGGCGTAATAACTGATACAACAATGAGTTGGTTAATTATCGGAACAACACTAAGTGGGTGAAAAAATCCGTCTGCAATTTGCACCACCGCGAAAATACATTTGACGGTTGTTTCTTTACGTCTATTGAAATTGGATTGAACATTTTGCGACGAAGCTACCGTTCTCTCAAAAAGGAAAAGCTATTGGCTCATAAACAATTACCGAACTGAAATTCGTCAATTTAATTTACCGAAATATTTGGCTCTTACTATTATAAATAAAGGCATTCTGGTAGATAGGGTAATGCACTTTCAACACGTGGAGAATCTTAGGCATCAACAAAGATCAGTGGAAAGCTTGAGTACGCTATGTGTAATAAAAACATCCCTATAATACGGGTGTGCTGTGGTTAGACATTGCCATGAGAAAATCGCGAATGCTGTGAGTAATTAAATTGCGCGTGTAGTGAATGCGCAGCATCCTTCCAGGAAAGACGGCGCGGGTTCGAGTCCCGTCTGGCGCAAGAGTTTCGCTCGCAGCAAAACATCCTGTGCAGATGTGGAGGCCTACAGCGAAATTATGCTAGGCCCCAAGTTTAGCAATCAACACTCCATAGACACGTCTTCTTCTCTGTTATATTCTACGGAACTCTCTCTCTCTCTCTCTCTCTCTCTCTCTCTCTCTCTCCAAAGATAGTATTAAGTTGGCAACTATGTTAGTTCGTAGACCCTCAAGAACCTTCAACAAAAGTATTTATTATCAAATAACAAATAACAATCCTTAATCAAAATAAGATCGCTTGAAACGCAGAAGTGCTTCCCGCTTATCAGGTAGCTGGTCTATCCCACGGCTGTAGAATTCTTGGGCTTTTAACGTCAAGAATCCATGGAGGTGCATTTTGACCTGGTCTACATTAATAAATCGTCTTCCAACCTAGAAGAGCTGCTTCGAACTAACAAGAAGATGGTACCCAGTCGGTGCGCAGTCTGTCAGTTGTGAGGTGGATGAGTTAGACGCTCCCAGCAGAGGTCTTCGATTTTTGAAGAGTCCGGTTCGCGAAGCGCTCTTCGATAATAAAATATTAATTCAAGATAGTACCTTAGTATTAGGTTGCAACAAAGTTTTATCATTTTTTCCAGAGCTTTATTACTTCACGACTATGTCAAATCAATTGAGGTAAACTCAATTTTGTTCCACTACACTTTTCCAAGGACTGGGTATTTCCATAATTCCTCTCGCTTAAAAGACTGCAGTTCTGGAGTCGTACCATTGCTGAATCCATTTTTGAGGTCTTCATCCGTTCCAAAATATTCTCTCCAATTTCTTGCTTGAGAGCACGGAAGAGATGGTAGTCGGTAGGGGCGAGGTGAGAGCTATACGGTGGATGTGACATTACCTCCCAGCCCGGCTCCTTTATTGTTTCTCTTGTGAGTCGTGCAACATGAGGTTTTGCACTGAGTGTCTGACAGGGCATGTGGAATCCAAGCTCCAGGTTTCCATGCAAAGCCAAGACCCTTCAGATGGATTCCCACTGTCCTAAGAGACACTTCGAGCCTCTCTGCCAGTTGACGTGTCGTCTGCCTACTGTCGGTACGAGGAAGATGGAGTAGCTCAGTGACGTCAACTCAGTTGGCCTCCCTGACCTTGATTTGTCCTCGAGTGAAAAATCTCCCTCTAAAACCTTTCCGATCGATTCATAACAGGTGCGATGAGTAGTAGATCCCAAGCCAAATATACCGTTAAGTTGGTCGGCTGCCTGACTTGCTTCATATCCTTTAATGAATTCATGAAGCATGCCGTGCCGAAAATGGACATGAGGTAGATCTGGCATTGAGTCCGGAAGATTGGATAGATAACGAAGTACAAGAAAGGTCCTTGACCTGTGCCCGCGTGCGAACGGTAAACAAGTGTGATACGATTATGAGATCAGCAATCAATACTGGCTAGTGTGTTTACAAGGAAACGGTAAAAACTTTTCAAAGTGTGAAGAGACTTTTTTCCAACCAAGTGTTATGTTTACAAAACTGTTAGCCACTTCGTGACGAGGTGCGATATAGAGAAATCGGCGTTTCGAGAGAGGACTATTCATTAGGCGGGTCGCTAATCCCGAAGACACTACGGAAGCATGAAGGCAAGGGTGTACAGCGTTGAGTTTATACGTGTGTGTGAGTGAGTGTCTCGCTGATATATCGGATTAAGCCTCGCATTAATATCAGTGGCCGTAAAAAGCGCGGCAGAGAAAAGCCGGTGATGCGGAATGCGGCCGGGCAGAGGCGAGAAGAGCATCAGCAGCCGCCGGCGGCCATTCATCGGCTTCCGCGGAACGGATTCATCGCAACAGAGTGGCTCAGACCGATCTGGGGGACAGGAGGGTGACATGGAGGAGAAGGCTGAATCGTGTGCGTGTGTGTGGGGCAAGTCTTCGTCGCCACTTTCGGCTTCTCCTCTCGGGTCGGCTAATGGGAGCGTGACAACGGAAATTAGTGAACGGCCGCCAGCACAGATCAGCGACGGGGATAAGAGCCCCTCGGCCACCGAAACGAGCCGGCCAGTCTCTATGTAGTTAAGGCACAACAGAACGTTTAGCCCCTTAAGGCATTTGCGCAGAGAGCACGACTCGATTGATTAGGGGTGGCACACGATTGAGGACGGAAGGAGGTGCAGGAGGTCCGCAGTAGATGGCAGGAGCAACGGCGGCAACAGGAGCAGGAAGGAGCCTTAGGCTTAGTCGGAGAGGCCTCGCGCTACGTAGCCATGTGTCAAGCGCCTCTCTCCACATCCGATAGCGGCTCGCCGTCCGCGTCAATGTCCTCGGTTCTGAGTGTATAATCAAATTCTGGAAGGTGGCATAGGGAACAGCTCATAAAGCAGCTGAGATATCGCCATATCGCGTGGCGCGATTGCATTGCGTTCGTGCCCTCAACAGCCTTGGTCAAAGAATGGGCGTAGAGTAACTAGCAGTGTTCCATTATCCACAGGGTGTCCGTTGCTCACAACAAAAGGCTGGACCTGATTGCAGTTCTGAGATGGAATGGCCTTAAGGCGCCAGAAGCACCTCGCAATGTTAAATTGACGATAGAAGGACCTAGAGATGACGTCGTATGTAGTAAGGTGCCAGAGTACAATCGTTTGCTATTAGAGAGGCATGCTAGACTTGTTTCTACGATACGTTGGTCCAACAGAACTATTATAAAAGCTGGACCAGTGCTTTTTTGTCAAGGGTTAACTTTCTTATAGACAAAAGATCTGTTAGAGGCCTTAGATATGATCCCAGAATGATACTAGGCCAAGCCTTATCCTAATACCCTGAAATCATCATTGGACAACTTCGCTTATCCAGAAGCTAAAGTGTAAAATGCAAAGAACGCAGAACCTCCATTAATCCAAAAAGTGGTACAAAATCAGTTTAGTGCAAAAGCTACAGCAAAAATTGACTAATTGAAGATTTGCAAAAGCAGGTCGTAGAACTTTGTTGTGCCAAAAGTGATAGAAAATCAGTTTCGTACAAGAGGTTACTGAAAAAGGGAAAAAAGTGTAGGAATGGTTTCTCAACAGCGGGACACCATTTGAGATCGCCTTAAATTCCTTATAAAATATCCTTGCAGGGCTTCGAACACTGATTTTGTTAGGTTGTCCGGAAAGTTCTCAGCCTCGTGAGTGCTTCACGAACTACCATAACTTTCTCAAATCCTATCCGATTTAGTCGAAATATGCACCGCTCGAATCAGCGCACTTTTGCTAACTAGATTTCAGTCGACTTATTCCTTCAGCGAAAAAATTGGACGGTCGAGACCAAAACAAAGTCTTCGAAAGCTATTTTGACTTGGTCCTGATTGGTGAAGGTTTTACCAGCGAGAAAGTTCTGAAAGTATTTGAAGAAGCGGTCATCGGTTGGTGAGAAGTCTCGAGAAAATGGCGGGTGAGGCAGAAATTCAGCCCTTAATTCGTTCAATTTTCGAACAGTGATTTGTGAAACGTGTGGGTGTTGTCGTCCAAAAGAATCGGGCCTCTTCTGCTGATAATGCCGGCTGAAGTTGACGCATTTTTCGGCGCATATCGTCAATTTCGCTACAGTAGGACTCTGCTGTGATCTTTTGTCCTGGTACCCAAAAATTGAAATGGACCACACTAGCGGCCGACCACTGACAGTGGCCATTACCTTTTTTGCTGAAGGTTTGCCTTAGGAAAATGCCTAGGGGGTTCGTTGACGTCCAACCACTGTCCAGAACGTTCCTCGTTATCATGCAGAACCCAGTTTTCATCATAAGTCAGTTTTATTGCGTCAAAGTAGAGAAGAACAAATCTTGGAACGTGACAATTTTTGCCGCTCACTCAACGTGAGGAACCCACTTTTCGAGCGTTTTCACCATCCCAAGGCGTTTCAAAGCATCCGCAGCAGCAGCTTTACTGACGTCTAGCTCTTCCGCGATCCCGCGAACTGTTTGGGAGGATTCATCTTCCACCAATTCCTTCATATCGTCGTCCAGAATTGCTCTAGGTCGACCGTTACGAGCCTCACCTTCGAGGTTAAAATCTCCGTTCCAAAATTTACCGAACCACTGTCCTACACTGCTTTCTCCAGCACTATTAGACCCCCACACTTGATTACTTTGTCGAGCTGTCTAGTCTGCGGACTGTCCCAATTTGAAGTTAAAATAAAATATCGTTATTGACTTGGAATTGCTTCTTCGACAAACTTCAACTTTAAGCCCTGGAAGAAGAGAAAAAAGAGAGCGAAAGCGAAAAATTCTATACAGAAAGTAGCATTAATGCGCAATGTAAGTTGAGTTTTTACTAAATAATAGACGAATGAAAAATAAATAGTAACATAAAACGCTAAGAACTTTCCGGACAACCTAATAGGTTTAGTTTTTTTTTGCTGCTTTATTCTATATGGCTAAATGATCTTCTTTGTGGTAACCATGTCTTGAAGCTTAACTGGATTCACGACCTTCTGACTTTAATAGGCGCACAAAATTGTGCGATGAAATGAATAAATAAATGAAAATAACACTGCCAATTCGAAATCTATCTCAATCCTGAGCCAAACTAATCTGTACACGGCATCACCATGCCAAACTTACTAAGCCGAACATTGGTTGAATTCGAGTGGATTTCAGCGCTGTTACGCTACGCCACCTGGTGCACAGAAATGGACGTTATTTTCGCACGAACTGATGATCCGCAATGCAATGTACAGGGCTTTCGAACTCACACACTCTGCTACAGTAAGGGTAAGGACAAAGGTCAGTATTACTGAATCCTTTTCGGGATGCGCCACGTAATCTATTTTTACGGAATCTCGCGGATGGAACTTGAACGTATATTTGACCTATACAATGACTTGCGGTAGCCAGTAGATGAACAAGTCAGTGCTCTCCTTCCAAGACAAGTCCAGTTTCGATTCACCGACTACGGAGACATGGAAGGCTTGGTTTTTCTGGGCGGGGACTCCAAACCAGGGACCTGCGAACCTGGGCCGGATTCATCAACGACTAACCCGCGGGTGTAAAGGTATGTAAAGGTACTTCTGTACCCACGATGAAGCCTGCGTCCCTGATTCTTGCCTTTTCTCTACCTGACTCTTATCTTATCTATACCCCTTATATCCCACATACCCACCGATTTAATTGTTGCTGAATTCGGGCCCAGGCCACGTGATAGCTAGCTCCTTCTCCTACTGCGCTACACGAGCCCGGGAAAAAAAGATGAATGGGCACGAGCATGAGCACGCTCTGCAGATTCACTCTCTGCAACAAATGAAATTTGAAGTGCAGCAAGTCACTCCTTGTCGACTGAACACTTTGAGATTTTTTGCTCAAACAGAGCTCAAATTTGTTTTACATCTTCGCTTTTTCGTCACCATTCTTCAGAGTCATCTTTCAGCAAACCTTATTTGGAAGTGGTTCTTAAGGTTCTAATCATGAATTATCGCTTTCGAAACATCGTCGTTGAACTCCGAAGCAGGCACTTAGCTTTCACAACAGAATTAGACTATAAATCGCAAGATGATGTAGGAGAAGTCACCGATTCACAAGCTGAACGATAATTTCTGCTAGTATTACCTTTCAGCGACAGCGAGTCAACGCTGTCCGAGGAGGTTCCGGCTGTCGCGTGCTCCCGATACCAGCTTCCTGTTTCGAGTTTTCCGCCCAGGCCAACCGAGCGTTACATCCCTCCGAGGTCGGGAGAATTGGTATCAGACTTGTCTGGGAAGGGCAAAGGGCTGACACCTCCATCGACTGGACCCCGCAACTCATTGTATGGCTAAATACGCAATTAAATCGCCTCCAAGACAACCCGGTGAAGTAAAATACGCTGCGCATCCCGAGAGGAATCGAGTAGCGCCTCCTTTGTCCTTTTCCTTCATTTTCTTGGAACAAAATATTGCTCTAACTTGGTTAAAAAGTGTCAATTGTTGACGATAACTACGTCTTCTTCTACCTAAGAATGCCTGGTTCAAAAAGAAGGTCGTCTAAGTTAGCCGTCACCGATTGTATTCCACGGGATGTCAAGAGAACGCCAGGATGCCTACCTAAGCGTTGGTCGGACTCCTTCGAGGCTTCCTGAAAGCACTGAACGAACGATATGACACTATTCGTGTCCCTCGATCAAGGAGGACCCATTGGAGCACTCTGGCACGCGGCAGGGACTTATGGAGACGCTGCCGGCGTCCGCTCAAGCAACTCGATGATCACAAGTGATACAGGTGATTTCCTTCAGAACTGAAGCAAGATGCCATGAAAAGGTTATGACGATGACTGACACCGGGCGTCCTTCAGCTATGCAAACAGAGCATCCTTTCAGGTAATTGCTCAGTGTCACCAGCATGACCATGTTTGCCCAACTGCCACTTCAACACATTGCTTTTGATAAAGGTTCGAGGATGAAGGACCTCGTTTCTCAATCATTTTTGGGATGCGCCACGTAGTCTATTTCGAATGGAGATGAATGCGAATTAGGCCCAACAATATTTGCGATGGCCAGCCGGTGGACAAGTCAGTGGCTTATCATTCCCAGACAAGTTTGGTACCAATTCATCGATCCCGGAGAGATGAAAGGTTTGTTGGCCTGGGTATGAAATCCGAACCAGGAACCTGGTATCGGATTCACGCGATAGCCGACACCTCCTCCGACTGCGCTACTCGCGCCCCACGGCGCTTTTGAGTGAGGGTGAAATGGCTAGTAACGCGACCGATAGGCAGCAATATGTAGCTGTCAATTCGTTGACTTTTTTTAAAGGTCTCGACTTCTTCAGGATGTCGTCTTCCTTCAAGGAACGCCAAACATAAATTGCCTAAACGAAAAGGCTAGACGATGATGCCAATGTACATTGTTTGAGCGTTCAAACTAAGATTTTATTTTAGATATTGTTTAAAGTTGCGCAGTGGGTCGTAAACTGACTGTATGCTTGTCTCTTTAGCGGCGGAAGCAAAGTTTGTAGTTTTTTTTTCTAAAGCGTGAAGGTGAGAAATTGTGTGTTCTTAACATGGTTGGTGCATAGTTTACAGGTGAGAAACTTCATGAAAGCAAAAATTTCGCTATCAATCGAATAAAAATCGCGAGATCTTTGAGGAGAGTATGGCGTAATCTTTTTTTTAAA
This sequence comes from Heligmosomoides polygyrus polygyrus, assembly GCA_947396885.1. Lineage (NCBI taxonomy): Eukaryota > Metazoa > Nematoda > Chromadorea > Rhabditida > Heligmosomidae > Heligmosomoides > Heligmosomoides polygyrus. The sequence goes on along the minus strand of OX377204.1, from coordinate 84,330,871 downwards.
CTATAAAACTGCCACATTCTTGCTGTTCAAGACAAAGTAGAAATCTTTATTTTTCTTCGAAAAATTAAAATTTTACAAAATTGCATACAATATGTTCACTTATTGGGTAAGTGAATTGAAACTTCAAAGAAAGTTATGCCAAATTTCCCTTGACCAGAAAACTGCCATGCCCTTTTTGGAAGCTCTCTAGTTTAGTGTGGGTGGAGCTCGTTTTGTTTTGGAAGATGTTCAGTTCGATCTCATCGCGTTTGGCTTGTTCAGAAGAGTATCCAATTAGATAGAAAAATTCGTGTATATTCCTAATTGACGCTTTGATTTAATCTCTTATTTAATTCATTTTATAAAATAGTGATGTTATTTGACGCCATCGCTACGATAGTTTTGGATAATCCACACGGAGTCAGCTTTCCACTATTTACTCGGAAAATCCACACAAAAAATACCAGAAGTGCGAAAAGCGACAGAGAAGGCAGAGCATCCAGAAAGAATTTGCAGAAAATGCATGTCCGAACCTCCTTTCAGACCCTTCAGAAACGATGGAAGGACAGGAATCTTCGATGAAATAAGGAGCGCGCGAATGGCCGCCGGATTGCGGAGCTGGCGTGTTAATTGGCGAGATAGATTTATTGGTGTGTGGCGGTCTGGAGGCGACGACTTGTTGCTGAAAGCTCACAATCATCCATCATTGTGGGATTTCCATTGCCACTTCGGACGCACGACCGCTCCCGTTTTTCCCGCCGCGCAACTGATTAAACGCCATCGCGGAAAGGGTGTCCGAGACCTCCGAGTGCCGCGCAGTGGGGTCAGCGGAATCAACTTCTGACGGAGACTAATGCACTTTTAACCATTGAATAACCAGTGAGCCGGCATGAAAATCCAAACACAGATTACAGTCACTTCTTACAAACTCTGGAAAATCTTTTGCAACCATCCCTACTCGCTTGTTCTCCAATCAAGACTTCACATGAGAACCTTTCGTCCAAGCTTCACTTCCATTAAAAAAAACTACGGAATTACCCTATAATTAATTTCGCGGATGTTTAACACATTGACGACAATATGAGCCAGCGGTGGTTCATACGTGTCTGTCAACGTAGGACAATATAAGCCAATGGTGGCTCATAATTTTTCGCGCTAATTTTTGTACTCCTGCCGTCTGTTTTTTAAAGATGTTTTTTATGTTCCCTAATTACTTGTGATAGGAAAATGTCCAACAGGAATAAGCAAGAAAACTGCCTTTACTTTCATAAGATATATCGAATTAAAAAGCTTTACTACGAAGGAGACCAAAGCTACAATCAAATCATTTCAAGTCAGTATTTTTTACCCAAACTTTGCCCAAGGTTATTTGGAGTGCTGAATCACGACTCTGACATCCTTTTTCAAAATTTGGGCCGATTACGGTAGGTTACGGTAGGTACGGGTGAGTAAGGCTGTCGGAGTCATGGTCACCGATTTCATCCAAACTTCGCCCATGGGGGTTATTTGGGGTGCTGATCACGAATCCGACATCTGTTTTTGGTATTACGGTGGACTATGGTAGGCTACGGTAGGTACGGGTGACTAAGGCTGTCGGCGATTACCCGCACCTACCGTAACCTATCGTACCCCACCGTAATACCAAAAACGGATGTCGGGTTCGTGATCAGCACCCCAAATAACCCCCATGGGCGAAGTTTGGGTGAAATCGGTGACCATGGTACGGTGACTATGGTAGGTTACGGTAGGTACGGGTGACTAAGGCTGTCGGCGATTACCCGCACCTACCGTAATCTATCGTACCCCACCGTAATACCAAAAACGGATGTCGGGTTCGTGATCAGCACCCCAAATAACTCCCCTGATCGACGTTTGGGGGAAACAGTGATCATGACCTCGGCAGTCTTAGTCACCCGTACCTACCGTAACCTATCGTAATCGGTCGAAATTTCATAAACGGATATCAGATTAGTGATCAGTACCCTGAATAACCCCTCTGGTCAAAGTTTAATAGAAAAAAGCACGCAAAACAAAAAAGTGGTCCACGAGGGACATTATGGGCCGCCGATGGCTCATAGCGCGCGCGCGTAGAAACGTGCGCGTGTCCCACGCGGCTTTCTGCCGCAAAACGCGATTGTCGTCAATGTGTTAAACTTCTGCAGTTGAAAAACAAGGACAATTCAAGAGTTCTTAGCAGTGGCGTATAGCACGAATGTATTGACAACTGTTATAACGATGTTTGTTGCGATCAAAACTTTAGCGCCAGGCGCAACTCGAACCCGCACCTCCTGTTGAGTGGACGTTTCCATTCCCGCCCGGTCAGCAAGACGTGAGGGGTTCGAGTCCCGGCCGACGCTAGAGTTTTGATCGCAACAAAACATCGTTCTAATCGCTTGCAACCTCGATACCAACAACTCGAGGCAACTAATGGAAACTGACTTGAATCATATTGGCACTGTTCCATTATATAGTGCGAATGAATTGGCGGCAAGAATTTTAAAAGAAACGCTTAAAAGCGATTACATGTAGGGGTTAGGAATCCGTTACTCCCAGGAACGTTACACTGAATCTGGCACTGGGTGTCGAATGTTAGGTATTGCCTATCTCCGAACAACCCATCACCAGACCGCCGAAAAAGGCCCTCACTTTGCCCATGTGCTTTTTGGATGAATCTGCAAGCTGTTCTGGTAATTTAAGAGTTTTAAGTTCTAGGAAACCCCCTGCATGCAAATATATACCGTGTTATAAATGCAATTTTGGCATATTTCAATATATGTTCAGGGTGAACGCGTGTAGCGCAGTTGGAGGAAGTGCCGGCTGTCGCCTGCACCCGATACCAGGCTCATGGTTCGGATTTCCAAACTATGAACCGCCCAGGACAACCAACCTTCCATCCCTCCGGGGTCGGTGAATTGGTATCAGTCTTGTCTGGAAAGCCGTTAACCTGGTCGTTATCTGTTCAGCCTAAAATCATTGTATTGGCCCAATACGCATTCACTTCGCCTCTACGACACCCCGAAGAGGTTGAATGCGTGGTGCAAATGGGATTGAATAACGTCGTCCTTTCTGCTATATCCTTTATTAATTCAGACTGTTGTAACAGCGGTTACCAGTAGGTTCCACAATGATAAGATTCTGTATACAGAATTGTTCCACAACAGCCATTGTTTACACGACAAGAACAGCCACCTTCGGCGTGTGTACACTTAAGAAAAGTCACGACATCAAACAGACTTCTCGGCAGATCCATCATACATTCTTAAACTGTCGTGAAACATACCATTGGACAAAGGGCAAAGGATGGCGTTAATCAATCCTATGTTGGGATGCGCCACGCATTCCACCTCTACAGGATGTCCTAGAGGCAATATGAATGCGTATTTGCCTTGGCTATGACTTGGCCATCATGACTAGTGGTGGCCAGCAGGGATTGGCGGAACTTCTGCCTCCTATTTTCTCCTTTTCTATCCATTTTTGGGAAATTTTTTCTGTTATGGGAAAATGCCGGAAATTAAATAGAAAACAAAAACAGTATGATATAGAAATTTTGCCATCGCGCTCCCCCTCAAGCCAGACACTGCGAATGTTGAAATGTTTGTCTCAGGTGAATTTACTATCATTTTCTCCGAAAATTTATAACCCTGATCTATCTTAATCGGAGGGGCACACGCCGTTGTTCTATTTCTTCACCACCTCACTTAAACGTGTACCAGAGCTTCAGCTTCCGCCATTTGACACGATGACACTCATGCAAACTCAGAAACTGCGGTGTCGTATCGTGGGACGTTGGACGCAACTGTCACCTTGGCGCTGGTCCCTCCCGATTGGGATAGATCCGATTCACCCTTCTCTCAAAAGGCGAACACGGCAAATTTCACCCATCATTTTTCGAAAAAAGATAATAAGTAAAATTTTGTTTTGAAGCGCAACCGAGCTGCAATCATTTAGTGAATTAAAATACGAGATCGCGCCATGCACTCCAAAAGCAAGACGCAGTTTTTACTTGACTGAAAATGTAGGCACTGACTACATTAAGCATCAAAGTGAGGATATGTGTGTTCTTCCCAATGTCCATGAAAACAGAAATATTGCTATCAATCGAATCGCGACAGAGGGACGAGGGCATTGCGCAATTTCTCTTTTAGGCATTAATTTGGGCACCTTTCTGGTCTTTAAGGCAGGTCTTAAACAACTGTTTTTTGAAAAATAAGATTTTTTCTGAGGCGCGTGTAGCGCAGTATTCTAGCGCATTCGGAGGAGGCGCCAGTTGTCGAGTGTATTCTAAATCAAGGGCGCGTGTAGCGCAGTCGGAGGAGGCGCGACTGTCGCGTGCACCCGACACCAGGTTCCTGGTTCGGATTTCCCGCCCAGGCCAACCAAGCCTTCCATGCCTCCGGGGTCGGTGAATTGGGTGAATTGGAGCCAGACGTGTCTGGGAAGGACAACGCGCTGACTTGTTCATCAGCTGGCCACCGCAAGTCATTGTATGGCCAAATACGCATTCATATCGTTATCATTCATATCTAATACTCGTCGTTTGCATCTGTCTGGTTATACTAATGTGTTTGTGCGCAAGAGTATGACGAGGGATGAGCGAGAGCAGGATTACAGACTTCGACAGCGAGCACGCGAGTTAAATGAAGGAAAAAGCTCAAAAGAGTGGGTAGTTTATAGAGGGGAACTTAGACGTGTAAGCGAACTTGCAGCCAGACGCTCGGTGGGAAACCACTAGAGTTGCACGGTCCACAGCCTAAGCTAAATTGCTTTTTGTTTAACTCTCGGAGCATTGTTAATAAATTACTTTTGTTACACTCCTTTGTTTGTAGTAACAGCCCTGATATTGTTTTTATAACTGAAACTTGGTTAAATTCAAAAATATTGAATGCAGAAATAGTGGGAGGCTATCCGTATAATGTTATACGATCAGATCGAAGCTCACAGAGAGGTGGAGGTGTATGTTGCCTGATAAAGAATGGGCTGATTTTTAATCCAATAGCTATTGCTGAGCAGCTTATTTCAGACATAATTTGTATGGATATCATTTCTGACCGTTCTGGCAGTTCTGCTTCTATCAGAATGATTTTGCTGTATCGTCCTCCAAGATCTGCTGTTGAAGAAGACGATAAATTGATTGATGTGCTTTATGATTTATGTTCTGCTCCTACACCTGTGGTACTAGTGGGTGATTTTAATCTTAACATTGACTGGATAAGATGTCGTGGTGAATCACAGAGTGATGAAAGGTTCAGATTAGTATTTACTGACTGCAAGCTTACACAAATAGTTTTGCATCCTACACGACATGATTCTATCCTCGACTTAGTCTTGTGTTCCGATCCAATAGTCGACAATGTTGGAATAGCTCCTCCTTTTGGTAACTCTGATCATAACATGATATTTTTCCAATTGAGCTGCCTTTAGGACGAATCGTTGTATCTACCTGTACCTCTATATAACCGAGTGGATTATGATAAACTCAACTATTATCTTGGAAGTATTAATTGGTTTCAGGTTTTCAGTGGTTATACGGACATCAATGATATCTACTATCGGTTTTGTCTGATACTATATCAATTATTTGGTGAACTTGTTCCATTTCGATACAGAAAGGCACAACTACACCAGTACCCAACTCATATTAGGAACCTGTTCGCTCAAAAAAGTCGTCTTTTCTGTAGTCTAAGGAATCCATTAGCACACCCGTTATATAAGAAAGTATGCTCTGACATAAACCATCATATTAAAAGATACATAGCTTACCGAGAGCGTCGATTGCACGCGTTAAGTAAGAAGGCATTTTTCAATTACCTCAGAATGAAGGTTAAAGCCGCTTGTGATCTTCCAGTCCTAAAGGATGGGAATGGAGGTATTCTCAGGTCAAATCAGGACAAAGCCAGGGCACTTGGTAATTATTTTGCCAGTGTTTTTAATTCTATTACATGTGATTTCCCGTCGAGTGACAGATGCGGTGTTTTACATCTGCCATACCTGTCTGAATCCTATGCCGACATTTCAACAATTAACCCCTCAGAGATTCTGTGTGCTATGAAGAAGCTCAAACCCTCTCTATCGGCCACATATGATGGTATCCCTCAAATGATCTTTCGTAGATGTGCTCACTCATTGCAATACCCACTAGCTATGATCTACAACACATCGTTGGCACTGGGACAAGTTCCAGACATTTGGGAAGACTCTCTGGTGACCCCAATTCCCAAAAACACAGATGCGTCGACATTATCTGACTTTAGACCTATCAGCATATGTTCGACAGCAAGCAAAATCTTGGAAAAAATTATAAGAGATAAACTTTGTTATTGGTTTTCGAGACATGATGTAATACCAAAAGAACAACATGGTTTCGTGTCAGCGGCATCAACTGAAACACTACTTTCGGACTCTTTGTATGATTGGTTAACTGCAATAAATGATGGCAGATCGGTTGAAATCATCTTCTTCGATCTCTCCAAGGCGTTTGATAAGGTGCCGCACACTAAACTGCTGCGAAAACTTGAATACTTTGGCATAAGAGGTCAACTCTTAAAATGGTTATCATCATACTTGCGGGACCGGCACATGACAGTAAAGGTGGGTAATAGTTATTCTGATCGACATTCGTGTACTAGCGGAGTCCCTCAGGGTGGAGTGCTATCTCCCCTATTGTTTTTAGCCTATACTGCTGATGTACCGAAAACCCTAAAAGTTCATCCAAATTTGGAGGTTAAGATGTTTGCGGATGACATAAGAATTTACTATGCCTACCAGCCTTGTGACCAAAAGTTGGCTAACGACTATATTTCAGAATCTGTTCGGAAAATGATGGAATGGTCTGACAAGTGGGAAATTCCTGTTAACCTCAGTAAAACAGTTCATTTACATTTAGGTCCTCCTCCAATACCCAGATACAGTTTCAACAACTTTGTGCTAAGACAAGACGAATATGTTAGAGATCTGGGTGTTATGGTTGACTCTTCCTTAAAGTTCAGCAAGCATATAGAAACCGTTACCAGAAAGGCACTATCATCGCTTTTCCTAATTCTAAGGAATGTACAGTGCAACGACCCCCCTTTTCTGGTCAAATTGTATAAAATGTATGTATTACCACACTTAGAGTACGGCTCTACTATTTGGAATCCTTTCGTTAAGAAATACCTGCAGCAATTAGAAAAAGTTCAAAAAATTTTCACCAGAATAGTTTACTATAGAGCATTTCCCGATCCAAATTACCCGAGAACTTTACCATCCTACAGAGAACGGCTTCACTTTCTCGGCCTAAAAAGCCTGAAATACAGAAGGATTGTTAAAGATTTAGTATTTTCCTTTCGCATTTTTCGCATGGAAGTTAAATTGAGGGCCAGTAAATACTGGATATTTAGGCCAAGTCGTGGAAGAGCAACAGTTCTAGCAATACAGCACCGTAGATTTAACCGTCCTATCGGAAACATTGCATTTAATTCATTCTTTTTGCGAACTGCTAGATGGCTTAATCAACTTCCACAGCATTTGATTTCATGTAGAAACTCTAAGGACTTCAGAAATAAGTTGCGCAAATTAAATGTTTTACAAATACTTCGGATTGAGGATGTGAACTAAATGGTCTGTTTTCACTTCTTCTGATCACTAACACTAGTTCAAGTGATGTTGCAGTTTTAGAAATTTTGTCAAATAAACCCTTAACTAAATAGAACAAACGTCACATTTTTTAGGATGTGTGATGGTTTCTGGTTCCGGACTATCCCGACAAATCTATCTGACGAAGAAGAGATCTTGATTGTCCCGACATATGAAGCATGACGTTTGCTCTCTATTTATACTGCTACACGAAGAAAACAAGAAATCATTAAAAGAAGAAGACAGGCTATAATAATTATACCGTTCTAGCTCAATACCCGAGATGGACTACCTTATTATTATTTCATAACTCTAGCATCCTATTATAGACAAATAATACTAATTCTTTAGACGTTCCCGGCGTTGCTCTATTACGCTCATGGGCTCCGATATTTATATTGACAGTGTTGTTCTCGCGGACTATAACGACGAACTATCTATCCATATTTCTCGACTGTTCTCGCAATTATAACGACTATACTGCCTATATATCTACATATCTATATCTGCATATATATTATTTATGGCGCACAAATATGTGCATTGTAATAAATAAATAACAAATAAATAAATAAATATCGAATCCACGACATCCCGTAGAACTAGAATGCGTGACGCATCCCGATAGAGGTTGAGTAACGCCACCCTTTATCCTTTTTCCCTCAAGATTTTTTTCTAAATTTTAAACATTGTGTTCACTTATTGGGTAGGTGAGCAGAAACTTCAATCTCATACTAAAAAGTTCATTGAGCAAAAAAATGTTATATTTTACTATGATTTTTGGAGAAATTCTAGTTTAATGTAGAAGAAGCTTGTTTTGCTTTGATGCTCAGTACGGACTATCGCAGGGAGTTAGAAGCAAAGCCGAAATGGTTTTTCTCCTAACTTACCAAGTGCAGTCCCTTGTCGCATTCGATGCTGAAAAAGAACGAACACTTTTTCAAAAGAGTAGTTGTTCATCGCAGAGTGTGGAACAACGACATAAAAGGGTTTTTGAAAAAATAGATAAGAGCTGGTCTGCTCGAACACTGCTTACTTTCTAGATCATTAACAAAGAATCATTCTTCGAATTTGGCGGACTCTTATTGGTATAGTCATAAAGAAAATCGGATCTATCCCAGCGAGAGGAGGGCATCGCTACAAAAGCGAAACCACTGTAAGCAGTGTGGTATCTTCTTGCTAGGCAATTGCAAAGAAAGACTCTCTCCTAGGCCAATCTATGGTCTTATCTTTGTAGACTAGTCTGCTTTTGAATCGTTGACCAAGAGTTAGAGTGGACTGCCCCCACCTCACTAGGATAGATCTAAAAATTCATCAACCAAGCTAAAGGTATTTTAGGGGACAACTATACGAATATAAAAACAATGTATGAAAGCCTCTCACATGGCATTCTTCCGAACTTCTAAAAAAGCTTTCACATTGGAATGTGACAGCCTGTATGGTACGTGAGCACGTCAAGAACGTGCTCTGGAGCTTAGTGACCTATAACAGCTCAATTTTTCAAAAATAAACAAATTCTGCCAGCGTTCCTCCTCGGAAAGGGCGATGCCAAATGTAGTAGCTTCTACCATAATTAACGTGTTTTGCATTAGCCGAGGTTATGATCTCCTAAAATTAGAAATTGATATCAGCTGAAATTTTCGGCACTTTATGGTTCTAAGCATGGGGTGTCTTTCTACCTGTCGGTTTAAAGGTGCAGAAAAGTTTAATTTTCCGGTTTCAAAACTGTTAACGAAACAGAGCCATAATGTCGCATAGTGCACCACAGTGTCCAATTCGTTGTAATCAATTCAGCCGTAGCATAATTTCCGTTAGCTATTTGATCAAATAATTAACAGAAACTTCGCTGGTGAGGTTCCCGCCTTTTTTTATTTCAACGCCTTTTTCGGCTTTGAACTTAAAATAGTAATAACTTCCATCCATGTCGTAACTTTGATTACAATAAAAATTTCATAAGGATCTTATACCTGACAGAGATGCTCTCCAGTAGATACCCTTTTGTTGTGAACAGTTAAGCAATTAGCGCTCATAAAATTTATTTATTTATTTAATGGACGCACGCCTACTCATGCGTGGGCATACGGAAACGCGGAAACAAACAACGGCAATAGCTAGACAAAGAAAATAAAAATTGTGAACAGAAGATGAGTGAGGAAAGAAATAAACGTAAAAAAACTGGTTGGCTGGAGGGCCTAAGACTAGGAATCTTAAAGTTATAAAAGTAAATACGGAGAACTAACCAGGAAAGGGTCTCAGGCGTAGGTCTGAACGGGGGAAGTGGATAGTACAGCGAGAATCTCCACCCTTTATATAGTAGAAAAACATGTTTCGTGTTTGCTGAGTCCTTGAACCAAAAGAGCTACGGGCCCTCGAAGGCCCTGGGGAAGGTGCTAGACCAGATGTTCGACTCCCGTGCTATGCACTATTTTTGCATTTTTCATAACCGCTGCCTCCTTCACCAGTTTGCTTCCTACATATCTCCTATACATTTGTTTCACTCTAAATTCTCAAAAGGGTCAGATTCTTGATCAACACTCCAGATTCGTGATTAACACTCCATGACCTCGGTAGCCCTAGTCACTTGTACCTGCTGTAACCTACCGTAATCGGCATAGATTTCAAAAACGGATGCCAGATTCGTGATCAGCACCCCAAATAATCCCCCTCGGGGAGGTTTGCGCCAAAAATTTTTTCAGCCTCTCCTCGACCTCTGGAGTCGCGAAAGTACTATAGCGCCTTGATGGCGATTTAAATCAACCTACTTCCTACACATCTCTTACACACTTATTTCACTCTAAATTGTCAAACAAGGGTTTACTATAAGCTGTGGTTCACTCACTTTTCCCAGTTTCTGAATTAAACAACGTTTTGTGTTTTTCAGTGAATGTTTAACAAAGACCTCACAGCAGGTACGGATGACTAGGGCTGTAGAGATCATAATCACCAATTTCGCCCAAACTTCTCCTAGGGGCTTATTTGGGGTGCTGATCACGAATCTGACATTCGCTTTTGAAAATTCGGCTGATTACGGTAGCTTACAGCAGATACGTGTGATTAGAGCTGTCGAGGTCATGGGGTGTCGATCATGAATCTGGCCTTTTTGACAATTTAGAGTGAAATAAATGTGTAGGAGATTTGCAGGAAGCAAATTGGTAAAGGAGGCAGCGATTATGAAAAAGTGCGAAAATAGTGCACAGCACTCGAACATCTGGTTCAGCATCTTTGAAGCAGCCCTGTACTGTGCTGAGCCACCGACTCACTTGCCGCAGTGGCTTTCGCCGCTTCCCCTACAAAAGCGCGCTCGCACGTGGGCATGTGCTGACGGTGGACTACTGCACCCAGCATTCGAGGGCCCGTAGCTCTTTTGGTTCAAGGACTCAGCAAAAACGGAACATGATTTTCTACTATATGAAGGGTGGAGATTCTTGCAGTACTACCCATTTCCCCCGTTTAGACCTACCCTTCCCTGGTAAGCATCTGAAATATATGAAATTAGCAACATAATCAATGCCCAACATAAGAGTAATCGGTTTTTAGAACGAATTCAAGTATAAGGACAGTCCGCCTTTAGCAATTAATTGGATAAGTCGGGAGATAATCCTTTGACAGAAGAACCTAGACCTAAGGACAGATCTTGCAGGCGAAGCTTTGAGAAGGAACCACTTCTTGTGCGTGAAGGCAAAAATTTTAAAAAAAATGAAGGACTGCATTCTTGGCATCCTCCCGTACACGGCGAGATTTCAGCTTTGGACCTTTCCTCAGACATCTGCGCAGTTAACAGGAGCCATAGGCTCTTCAATGTTAACTAAGTAAATCTTCAATCTCTTGAAAAACCTCTTATGGTGTTCCCGAGATGCACTTAAATGACGCCTTTGAGCTCAACCAAGCAACAGATATGTTGATCAATAACTTTCAAATAGGCAAGAAAGTCTTGAAATGGCATCAAAATAGTTAGCTTAAATTCTGCCAAACTGTGTTTGCTAAGCTCATCACACTATGATTAGTGGCTACAAATTAATTTCTGAAATTTTCAAACAAAAGTCGATACATAGCGATCTAAAAGCAGCCGGTCTCCATTGCGATCAAGTAGCTGACATAAGTAATGGACATTCTAATACTAAGGAAGCGATCCCTGCCTCGATCTGGGCTAAGAGTTGAGAAGAAGAAAAATGGTCGGTGTTAAATAAATACATGATGGACTTCGAAGTGGACTATTTCGAAAAACGATTCTCTTTCTAGCATGCAAAGTCAAAGCAATCCTCTAGTTGCCCATTTCGCTTTTGCCTATACTCTTCATGAACTTCGACTGAGCCTCAATAGTAATTGTCCAAACACAATGAGCTTCATTTTTCAAGGCGTGATTTATCAAATATGTCTTCTATAAATAAAGGTTTCTGCCTGTTTCACATTCAGGATACATAAGTACGACGACGAATACGAATACGCAACGACCAATTGTTCGTTTTTCGTTCCAGTGACCCTAGATCGCAGGAGGCGTGAGAATTCGGTGCTTTGTTCAGCTACTAGAAGAGAGAGGCGATCTGTGTTCAGTCCGTTGCAATGACCAACGGTTCAGCTATTCGATTCTCCTTTTTCGAGCCAACAAAGTAGATTTCCGAATAGCTCTGATAATCGAATAAGTCTTTTTATAAATTCTGAACAACCGAAGAAACGGAAAAATGGTGTTTAACTTATCTGTTTCCTCATGGTATACCCATTTTGTCGCGTAGTCCGCATTTTTGGTGTCTTAACGCCATCTTTCCCGATCCCGCGCTTGTTTAGAATATGTACCAGAAGATACATTCATGTCTTCGAACAACATGGCCGCACCATCGCAGCGAGCTTCGCTCATCTTTTCATCTATTGGTTAATCCCAACCTTTGCCGAATGGCATCGTTTCGGACGTCGTCCATGCGCATGATTCCAGCTGTCCAGCGCAACATTTTTGAAAAATGCATCGTTCCTTCAGAATGAGACAGTGCAGGATGGCCCACAATTTCTACAAAAAACCCTAAGTCGTACAGTCGTATGAAGTTGCAACAAGGTACCGAATGTGATACATCTTAAGGCACAATTTGCCTAAGCGTTGTGTTAGTTTGTTTCATTAGCTTGTAAAGGAAGTTTCCCGCCACTCCCTTTGGTGTTCCGCCAAATTTTCGAAAAGTATTCTGGAACCTTCTCCCAATAACGCATATATTATATAACCTGACCTATGACCTACATTACCAACCATTGTCGTCGTATCCAGTACGACTATGGCAGAGAAAGTCGTTCTCGACTGCAAGCAAGTTCGACGGCTTCTGCTTCTCGAATCCAAAAGTGTAAGAGTCAAGAGTCGCGGTAGATAGCATACGTGGAACGATAGGTCCTACCACTGTCTCCCATGACACAGCGAAAGTATCGTTCCGGAAGTTCAAGAACGAAGACTTTTGCTTCGTGGACCAACCACGGTCTGGAAAGCCAGTTGCAGTGAATGAGGAGCGCCTTCTGGAGCTGGTTCAGGAGGAACCCCGGCGTTGCACCCGTGAGCTGGCAGACGAACTCAAGTGCAGTCAAACCACCATAGGCCGATACCTGCATGGCTTTGGGAAGACATGTGGATATGGTGCATGGATACCGCATGAACTTAGCGACCACCACCTGCAGGTCGCACCAGGATGCGTGCATGAGCTTCTTGACTTTACGCCAGAATTTGTCTTCGCTCGAGAACTGGTAACTGGGCGACAAAGAGTGGGTAGTCCACACGCGAAATCGTCAGAGGCTCAGTAGCGGCGAAGCAGCGAATCCCACTCCAAGACCGGAACTTCACCCAAAAAAGCTAATGCGTGGTGGAGTGGAAAGGGAGTCGTTCACTGGGAGCTGCTACCTGCAAACACTTCTGTCGCTAACGATGTCTTCTGCAGCCAGATGGGTCGCGTTGAAGCAGCTCTTCGTGGGAAGCAAGACAATATCCTCTTCCTTCACGACAATGCGCGTCCAGATGTTTAAAGGGAGACTCAGAAGAAAAGCTCCAGTGTTTCGGATGGCACATTCTGGCCCATCCACCGCATTCACCGGACCTCGCTCCAACGGACTACCATCTGTTTCTTTCATTGTCGAACCATTTACAGGAGAGACAATTTAAGGACAGGGAGCAACTTGAGAAGTGTCTCGCAGAGTTTTTTTTTTCGTCAAACCCACTGCAATTCTATAGAAGCGGGATATAGAAATTACCTGAGAAATGGCAACATGATGTACACAGTAATGATGCATCTGCTGTTAGTTGTTGCATGTATGGAACGAGGGAAATAATTTTTTAATTGCACAAGTGGGGCACTTTGCTCATAACCTAATATTTCTCATGAGGAATCACCTTTTCAAGCTAAATTGCGTAGACTATTTGGTAGCTTTTTTCTACTCCTTCAAATAACAGTCCCCTTCCGATATAGCGCATTTGAAGGGACCGGGGAGAATTCGAGTTATAACGGGAGTCGCTTCCTAACCGGAGCTGACCTTCTTTGCACCTTCTTGCATACAGATTTCCCTCTATAATCTAAAATTCAATAAAGGCTAAGGAGAAAGGACAGCGTTACTCAATTCCTTTTGGGATGCGCTATGCCGATCTGTAGAGCAGAGCAATACGACAAGAGTGCCCCACTGTGATGTTAACTGCAACACTCACTGGAATGCTCTACTTTGAGTTCACTTCTGTTTGAATCACTGGGGCAGACCACCCAAATGTAAGCTGTTCAGCAGCGGACGGCCGTGACGCAGCAAAGTCTGTCGACTTCTCCCAACTGATGATCCACCAGATGACTGCAAACCTCGGGTGGGAGTGACACATATCCGGAAGCTAAGTTTTTTTCTTACCAGGGAAGGGTATCAGGCGTAGGTCTGAATTGGGGAAATGAATAATACCGCTAGAATCTCCGCCCTTCATGTAGTAGAAGAACATGTTTCCTTTTTGCTGAGTCCTTGAACTCAAGGAGCTACCGGCCCTCGAAACCTCGCCAGGGGGGTTAATTGGGGTACAGTATTGCAGTGTCACCCGCACCCACCATAACCTACCGTAATCGGCCGAAATTTGAAAAGCGGATGTCAGATTCATAATCAGCACCCCAAATAAGCTCCCTGGGCGAGGTTTGGGCGAATCAGTTTTTTCGACCTCTCCTCGACATCTGGAAAGTCGTACCTTATCGCACTCTAAATCTGCTTCCTTCCTGCACATGTCGTACACATTTACTTCACTCTAAATTGTCGAATAAAAGTTTCTGTGAACTGTGCCTCACTCACTTTTTTCAGTTTCTGAATTATACAATGTTGTGTGTTTTTCAGCGAATATTAAACAATGACCTTACAACAGGTGCGGTTGACTAGAGATGTCGAGGTCATAACCACCGACCAAAGTTCTCCCAGGGGGGGGGGTTATTTGAGATGGTGATCACGAATCTGACATCCGTTTTCCGTATTACCTTGAAGTTGTTAAATTACAGTAGGCAGAGGTGACTAATGCAAAGGTCATGGTCCCCGTTTTTGCCCAAACTTCGTGTTTAACACGAATCTGACCCTTATTTGACAATTTAGAGTGAAATAAATGTGTAGTAGATGTACAGGAAGCAAATTGGTAAAGAAGGCAACGGCCATGAAAAAGTGCAAAAATAGTGCATAGCACGGGAGTCGTACACCTGACCCAGCACGCCTGAAGCAGCGTCTCAACCTGCTGAGCCACCGATTAGCTCGTCGCACAGCCTTCCGCCACATCAGCGCGCGCACGTAGGCACGTGCAACAGTGTACTTCGAGGGCCAGTAGCTCTTTTGGTTCAAGGACTCAGCAAAAACGAAACATGTTTTTCTACTATGTGAAGGGTGGGGATTCTCGCAGTACTATCCTCTTCCCCGTTCAGACCTACGGCAGAGCCCTACCCTGGTTAGTTGCTGCTCATCCCGCACACCGCACGCACGTCTGCAAAGAAGGAGGACGCACGAGGTACTATCCCGTTATCGTTGCACTGGTATATATCCCTAGTGAGAAACAGGAAAATTTAGAACAGATTGCTATCGTTTCTTGCTTAGCTAACAGGGTGGTCTAAAAATTTCGACTTCGAATTTCAAATGATCATAACTTCTTACAGAAATAATCACTTGGAATGGGACGAAAACCTTACACTTGGCATACCTCTGTCAATACAATTCGCCAAACATCATACCAGCTGTAAACTATTTGATACTTTAGAGCTCGTGAACTGTCAAAATGCATTTTCTGCATTTTTTACTTCCACTTTATCGCGAAAAATGCGATTTAATTTTCGCATGTGGTCGACTAATAGGGAAAAGGCGCTGCTGTCAAGAGGCGCAAGCACGGCGCCTGGTTTATCAAACAAACATGTCTCCGTCGCCGAGCCGTACCTACGCCTCGTATAAAAATCACGTCACGCATTTTGTAAGCTTTTTCTCGCATCATAGTTCTCCTTACCTCGACGCACACTTTATGCTCCTCGATTTCACCATTCAGTTTCAGTGTATTTTTGGTAAAAACTTGGTTTAATTACCCAAGTTTGAGGTGTCGCCTGACGCTTTTGTGGTCGTGACGCTTTGTGGTTATCTGGAATAAACGTGTTGCTACTCATTTCTTGGATCTAAATGGCATTAGAGGATCTACCGAGAAAATCTATTTATGGTGCCTCGACCGGGAATCAGGAGCAGCACGACGCTGAATACAGTCGCCAATACATTGTTGATCAAGGAACGGACGACCGTGACGTGATTGAGGAACTTTTCCTTAGACTACGCCACACTAGTCAAGAACGAGATGACTTTCAAATTATGATAATCGAACTCGAATCGCAGGAAAGATGCGCACCGAGAAGGTATCGCGAGTGAATAATACGAAGGAGAGACGAATACGCTATGCCGTATGGCTTTAGTGAACATTCAGTGGACGTGTGTAGCGCAGTCGGAAAAGGTATCAGATGTTGCGTGCACCCGATACTAGATTCCTGGTTCGCGTTTCCCGCTCAGGCCAACCAAGCCTTCCATTCCTACGGGGTTGGTGGATTGGTACCAGACTTGCCTGGGAAGGATAAAGCGCTGACTTGTTCGTCGGCTGGTCATTGTATGGCCAAATACGCACTCAATTCGCCTCCGCGATATCCCATAGAAGCACGTGGCGCATCCTAAAAAGTATACGTTGACGACCGCGCCTTTTTCGCGTATCTGGCGCGTGGGACCAATCGATTTTTTTTCAACGCCGACAGCGTGGCATGACTTCATGTCGCACCGTCTAACGCGACCGCAAGATTCGTCTCTTGGTGGAAAGCGATGATGAGCATGACGAGGTGGTCCAGGACGACGTTGATGCTGAGGATGATATCCTTGCACTACCAGCTGACGATGATGATGGCTCAAAAAGTGAAGTAATAGAATCGGAAGCAGAAGATGAGGATGAGGACGTTTGGAAGAGCGATTTTGAAGCCCCTACTTGGTGGAACTTTGCGACGGAGTTCGGCTTTCATGATGATGTGTTCGACTGCGTTAGGCCGACCGATTATTATCGATTATTTTTCAATGACGAACTGTTAATTGAAGCCATTACTTGACGAAAAGCTCAATAAATCAGTAACCGAAAATTGTTTTTGGGGATTACGCTTTTTACTTACTTTTTACTTTAATGTCTAAAGATGAGGTGCACGAAACACAAAAAGTTCCTTGGGAAGATCTGAATAAAACTAGAAAAGTCATTTATAAGGCTGTGGCCTGACATCATGTCACACGGTCGTCAACGTGGTATTGAGTAACGCCATCCTTTACCTTTTATCTTGTACATTGCGTGAATTCTTACTTCTGTAAGCTTTCTAGAAAATCCGACAGAGAAAGTAGTTCTATAGAACACATTCCAACTACAAATCAAACAAAATTTGAAACATGAAAAGTTTGAAATTCTTATCCTACAACTTTTGTGGCAGTGAATTTAACAACGCGCTATAATGGAGTTGTCGATAGGGTGAGTATGTAGCAACCTTTCATTTACCTAGGCACGGTGAATTTTCAACCAACTCGTTTCACGCTTTGTTCTCAGATGCCTTATTAGCATATTATGCTGTAATTTTCTATTTTTTTTACTGGATTCCTTTTTGAACGCATTGGCCAACATAACCAAAAAGTGATCCTTGAGAATGATCTAGAGGCTTTGCGACGGCTCTAGAAGGCTGTTTCTTCGCCAATTGCGGAGAAAATCATTTTCTATTATTAACCATGTATTGATTTTTAACAATCGATTACCGCTTCGAAAAAGTATTATCCCATTCCATGGAAAAAAGAACCCATAGGTTGTCACTGCCATCGAATTCCTCGAACCGCTAAATCGCAGGGCACAGATTAAATGAACTTCCTTCGTTTCCTGATGCAAGTGGACCATTCAGCAAGATACTTTTTGATACTCCAGAATCCTTTGCTAAATTTCGGAAATTATAATATTATTGTAAAAAAATTATAATATTAAAGCACTAATTTATAATTCCGTGTTATGAAACTGCATGACCTAAACCTTTCGAGGATTAGATCATGCAGTTCCATAACACGAAAATCAGATCTTTCACCTATTACGAAAAGTGAGTTCAACCCTCTAATATCAGTGATACAACACACATTTTACACGCTTTCGAAACTAGATGTCCTTCTCTAAGCATCACTGCAATAAGTATCAATGCAATGGATCATACCATGGATCGCACACTTAATGTGGTTGAGCTTGGCTTTGCATTGCTATATATACTGAGCGTGAAACAGGAGAATTTTCAACAGGGTGTTGCCTGCTTGTCTACCATTTTTTCTTCTTATTCGTTGATACATACAAGGTGTTGTCCTTAATTTTTCCATTTTTTCCGCACACATCGTGACCGTAGACAAAAAAAGCGATTTATTGGAACAGCTAAGCTGCCGAACACACGCACAGTGCCCACGGTACAGTATGCTGCAAATCATCCAACTGTGAAGACATTTTGGACAGTGACCCATTTGTAACAATAAACTCTTCGTATAAAAGTATTTCCAAATGCTGGTCTTCTATTAGGTTAGACCGAAACTTCCGCCGTTTTAGCGCTTTATATGACCTTCTTCTGCATCTCACTACAAGGACTAATATGAGTTCGCATTACCGTTACGTAGTAAAGAGTTTGTAAAGACTAAAAGGTTTAAGTGGCTTTCGTGAACGACAACCAAATGTCAACGCTATGCTAGGAAGGAGTTCTCTGAAAAGTCAGCGCCTAAATATTAGGTTGTCCCATAAGTCCCCGCCGTTTTTTCAACGATTCACTGCAGATTTCGCCGGCGGTCTCCTGCATAGCGCTGCATAGCTTTCGAAAGAGAATGATTTGCTCTATCAGAACGTGCATTTCTATCTTATTGCATTTCTTTTTCATCACGAATTTTGTCAATTTTTAGGTCGTTGAAGTGAAAAGTGAAAAAGTGAAAAAGTAGCCATTTGCGCACTTGTTCTCTCCGCTCAGGTTTGTAATTTTTTGCGCAGTTTTTTATAGCATTTGGAAGACAATGTTCTGTACTACAAGAATATCTGCTAGTACTATTTTTTCACTTGCCCTTTACTGATTTTTAGGCCATCGAATTGGGAATTCCGACTTTTCCTTCCGAATTTTTACCAAAACTCCGGTTCTGTGGTTGGACTTTTTTGCTTGGTGTTATATGTCATTCGGAAGAGGACCTCTTGCTCAATAAGAATTTGTGTCGCTTTATTGGCTCACGCTGATTTCTGTCGAATATCAACAGCTGAAGAAGGAGAAGGAGTTGTTGGTGAAGACGATTTTTCTCTTTTTGGCATTTTGTTGATATTCAAAAGAAATCAATAAACGCGACACATATTCTTATAGAGCAGGACATTTTCTTTCGAATGACATAGAACACCAAGCAAAAAGGTTCAACCACAGAACCGAAGTTTTGGTAAAAATTCGGACGGAAAAGTCGGAATTCCCAATTTGATGGCCTAAAAATCAATAAAGGGCAAGTGTGAAAATAGGACCAACACATATTCTTGTAGTACAGAACATTGACTTCCAAACGCTATAAAAACTGTGCAAAAAATTACAAACCTAAGCGGAGAGAACAAGTGCGGAAATGGCTACTTTTTCACTTTTTCACTTTTCACTTCAACGACCTAAAAATTGACAAAATTCATGATGAAAAAGAAATGCAATATATGCTCTGATAGTACAAATCATTCTCTTTCGAAAGCTATGCAGCGCTATGCAAGAGACCGCCGGCAAAATCTGCAGTGAATCATTGAAAAAAACGGCGAAGACTTATGGGACAACTAATACTAACATGGGACACTTTAAACAAGAGCTATAGACCTCTAAAATGACCTCAAACCTTACTCAGGAAAATGGATTACCTAGAAGAACAGGAGAAAGAGAAGCTGTTTTGGTTTTTGCCAAAACTCAGCTGAACGCCTGCGGCATCAAGGCATTAAAAACACTTACCTAAATCAACGGTACTTACCAGCCTTAGAGGAAACCTCTTATTTTAGTAACCCAAAACGGAAAGCCATTGAAAACACTCCTGTGGCGCAAAAAGTTTTATTTCGAAAATGGCAACCTGTCTAGAACGTCCTGATTTGGAAAGCATATACTTATCAGCATTGTATTTAGCAAACGTCTGATGTAATTGTTCAATGCTGTTTTGCAACTCCTTTGTTTTCCAGTTCTAGATTTCGGAAGCACTTTCACGGAGTGAAGTAGGTGTGCCTTGTGCCATGACAGCGGACCCTGCGACTGCGCGGGACAAAACGCTCAGGAGAAGAAGAAGAAGAAGAAGAAACCATTTGAATTTTATAGAATTATTGCACTCATGCGGGTAACTGAACTAAAAAATTTCAAAGTTATACCAAATTTTCCCTGAACAAAAAAAATATTCTAACCATCTTGGAGAGTCTGTAGTTTGACCTGTAACAAGCTCGTTTAGATTTGAAAAGCGTTTGCCTTGATTTCAGAAGCAGCACGTTTGTACAGAAGGGCGTCTAATTCGACGTAAATATGATGTGCTACTGTGCTTGTGAGCGCGTGTAGCGCAGTCGGAGGAGGCGCGACTGTCGCGTGCACCCGACACCAGGTTCCTGGTTAGGGTTTCTCGCCCAGGCCAACCAAGCCTTCCATCCCTCCGGGGTCGGTGAATTGGTACCAGACTTGTCTGGGAAGGATAAAGCGCTGACTTGTTCATCAGCTGGTCACCGCAAGTCATTGTATGGCCAAATACGCAATCATGTCGCCTCCACGACGTCCCGTTGAAGTAGAATGCGCTGGCGCATCCCAGAAGCGATTGATTAACGCCGTCGTTTATCCTTACCCTAACTGTGCTTATGGGTTGTTCGGTAATTAATGTAGTTTTTTCAAATTTTCGGAGTAAATTTATTTATACTAACGACAAACATTACTCACTGATATATTGGCTATTTTGTTGGATGACCTGCCATTCTCCGGGGGTGAGTTGAAAGATTCCACGTGTGAAGAAGCTTTGGGTTTTAGGAGAGAAGAACTGTAGGGACTATTTTTTTTAACAGCTTCTTCTGAATTAAAGTTTTTGAAGGAAGCGAAACACATGGTAATCTGATGGTGCGAAGTCAGAGCTAAATGGTAGACGTGGCTTCAGTTCCCAATTGAGCTCTATTAATTTCTGAGAGGTTATCAGAAAGAGGTGTGGGATCTGGCGTTATCATGATGAAACACCACGCTCTTCCGATTGGAGAGCTCAGGGCGTTTTCTTCCTTCGTTCCTCGTTCAATCTCGATAGTTGACGACAGTAGACATTCGAGTCAAAAGTTTGGTTTTCTGGGAGCAGCTAAGAGTATACTATGCCAATACAGGATGGACCATAAGTCCTGCAACAAAATTAGGCTGCCTTATTAGGAGCCTTTTTCTAATTGCACATAGAAGTGCATACCAACTGTTATGTGGCATATCCTTAGTGAGGAAGAGCGGGGAAAAATACCCTTCTGTGTGCCTTTTATCTCAGACGAAGTGAGCGCAGAGATCCGCGCGTGTGTTCGCAAAGCGTATCTCCAAGAAGTGGTGAGGGTTGTCGAGGTCCCTCCCACAAACTTGAAGGGGCAGTTGGTCCGGAACCGAATCTACGATCGGATGTGCTCCACTCCATCCTGCGTAGTTTGCCCTAACGGTAAAGAGGGAGACTGCATGACATCAGGGGTAGTATACCTCATGTCATGTAGAATGTACATAGGAGAAACGGGCAGACCGTTGTATATCAGAGTCGAGGAGAATTTGGACGGCCTTAAAAAGCCCAATGTGTCAACTCCTTGGGGAGAACACAGGGTCCGATGCCACCATGGCGCCATGTTCCAAGTGTCCGTCTCCATCCTAGCGAGAGAAAGCGACATCTCAGCACGCAGGACACTTGAGGCGCTTTGGATAGCAGCCAAGAACCCACAGGTCAACCGCAAGGATGAATGCATAGCGGTAACCCAAGAACTGGCACCCTTTATCGAGCTCTGTGGGTTTTGATCAATTAGATCTGACCTCCACGTCTATCTCCACCTGCCGGTGAATGGTGGTGCTCGTCGGCACCCACCTGGAAGGTTAGTTGATACGTTGTACCTGTGACACCGGTTCTTTACTCTAGCTGCCTTGGGAATGCTACTCTGTATGATGAAATGGTGTTTGGGGGAATAGTTTCGCTAATGTTCTCGACTTTTCCAGGCTCCGAAGAAGGCGAAGACGCCGAAACGTCAGCCGAAGTAAAGCCTGTTTAACAATCTTGGTAAACAGCTTAAAGAAGAAACACGCTGAAGTATTTATTCATTTATTTATTTATTTATTTAATATGCACCAAAAGTGCGCTTGAACACAACAAACTAAAAATAAAAACGCAGTAACCACAAAACATTTCTTGTGCGGCGTTAGTAACAACAACATTGACAAAGTTAGATCGTGGGACATCAGTATGAATACGCTAAGGTAGGAGATCTAATCTTTCCTAAGCATTTAGAGTTTCAGATTAAAGTACTAGCTCAAATTTTAAAAAATATGGCGAATGAAGTAGAATTATGTCGAAATACTTAAAGAAAATGTTAAGGCAAAACAGTTTATTATAGGCGTCAGAAGTGAGAAGCTTGAAGTTCAGTATAGCTATGGTGTGATTCCGAGTGAGTGAAGAAATCACTTTCAAGCAACTTTACGAGAGCGAAGCACCTTGAGTTCGGTCTAATTTCCGAGCAAACCAAGGCGAACAACCAGCCACATTAAGCTTCCTCTCGATACTGCTTCCATAGGAACTGAACTTGCCAAAAAATCACTCCGACAAATATGTCTACATAAATGAAATTAAAACAAATGCGATGATAAAAAGGTTAGAAAAAGCGTGTATATAACGAGGTGCTTTGCACTGAAACCTCAATTACCATTATTATTAAAGCATTAACCGCAAACGTAGTGATATCAACAGACAGCATAATCAACAAGAAACAAACGAGCTCAGTCTATTCGCGTGAAAATGCATGTGAAAGTATCTTTGCGTTCTGCGTAGACGAAGTTTCATTACGATGCACTAGTCATGATGTCTGCCGTGAACCTTCGCTCACGTCTCTGAGATTTGATTCACCACCAGGAACCTTGAAAGAGAAAAACTTTGTCTCTGGACACACATTCGCTGCATCTATTTAAAATTTTCCAGAGGTATGGCATGGGAATGTCACAACTAAGACCCACACTACAAGCAGGCAACACATATAGCCTGTGAATTTTAATAAAATTGATCCATTGCTTCAGAATGTGCTTAATATCTATATTCATTACCTAATACCTACCAACTGGGCAAGGTCAAGCTTCTCTAGCCTCCTTCTGAATGAGGAACTATTTTCGGCTTCTAGTATGTGAGGTGAAAGCAATTGCATCCACCTAGCACAGCGGTAGAAAAGACTATTAAACATTAACGAATGCCTTTTTTGCCAATTTTACGATAATGTACATATGTTGAAGCTACCATTGCGTAAACTGATCATATACGATGCAGCAACGAGCTCGAACTAATGCAAAATTCAGGTGTGTGCTTAACCTATTATCAGGCAATGTTTAGTTTAAAAAACTACAAGTGAGTCGAAGACTCAACTATGAGGAGAAGAGAGAAGAAGGAAAAATTATTAAGCGCAGTCACAGCGCTTGGGTATCCAGCCACAGCTGCATTTTATGAAAAATTTCTGGAAGATTAGCGATCCCAGAACGTTCAAAACATTAGTGCACTTAATATTAGGTTGTAACGAATTAAATGGCACTGGCTCGCGCTATTTTTTGGCGCGTCTTTTCGCGTTTGATCAAGAACAAACCGTAACATGTGGCATATCATTTAGAAGCGCAAACTTTGCTCTACCGGAGAGTACCAAATTTTCTATGTAAAAGTGGGAAAACTTTAGAGTTTTATTGACTTTTTTGCAGATGGACAAAAGGGTAATCCGAGGCATTTACTTGTATGAATTCAAGCTGAGCACTACAGCTAAGGAGGCCGACGAGAAGATCAACGCCGCATTCGGTCAAGGATGTTCCACAATTCGGACGGCGTATCGTTGGTATCAGAAGTTCCGGAATGGAGATGAGAGCTTGGAAGAACATGAAGGTCGTGGGAGGCATAGTGATGTTGATGAGGACAAGCTGAAAGATGTGGTAGAGGAGGATCCACACAAAGGTACCAGGGAGATAGCGAAGGTTCTTGGCGTCAGTCACAACACAGCTGCCCGGCATCTGAAGGAAATTGGAAAGACCAAAAAGCTGGAAAGATGGGTGCCTCACGAGCTGTCTGAGGAGCAAAGAAACCGACGATATGAGATCTCGTCCGCACTGCTTCTACGGAACGAAACGGACCCACTCCTTGATCGCACCGTAACCTGTGACGAGAAATGGGACAACAGGTGGCGATCGGCACAGTTGGTGGACAGCGATGAGAGCCCCAAGGTTTTTGCGAAGCCGGAATTGCACCAAAAGAAAGTAATGGTGACAGTATGGCGGTGTTCGCTGGGAATTGTTCACCACAGCTTCCTCCCTCCCGGTGAATCCATCACGGCAGAGAAGTACTGCATTGAAATTGAAGAAATGATGAAAAAGTTGAAGGATATCCGGCCGGTCTTGGTGAACCGAAGGCGAGTTCTCCTTCTGCACGACAATGCTCGCCCCCATCTAGCACGAATGACGTTGCAGAAATTGAATGAGCTGAGCATTGAAACTCTACCACATCCTCCGTTTTCTCCCGACCTCTCCCCACAGTCTACCATTCCTCCAAGCATCTTGGCGACTTCTTGGTAGGGAAAATATTCAAATACCAACAGGATGCCGAAAGTGCCTTCGAAGATTTCGTCAATTCCAGAACTTCTGATTTTTATGCTACTGGGATAAAAAAGCTTGTGTCACATTGGCAAAGATGTGTAGCATCAGAAGGTTTTTATTTCGATTAATAAACTTGCCTACAAGCCGAGATATTAACTGTTTAAATTTACAGTGGTTCAGTGCCATTTATTTCGTTACAACCTAATACTTTCTCTGAGGAACATGACACTATTCAAACAGTGGCTACGCATGGCAGTTGTTCTTCTTCTTCTTACACGAATTCTCAAAATGTTGTTTCACGCCCAAGGTTTTTGTTTAAAAAGAGTGAAAACCAGTAAAACATTTGTGCGATGGGCACAGTAATGTAGCACCATATTTTCTGGACCCAATCCTATGTAATGGCAAAATGCACGTTCTGGTAAAGCGATGATTCTAAAGCAAGAACATGAGGAAATGGTAGCGGTTCTCTGCCCATCTGCCAAACGTCGTACCTGCGAAAGACTAGCTGTGAAATTCCTGCATATTGAGATTCTTGTTCTTCTTTCATTTACCATCCTAGAGAAAAGTTTTTCTCTGCATAGCATAGCAGAAAAATTATTGTTCAACATCTTCTTTGGAACAAATGAGGAATAAAATTCCGTGACGCGGGCTGCAAAGCAACACACACGATCTGAAGACTCTTATCAATTCAGGAGTGGCCCACTTATGAACAATGCTGCTCCACCATAATCTTCAAACTATGGGCAAATGGCGTTTCAAATTGTACGAAATTTGCTGCATTTTTAGCCTTTTTATTCGATCAAGTTTTGGTTGCAGGAATTATGGTCCGGCCTGTGTATGGGTCAGTTCCTCTGCTCAAACCTCAAGCAGCCTAGCTACGCAGCTGTAGCCGAAGGCTCCAGTGCGCATGCTCTTCATAGGAACAACGGGTCGCCTCAATCAACCGCGAGGCAGTCGGACGTAAGGCCGTCTCCTGGCTGCCGGCCGGCGGCCGTCCGGCGCTAATGAAACGCGAACCATCGAGGCGTTCAATCAAATTTATTCGTCTATGTGATAAAGTTAACGCCTTGAGCAATGTGCCAATTCATTTAGGCCAAATATACGGAGAATCACAGACGATGGAGCAACGCAACCCAATGAGAAGAAAATTGCCGGAGGGACACGCAGATGCTGCGCGGCGCTCGGCACCCCATCCGGGGACCAGCCACGTCTCTCCATCGTGGAATAGAATATACAAACGTACGTACAATGTACAATGTGTGGTGATGTGCCGCGACGACGAGGTGTTCACCTATGACATGCCTTAGTCTTAATCTCTTATAAATTAACAGCAACACTCAGTAAAGTATACTAGGAGTGGAAGTAGCAGTAGTGGTAAGTAGCGGGAGTGAGCAGTGAGCGAGCAGCTCTTCGGTCGCTCTTCTCATCGACGGCATAATCGACGAGATTATGGAAATTGGGTGAAAGTGAATAGAACATCTGCAGGGAGAAGGGGAGGCTAAATGTCACAATGATCCGAGTAATCCACAGGAGTCAGTGCGATGCCACGTAATCCGGCTGCACGCCTAGAAACACACAACAATCGAAAGACTGTGACGATACGACCCGCCGACGACGATGCTTGTGCTTTCTGCGGCCTTCAACGCTCTCCTATTCCTCATTCATCCAGCGATCCAACGGCAACTCGAACATGACAAAGTTGGTCCTGAAACTAAAGAAGTAAGCCTAAAATGAATTCGCCTAGAAGAACAGCTCAGTAAACATGGCTTCCCGGTAAAGTTCCTTGAAGTTGCTCTGCAAATCTATGCTTAATCTCTACCGATATTAGGCTGATACATAAGCCGTCGGACATTTGCAGCATAAAAAATATAATGATAATGGATAAAGGACGGCGTTAATCAATCGCTTCTATGGGATGTCATGGAGGTGATTGACCAGTCGATGGAGAAGTCAGCGCCTTATCCTTCCCAGGCAAGTCTGGTACCAATTCACTGATCCCGGAGGGATGGAAGGCCTGGTTGGCCGGGCGGTAAATCCGAACCATGAGCCTGGTATCGGATGCACGCGACAGTCGGGACCTCCTCCGAATGCGCTACAAGCGCCCACAAAACATCTTTCATGATATTTAAACGACATCGAGCAGCCTGGTAGCGCAGTGGAAATAGGTGCATGTTGTCGCTTGCACCCGACTGCAGATTCCTGGCTCGGTTTTCCCGCCCAGACCAAACAGGCCTTTCGTCCCGCCGGAGTTGGTAAATTGGTTTCAGGCTTGTCTGGGAAGGATAAATCAATGACTTGCCCATTTCAACTGAAACATTAAAATTACATCTACGACATGCAGTAGAAGTAGAATGCGTAGCGCATCCCAAGGATTGAATATGTCCCTTTTCATCTGTTATTGGACTCTTCTTCTTAAGAGTGAACTCGAAATAGCAAAATATTTATTGACACCCAATATTTATTGTTGTCAATAAATATTTTGCTATTTCGAGCTTCACTCCTAAGAAGAAGAATATGAAGACGTGAAGCCCAGGGAGCAACGATCTTACAGAATTCTTTAATGCACCCTTTTAAATGACGGGTACGGTCTGAATATTTATGTATCCTCAAAAGGGGTCGCATGTAGCGCAGTTGGAATAGGTGCCGGCTATCGCGTGCACCCGATACCAGGGATACCAGGTTCGTGGTTCGGATTTCCCACCCAGAACAACCAACTCTTCCATCCTTCGGGGTCGGCGAATTGGTACCAGACTTGTCCAAACGGTTTTCGTTTTCAATTATTTCCTCCATAAATTCCTCCATGAAATCGAGCAGCTCACAGAATGCGTCTTAATTGGAAGGGAGAATGCCGTAGTGGGAGTTCTTCAGCCCCTCCATCCTTGCCATCCTATTCCCTCTCCTGAGCTTCCCTGAGAGTTCTCTTATCTGGGGCCAGATTTATCAACGACTTAATCTAAATCGCATTCACTTGATAGCAGGTTCTTGGTTCGGATTTCCCGCTCAGCAACCCAAGCCTTTCATCTCTCCAGGGTCAGTGAATTAGTACTACAATTGTCTGGAAAGAATAAAGCGCTGACTTGACCGTCG
Organism: Heligmosomoides polygyrus polygyrus; assembly: GCA_947396885.1. Taxonomy (NCBI): domain Eukaryota; kingdom Metazoa; phylum Nematoda; class Chromadorea; order Rhabditida; family Heligmosomidae; genus Heligmosomoides; species Heligmosomoides polygyrus. The sequence continues at coordinate 84,302,882 of OX377204.1, read as the reverse complement.
GCTGGCCACCGCTGGTAATTATATGATCAAATACGCATTCAAATCGCCTCCACGATATCAGGTAGAAGTAGAATGCGTGGGATCGAGTTACGCCGTCCTTTATCCATTATCCTTATTATCTTCAGAAGATTCATATCAATTTCTTTAAGCCTCAGCTGGCTGGTATCGAGGTTGTAAGCTGTAACAACGATGTTTTCTTGCGATCAAAACTTCTAGCGCCAGGCGTCACTCGAACCCGCACCTCCCTCTGACCGGTTCGAGTGCCGCCTGGCGCTAGAAGTTTTGATCGCAACAAAACATCGTTGTGACAGTTTCAGAAGATTGTTTGCAATCCAAGTTCATGAGATATCCAGTATGTTCCTCGAAGAAGCCCCCCCCCCTCACTCTATCCTAGAGCCAGATTCATAAGCGATTAAATTGCGGGAGTATGAAGTGCAGGAGGGAAAACCATACCCACAGTGGGCATTCACCATATACCTTACTCACACAGGGTATACTGCAAGATGGAGCCTACCTGACGATCCTCTGGATATCTTTGCATACCCACAAGGTTTTCTTTACCTTCACCCTGATAGATGAATCCGGTCCAAGAACGAGATTTATGACGGGTTTTAGCCGGGCCTTTCTCGAAGATACTTCAGCACATCTCGACTCCAGTGGTTTTCGGCCAGCCAAGCATATTGTTTGGGACGAGTTAACCCAAATACTCTATGTATCTTTATCGTAGATCATCGAAAACTCAACGATATCACTGGATCGTTTGAGTTTAACGATTCGACTTGTTCAAATGGGCTTATGCAACACCTACACTTGTCCCTGTCGCGTGCCAGAATAGCTCAGTAGGTCTTACTCGCTCTGGGGACTTGAGTATTGGTGCACGTTCAGTACTACTACAAAGATGTCCGATCAACACTAAATCAGCCTCGCTGTGTTTCTCACGTCCCTAGGAATACACCCACTTATGTTCCCCTCTCCAACCAGTGTCAACGAAACGCAGCACGTGGCAGACCCACCCATTTTCCGATGCGTTGGCCAAAGCGAATGCATCAATGACCCTCGAACACCGGCTAATCTCGATGGGGTAGACTCTCTGCGAACCCGTCAAAGTAGAAGGAGACGAGCAATAAGCCCATCTACTGTTGGACGAACTGGAGTAGTCGAGTGCTATCCATGTTCTTCCACTGATCATCGACATAAAGCCTTTATTCGTAGTAAATATTCCGTTAACCCTCCAAGTTTCTCAGGACAGTTTGTACAGAGTTTTGCTCCATTTCGTGTTGTCTTGTCTAACAAACATCTGCTTTTGAAAAATCGCGACGGAAACAATAGCCACAGATCCAGTGCTCAATACTCTCAAACTTCTACCCTTTATCTTATGTTCGAGATTTTTTCCAAACCAAGATAAATAACAAGAAAAAACACTAACTGCTTTCTGAACCGCAGAGCCGGATACAGTGCAACATATGTTCGCGGAACCAGGCCTTCTTCGCCTTCGAAGCCAACTCGCTCGCATGACCACCAGTTCTGAAGAATTTGCGCGGTTTTTTGGAACTGATTCCTTGTATGAGGCTTCTTTCAAAATGCACCATTTTCACGTCATATTGGACACTCCTCTAAGCTAGCCTAAGATATATTAAATCAAAGCAAACTCTTCCAACACCTTCACACAGGTTAAAGTACAGGCACAATAAGATAGTTAGAATAGATCTTATTTTTTGAGAAAAATAATTTCAACGTCGTTTTAAAGCGTAACAAAGCAGCATATTTAGTGCAGTGCATTGAAAGAGCAGGTTGCGCCATGAACTCGAGAAAGTCTTTGAGATTTTTCTTTGATTGATAGCGCAAACGCTACTTACACGAAACATTTCAATGGTCTTCACAGCTGTTTTATATCATGGCTTTACAGGTGTGCAACTCCAGGCAAGCAGCAATTTTGTTATCAGTCGAACAAAAATCGCGATGTCTTGAAAGAGTGCTTGGCGCAATCTTTTCTTTGAGCTCTAAAAAATTGCCGCCCTCCTGTTCTCCAAAGCAAACTACAAATCTTTATTTTCCCACAAAAATGAGAGGTCTATAAAATTTTTAACAAAGTGTTCACTTATTGGCTGAGTTAGAAGATCAGAGAAATCATACTAAAGTTTTCCTCGAACAAAAAAGTGTTCTAACTTTTTGGAAAGTAATCAGTTTAATAAAGAAGATTTTCTTTTTAATTTAGAAGAGCTCACTATGATTTCAAAAGTCTTAAGGTAGCCTAGAAGAGTGTCCAACTTAACGTGAAAAGTGTCCAATTTAATTTGAAAAGTGTACAACTGGATTTGAAAATGATACAATCTTTTTCACTCAAAGCCGCTATTAAAGAATCAGTACCTTCTCCTTGTCGTCTTTGCTAATCACACGCAACACATCACCAGCCTTAAACGACAGCTCGTCATCGTATTGCGCTTCGTAGTCATACGCCGCGTAGACCTGAACACCATTCCTTCATTTTGCAACCTCCACAGATTCAGGAGCTAATAAATTCGTGACGTCTTTCAGAAAGGGGAAACCCAGCGCAAAGTTGTTGATTTTAATCGTTTTCAGAAGGCGCAGCGCATTCTGCTTGGTCTCCAAGTCAAATCATTTCCACAGCAACGTCTCCGTGAAGAAGAAAGAAAAGAAAAAAAGAAAAGAAAGAAAGAAAAAATTTCGCTGGTCTAATCAGTGGGTCGAACGGTTCATGTTGCTAATGTGGGTAGTATTAGGAGTTGGGAGTGCGCCAGCCAATCATAACCGGTCAGAGCACCAACCGAACACGCGCGAGACAATCAGGGTACCAACAGTACGCGCGCTCTCTGATTGGCACGCTCACTCAATATGTACGTCCTGATTGGCTGGCACGCTCCCAGCTCCCAACGCTGCCCATATTCACGACACGGTCCGCACCACTGAAGATTGGGAGCTGGCGGTGAAAAACAAGTACAATTCCAAAGATAACAAGGACAAGACCACGCGTCCTACCGTCCCGTTGTTGATGGTGCCGGTGGCATTATGGGCACAGGTCAGGTAACGCAGGCAACCGTCGTAGCCCTCCTCGTCCTCTTCGCACTTCTCCACCGGTGTCTCCATGTCGGATAGCGTGGAAGCCAACACGCAAGCTCCGCCTTCAACCAGTTGGCGTACCTTAATTACAGTAACCTAAGCCGTGACAAATATACAACAGACTCGGTAGCCTCACAGTATCCTTTCCAGTAGCAAAAAGTTTGTTTATCAAAGTCACTCGAAACCTTGGGGGATCCAATTAACGTCACTACGTCAACCCTATTTTCGAAAACGCTCAGTTCCTATAGTTACTAACCTCAAGAACATGGCCAATATCGCTTGCCTACGAGCTTCCTAGTCATTCTGGTACACATAAATGTACGCTTAGAAGTTTCTTAGCTGATTGTTAGCTACTTTGGACAAGTTTATCCGCCGTAATTCGTCCCTTACCATCGGTAGATTGTTACAGCTGGCTGCACAATGCAAAGGCGTCCAGCCATCTGAATCCTGAGCATTGACATCGGCGTCGGCTTCGATGAGGAACTAAAATTAGAATTCGTTGTGAACATGTCTGTGCTAAAGTCATGGCAAGAAATCTGAATTATAGAGCTATGTCAAAGTGACGATCAAATAAAAGTTATATGAAGATTCATTAGCTTGAAAGCTTGAAACTACTCCTATAGACCTATTACCACTTGCTTTTCTTTCTAGATTCGAAAACAAGCACTTTTGCAAGGATTTAAACCGTTTTCTGAAGCAAAATGTACTGTACTCCAGTCTCAGAAAAATATCACGTCCACGAACCTTCACTATCTCGTAGTGTCCCGCACAGATGGCGTTGTGAAGCGCGGTGATGCCCTCATCGTTCGCCACCGACACGTCAGACAGCTGAAAAAATTCGACGTGACACTTGCAAAACATCACGCCTTCCTGCTGAATGTCGCTGGACAAAAACTGTCCGCTGCTATGATGGAATGTAAAGATTCCAAAGGAATCTTCTGCTATTAAGTTGCAACTAAAGTATCCCGTCACTTGTGCGTTTTGTAGAAGAACTCAGACACCTTTCAAGTTGCCCCCTGTCGTCAAATTGTTTCTCCCCTGCAAGCGGTTCGACAACGAACAAAGCAGACGGTAGTCCGTTGGAGCAAGGTCCGTTGAATACGGTGGGTGGGCCAGAACAGGCCACCCGAAACAATGGAGCTTTTTCTGAGTCGATCTTGCATCGTGTGGACGTGCCTCGTCGTGGAAGAAAAGGATCTCATCTTATTCCCCACAAAGAGCTGCTTCAACGTGATCCAACGGCCTGCAGTAGACATCGCTGGGCCGGATTCACCAACGCGCATACCCACGGGTATGCTGGGTATAGGAGGGGGTGGTCATACCCACGAACTGGACATACCCATGATTCTTGGAAAACTTTACCCGCCAAATCGTGGGTACATCAGTGGGTAGAGAAAACCCGCCAATAGTTGTGGGTACATCCGTATACCCGCGACTCGTTCGTGCCCCATTGACAAAATGGCGCTCCAGTGAGATCATCTGTTTTCGCGAAAGGCCTAGTTGTACCCTACCCTTGATTCCTTTAATGAATACGATTCGTAGCCACTACCCATTGCTGGTAGTGTGTACGATTCCCTTACGGTATCCCCACCTATACCCATTGCTTGATGAATCCGGGCCCTGGTGACAGAAGTGTTTGCAGGTAGCAGCTCCCAGTGAATGACTCCTATGAAGTTCCATTAGACATTGAGCATTACCCTTTTTGGGTGAAGTTCCGGTCTTTGGCGTTGGAATTCCTGTTTCGCCGCGACTGTGCCACTGACGCTTCTGATGGTCAACATAGACCACCCATTTTTCGTCGCCAGGGACCGGGTTCTGGAGCCAAGAAAAATCCCCCCGTAAAGTCAAGAAGTTCATGCACGCAACCTGGCGCACCTGTGGCAGGTGGCTGCTAGTTCATACGGTATCCATGCACCATATTTACATTTCCTCCCAAGGCTACGCAGGTGTTGAGCTGTGGTGGCGTAACTGCACCCGAGATCCTCTGCCAGTTCCTGGCTGCAGCGCCGGGGATCCTCCTGAACCAGCTCCAGAAGTCGCTACTCACTCACTCACTGCAACTGGCCTGCCAGACCGTGGTTGATCCTCCAAGCAAAAGTCTCCGTTCTTGAACTTCCGAAACCATATTTTCGCTGTGTTGTAGGAGACAGTGGTAGAAGCCATCGTTCCACATATGGTATCGACCGCAACTCTTGAACTGCTTTGCTTTTTCAGTTGGAAAGCAGGAGCAATCCAACTTCCTTGCAATCAAGAACGATTTTGTCTGCCATAGTCGTAACGGAATGCGACGACTCAAGTGGTGCATGTGGTTCATGGGTAAGTCTATATATACGTTATTCGGAGAAGGTTCCAGAACACTTTCAAAAATTTGGCGGAACGGCAGAGTGGCGGAAAACTTTCCTTACAACCTAATTGTTTATACCTCTTTAACTTTTTTCAGAAGCTACATACATGTAAGTCATAAATGTTTAGAAAAACCCTACATATTAGAAATAGGTTTCTGAAGTGTACAGACGGAATAAAATTTTAAGCTTCTTATTCCTCAGTTAATATTCAGCTGAACTAACCTTAGCCGCGCTCGACTTCACCAGATCCAGCTCTCCTTCCAGAGCAGCATCCAACATCAGCGCCAGCGGGTCGAACTCAATACAACGACGTTCTTTTCGCATTCCAACAGGCCGTAGGATGCCCTTGACAGCCTTCCGATTCACCTCCATCTGAAACTGCACAGCAACTAAGCAAACAAAACATGAGTCTGATGTTTCGGTTCTAATTCAAGTCGGTGATTATAAACAGCGAAGCTGAAAAAAACAATGGTCGCATATCTTCTGTCTATGTCATCACACCCTATGATTCTCGGAATGTAGCCCACAACCGCGGAAATTATTCTTTCGAACTTCGAAGTCGACCCTATCCTTGCCGTAAGATAAGGTTCGGTCTCCCCTTTCCTTCGTTTTATTAAAAACTCGACCACAACACAGCCAGTGATCTATCCTGGTAGGGAGCGTGGCATATGTATGCTTTGTTTCACTATCCCGTCCCTTGGGTTTATCTAACACCTCCGGAGGGTAGACCCGCCAGTCTTGGGCTAAGGGTGGGAAAACCTTCGTGGGTATAGATGTCCACAAGGACCGTCGACTATTATCCACCTAGCAGTATCTCCACGAAAGGGTTGGATCAGGTAAGGTACATGATAATATCACATCATGGGTATACATATTTTACCCTTCCACCCCGCATACCTATGGGTTAAGTAGTTGAGAAATCCTGCACCAGAGAAGAGAGCTCTCAATCAAGTCCAGGAAAGGGAATATGACGACGAGGAAGAAGGAACTGAACTGCACTTGCATGTTGAAATTACAATAGGAAACAATTCTGCAGTAATTTCGCCCTTCTTCAAGGTAACACAGCCCCATCTAACCCTTTGAGGTTGAGAAGGAAGTGGAAGACTTGGTTCTGAATCCCAAGTCTTTGAACTCAGTTTTCGAGGAGACGAATTAAGGAACCACCTTTTTTCCTTCGTCCCCTATCAAACACCCTCCTGCTCATAACTTCTCGCAAATCCTCATAAAATATCCATAGACGGCAGACAGACACCTGAAGATTCGTGAACATACCTCAATGTCGTCATCGCTCTTCGCCACGGACTCATCATCAGTGGTGACCGTCCTGTCGGAGCCGCCGCACGAGTTCTCTTTCTCGACCTCATTAACCTCCCCCTAAACGAAAAACTACTCGAATCAACGTCTTCGTCACGAGATGATGATGAGAAAACAATCCGCACTTTAATTTCCTCATGCGGTGCTGGCAGTTCGGGCAGAAAATGATTTCGGCCTCGTCGCTGCTCTTCCAGTATCCGACGGATTGTGTCCGCTTCGGGCAGCGTCGTTCCCTCTGAAGCTGCCCATGACCTGAACGTGTAGGAATTATGGCCAGCAGCCGTAAAATAAGGCATAAGTAGGTGGCTGAGGGTAGGCTAACCTCCTTTTGGCAGCTTTCAAGGAGTCATTCCTTATCGATACCAGATCTGTCTTGCCGCTTCGCAATCTGGACTCATCAAGGCTGTCAGCGAATGGATTCTGAAAAGGAAAATCTTTCTGCTGAAGAGCCATTGGAGCTTCAAGAAAACGATCTAGAGGTACTCACCAACAAAAAGACCTGCTGCCTAGTGACATCCCTTGTCCTCACCGGTTTCTCTGGAGGTTGAGCTGCCGAAGACGGCGCCTCTTCAAGGGTCGGATGAGGATCCTTCGGCGGTGATGGGCTAACGTCACACCGACTGCTGGAGCTGGGCTCGACGATGACCGGAGGAACGAAGTTGGTGCTGTACGACGGTGCAGTCTCAGCGGGTTCCAGTGGAGGTGACGGAGTCGGTTTTGAGGAGCCCTCGCTGAAAACATGCCACCTTTAAATTTCGTGTTCTTTTCTTCCTGAATCAAGATCTCCCTCAGTTTTCTATCTCTCTCCATAAAGGGACCCGTAAGTGAGCCAATGGAGTGATGAATACATGATGGACAGCGGCGAAAGCTTAGTACATAAATAGATTTGTCGCAGAGAAGTCCACGGAGAAGTACCCTGCTCTACGCATTTCATTCAAGCAAAGTGAAGTGAGGTGAACACAGAAATAGGTAGGCGTACATATATGCATCGTCGATTTTCAGAATGCGATATAGTTCATTGGGAACGGTTTTAGTATAAGTCAGAGGATAGAGGATGGCGTTAGTCACTTCTACGGCATGTCGTCGAGGCGATTGGAATGCGTGTTTGGCCAAAATAATGGCTAACGATGCCCAACCGTTGGGCAAGACAGTATTTTCTCCTTCCCAGCCCTGCTACCCGACCACAGAGGGAGGGAAAGCTTGGTTAGCCTGGGCGGAATCCGAACAAGAACTTCCGCTCGGTATGTATGTGACAGCTGACGCTTTTTCCGACTGCGCTACCAGGCGCCATCTCACGGTCATGGGAAAAAAGTGCTATCACAACTCGTTCCTTATGGATACGTACAACAAACTTATAAATCATCAGAAAACACGGAATGCTCTACCCAGAAAATAACAAGGCTCGCGCAAAACCACGGGTTGAGGGTTGGGTTGAGCCACGTATTCGACTGCTCCACGATGCGACCGATGTTAGGAAACTATAGCGTTGTGAGACCACGCGACTCAATAGTAAACTTTCATCCAACTAACTTGAGAGATTAAAGGACTTTGAGAAGGAAAAAGGAAAAAATCAGGAAAATGGATAAAGGAAGGCGGTACTCAACCAGAATGCGCCACGTGTTCTGCTTCTGCAGGATGTCTCGGAGGCGAATTTGAATGCGCATTTCGCCACGCAACGACTTGCGGCGCACAGTCGATAAACACGTCAGCGCTTCATCCTTTCCAGACAAGTCTGGTACCAATTCACCGACGCTGAAGGTATGGAAGGCTTGGTTAGCCTGTGCGGGGAATCCGAACGAAGAGCCTAACATCGGGAGCATGCGACATCAGGCGCCTCTCCCGACTGCGCTATATGCGCCCTTTAAAAAGAAGGGACATATTTTTCTACTATTTACTTGAAGGGCAGAAAGAATACCCAGCAGGACGTCCACCAACGTGTTGGTCGGACTTCTTCGTGAAAGCCCTGAACGACCGATGACGCTCTTCGTGTCCGTCGAGCGAGGAGGACCCATTGGAGCACTCTGGCACGCGACAGGAACAAATAGAGACGCTGCCGGCGTCCGCTCAAGCAACTCGATGATCAACGGGACGAGAGGTGATACAGGTGATACTTGAAGGGTGGGAGTCTGCAGTGCTCATTTTTGTCGTTCATAAATACATCTGAGATAATTTTCTGATTGGCTTCCTGACTTGACCCCCTAATATGTGCTTCTATTACCAGCAGTAAACACTCGCTAGCAGCCTCTCTCCAAACTGTCACGAGAGATTCGATACGTACCCGTCCAGCGAGACCTCAGCCTCGGCGCATCTCTTCTCCTCCTTCGCGTCTGGTTCCGTCTCGTGCACCGCCGAAGGGACACTTGCTTGGAACGGTTCGACGGAGGCCCGAGGTCGTTCGCTCGCCGACAGTGCTCGTCCGCCCGAATCAGGTATGCGAAGCGCCTGTAAATTCAAAGTAAACTAACGGCGACACTTCAAGGTGAACGCGACGATGCTGAAGGAACGAATCAACGCCCCAACCTGCTGCTGCATCTTCCGCTGTTCGGAGAGCGCCGCCGCCGCGGCAGCCTTTCTTCTTCGATAGATTTCATCGATCTGAACGATTACAGTGATTAGAGTGGCTGCGTAACATTGTGCTGGACAGACTGATAGACGTCCGGTTTCCGCTACTTGGCACGTCTTCTTTCGCAGCATATCAACAGCCGCCTTCGCGTTCAATTCCGGGCATTCCTAGGCGGCTCGATGTGACCGATCACGACACACGGCATGCCGGAATGTCGTCGCTCCCCCACCGCTGAGATGTCGCAGTGGAAAAAAACTGCGGAGACATTTCGCGCCAGTTTTCGCGCATTGGCAGGGCCTCTGTCGCAGAAGTGGGTTCACATCCATAACAAAGGCTGCCAAAACCGAAAGGTAACCGTCTAACCCAACCTTGGAAGACTTTTCGGATCTCTCCTAGTCGGGAGGGTGTACAAGTCGTTTCGGCTGACTATGCACTTCCCTGATTTTGTCCAAGAGTTGCAATAGCTGCCACTGATGTGAAGACTCCAAAGAAAGCTCAGGGAGGCGATGGTGCGGCATAGGAACAACGGCACAGCTGCAACCTTAGGGCTGCCCCTCCCGAATAGGACAGTTCCTACTTTTTTGCTTAATGACAGAGTACTCCACTGACGCAAAAACGCAAAGTGGGCAGAAGGACTGAAGGTTTAACCGATAAAACAGAAGAAGTGGGGAGATTCGTACGGAGTCTACGGGTGTGCTTGTCGTTAATGTGGCCTTCATGGGGAGACGGAAACATACTAGATCACCAAGGGGTTGGATTCATCAATGACTTACATAACTTTAACAGAGAATGCAGTGCGGAAAACTCAGATAACGCGGCTTATCACTCGCCATATCGCTTGATAAGCCGCACTATCAGGGATTTCGGCTGTAATTTTCTCTGTTAAATTGCTGCAAGTCGCTGATGAATCCGGCCCCAGGTCTCAACAAACCGACGTGCCATCCACAGTATCGTGTACTGTCAGTGTCCCGAGCGCTTGTCGCATGATAGGTTGGTGCTCTGAACGACTGTGATCGGCTGAAGTGCCCCCATCGCCCATGTAGGCCACATTAGCGACTAGTAACCTGTAGGCTATGCAAATTCTCTCACAAATCCAACAAGTATATGGTGGAGAATGTCGTCGTCGACGTAATTGACCTTTACAATAATTTTCATTGCACAATTATGAGTGTAGTCAATGCTGTCTCCCTATCATTACGAATTCACCGACCCCGAAGAGAAAGAAGGGTTGATTGGCCGACGAAACTCTCCTCTGGCACGGCCAAAGATCATGGCTGTAAATCTCCAGAAGCCGACACATCTTTGTTTCCGCAGCGCCAGATGTGGCAAAGCATGGTCAAGTTTGGTGCCGCCACAGCTTTCACGACCTTTCCAGACTATCTTCGTCAGCGCGACGGGAGGCCAACTTTTCCACCTAATAGAACAGCTCCCTAAAGGACAACAGACCGGCTCCCGCTTCATCCCTTAACCACTTTCAAACATCCACTAGTGGCGAACTTCAACTCCACTTTTTCCGTCGTTAAGAGTGGCAGCTGGTATAACGAACATCTGGGCTTGTTTGGCAGGTTGCAAGAGTTCATTTGCTTTTACGAGGACAGCTAGAGGTCTCGTTCCGAAGTAGCGGAGGAGGTACTCACCGGCAATCATGACCATCGCGAAAGCTAGTCAGTTTCTTCTGAACAATAGAGAGGAACAAGAAAGAACTCAAGTTCCCATTAGCTCCTTTGCGAGAAGAAAGTGTTAGCGTTACAACAACTTGCCCCAGCAGCTGAACATTAGGTTGGTGAAAAAGTCTAGCACCAAGAATTTTGAAATTTTTTAGATTTAACAGGAACTTCCAAGGACTGTTTGGTGTCACGTAGTTGTAGCAGAAACGTTCTAGAATATTTCGCATACGTGGCAATTTGCTTCTGAGGGCATATAAATACTACGATTGCAGAGAAGGCTGACCGACTCCGTGACTCGGGCAAGGCTTCGCGACTGACTATCGCTCAGTCTCTCCTTGTTCGCTTTCGTAATAAGGACTTTCTCGAGAATGTCGTCACTGGAGATGAATCCTGGATCTCCCTCGTTAACGATACTCGGAAGGCGCAGTGGCTCCCTCAAGGAGAACCACAACCTCAAGGCGGACATCCAACCGAGGAAGGTAATGCTGTGCTGTCGATGGGATTCTCGAGGAACGCTCTATCGTGTACTTCCTGACGACGGCACCGCAGTAACAGCGAACATCTACGCTACACAGCTGCAGAACCTGAGCGCAAACGGCGGAGGCGGAGAGATGTTTACTTTCTTCACGACAATGCTCGCCCCTCACGTTGCATGGTCGTCTCTCCAGAAGCTGCAGGAGCTTAGGTGAGAGGTGCTGCGATCTTGCACCACCGAACTACTACCTCTTTCGAGCTCTCAAGCAAGACCTAAGGGATAGGTGCTTCGACGACCGAAGCGAACTGGAATCCGAGGTGGAGCACTTCTTCGAGTCACAGCTGACTTTATTCTGGAAGAAGGGATTTCGCGATCTCCCCATCGGATGTCAGAAGGTTGTAGATGTAAAGGGTAGTTACCTTGTAGATTGAAGTCGCTTACAGAAGAAGCAATAAAATTTTGAAAAAAAAAACGCTTTGGTGCAAGTCTTTTTCACCAACCTAGTAGAAATCATAAGGCATAAGAGCAAAAAAATCTGAAGGACCTTTCCATTTCATTCTCATTTTCTGGCATTCTAGTCAGGATACGGCCTCCTTTGGAACCCTCACAAGCCCTACTGCCCTTATCTCCTGGCGATCCTTGGTTAGGCTCTGAAGAAGGCGGTTCCGCCGAAATGTAAGCCTAACAAACGCTGATAACAACATCACCTACATAGAGCTCAAGAAAGAACAAGTACGAGTTCTCATTTTATTAGAAATTTTTAAATCTATCTCTTCCAATAATTGAACAAACTGAAAATCCACAAAATTCCTGTTTTTAGAGGAAAGATTGTGGTTCAGAGCCCGTTCTAGAGTGAAAAACGCATCAACTTTTTAGCTAACTAAGAGAAGAGATTGCGCCTAGCTCGTCGTGATTTCTATTCAATTGATAGAGTGAATACAGCATACTTGAAACACCAAAGTGCATAGATCCGAGTTTTATACTACAAGTGTATAACTTGACGCAATCAGAATTTTCGCTATCGTTCAAATAAATCCGCGACATCCGAAGAGAAAGAGTGCATGGCGCAATCTCTTCTCTCTGCACCAAAATACTGCTTCCTTCCCCTACTTTAAAACAAGCTTTAAATAGCGAGTTTTCGAAAATAAAATTTTAATATTTCGAACAGTGTGTTTACTTCTTAGAACAGGTTAATTTTAAAATGTCACTGAAAGTCATTCCACATTTTTATTGGACGAAAAGATTATTTTAGCTCTCTTGGATAGTCTCTATTTTAATGTGGAAAGAGCTCGTTTTGATCTGGAAGATGTCAAGCTTGACGTCAAAAATTTCGCGCTTTTCGAGAAAAACTTTTCGACGGATAGAGAAGAAGAAGAAAAATTTCCTCGAACATGAAATTATTCTAACCAGAGACTATAGTTTAAAAGAAGTTCAATTCAATTTGGGGCAGTTCGCTTAAGTTTCAAAAGTCTTACGCCAGCTTAGAAGAGTGTCCAGTTTAATTTGAAAGGGTCTAATTTGACGTGAAGATGGAATATATCTATACTGCTCGATAAATGTACCCATAATTATTTTATAATACAAAAAGCAATGAGTAAGAAAATACAACGTTAAACTACTAAATTAAAGAATTCCTAAGGGTTCGTTTCGCCACAATCTCCATATGAGCCTTTCTGTTATAAATTATAAAGTTCAGAAATATGATAGTGGGGCTAAGCCCGAAATACATCAGCTACCCAATCCAAAGCGGCAGACAAATAGCTCTGGAGATTACTTTATTGCCCAAATTCATGGTAAATGACTGCATCATTTCTTCTTGTTATGTGTTAGAACGCACGACGGCAGACACTTCGTAATAATCTACCGAATTCGGGAGATCTTCTATGGAACAGATCTTGCCAAGAAGTTCTACAGCTTCATAGAAGTTTGCAGGAAGGAACAACGACCACTCTACAGACACTCATTCCATAAAAAGCAACGTCTCCAACCTGCCACTGCAGCGCCTCCACTCGACTAGCGGCCGCACGAAGCACGTTCTGCTGCTCGCGAAGTTCGGCACTCAGCTGACTGAGCTGGACCTCCTTCTCACCGTTTCTTCGGCTCAAGTTACGCGTCTCGTACTCGAGTTCCGACAGCCTTAATAGACGACCAGAATTAGAGGTGAAGACGGCGTAAAAGACCCTGTCACCAAACCTTCTGAGCTCGCCCTCCTCCTCCGCAAGGTCTCTTCGGATCATGCCAAGTTTCTGAACAGCATCCGTGCCGCCTTGAGCACGCATTGCTTGTCGACGTTCTGCTTCTCGTCTGAAAATCGATGGGAATTTAGTCTTCACGGAAGTTAGACTCCATACAAAAATTAGTCTAAAACATGCCTATTAGCCTCGATTTGCCGCCGCTGTTGCTCGGCATAGTCGACCATCTCGTTGTAACTCCTGAAAGACGGGAAAACGTGCTCACCGGGAGAAAAGCACTTAGCAAATGACGTATTGCCCAACATTTACCTGAACAAAACACCTCATCTCTTCACGTTCAATTACTACAGGTCATCGACCAAAATTGATTTCCGTAGACGTTTTTAAACCCCGTCACCAAATTAGTGGCTAAAGCTTGAAGTTTACCAATTCAGTGGTATGGGCCGTGCTTTTCACTTAAAGGACAGGCATTTTGAATGTGTATTTGAGTCACAGCAGTAGCCTTAGATGGACAGCTAGTAGTCAGATTGGTACTCCAACGTTCCCAGACAGGCTACCAATTCTTTGACCCTGGAGAAATGAAGAGCCTGGAAGCGAGAACGAGCAGAAAACGATTAGTATGGGCGCGCAGGAAGCGTCTCTAGTCGACTGCACTACATTGGGAGAATTTCGCGATACTAGTAGTTGATTTGGCCTCCATTGGGAGCGGGAAGGTGCCAGCGAATCACAGCCAATCAGAGCGCAGACCGAACCTACACCGCCCAGTCACAGCGCCGACTGCAAGCGGTCCCTCTGAGTGGAAGATAAGACATGATTGGTCGTGTAGGCCACTCCTCCCACGTAGACCACATTAAGCACCCCCACAATTTTAATTCGCCGTCATTGACCTGAAGGTGCATAGTGCAGCACCGAAAAGCGCCAAGAACACAAGTGTAACAGAAAAGGGATGGCGTTAATCAATCCATTTGGGATGGGCCACGCATTCCACTTCTGCGGGATGTCGGCGAGTCTGCCTTGACAGCCGGCGTCTCTTCCGACAGCGCTACTACTCGTCCAACAATAAGAGACCAATGAGTTTAAATTTCACACTTGTTAACCAGGCCTTATACCCTCTCTATAAAGGGTAAAATTTTAAGGGGTAAAGGACGACGTCACTCAATCGCTCTCAGGATAAGCCACGCGTTATACTTCTACGGGATATCGTGAGGCGATTTGAATGCGTATTTGGCCATACAATGACTTGCGCTGGCCGGCCGATAAGCAATTCAGCGCTTTATCCTTCCCAGACAAGTCAGTCTGGTAGTCAGTCCTATTCACCGATCCCGGAGGGATGGAAGGCTTGATTGGCCTGGGCGGGACAATCCGACCAGCAACCTGATATCGGGTGCAGGCGACAAACATTGCCCCCTCCGACTGCGCTATACGCCCCGGTAAAACACCCATTTTGCAATCGACTTATCGTCAAGAGTCACTGATTAGGCCAGATGCGCACTCGCAGCATTCGTTGTGCTAGCATTTCCTATTTTACAGGACAGTTGACCAGTCCATGAGTCAGTGTGTGCATCCGTCCGCATCTGAGTGAACACAAATGCTCGTTGAGACCAAGCCATGCTGATAGCTCGCAGTTTAGAGGAAGAGAAGATGAAATCAACATAACACCACTGATAAGAATCGCTCATAAGAATCGCAAAAACCGATCGATATCGATTGATCTACATCGAATCTGACCTTACAAAATCAGAAGGTGGGCTAACGTGAGAGCTATTGAACAGCCCTTACACGCATTGAAGACACTTCCACCGCATATATGTTCTCATATTCTAATTTTACTTTTCATAACGAACATGTTTACTTCGTCCGTGAGTCTGTAGCTAGCTAGCTGACTTCTGGGAACAAACACTGACGATCGATATTATCGATCATTGTCTAAAAGCAGATGTTTGTACTCATAACATCCTCTTTGGCTAAAAATGCGTCACCGACCCTGTTGATGCTTTAACGCCCTCTATGGTACTACTTTGTGTCTCTCCCCATTACCCTCCCCCCAAACAATACTGTACTTCGGTGGTTAAGGCGTCACTAGACAGTACTAAAATCCTGTTTCTGTGGCGCGGTGTTCACACGTCTCTACCATTACATCTCGTTCCATTGTTAACTTATAGCGCCAGTGCTGCCAAACAACATCGTTCATCCATTCCTAACGGACCACGGTCTAATTCTTCAAAAAAAAAACATGTACAGTATACTTCGAAATAGGCGAGACTAATAGAAGAACCGGTCCCTAGGAACCGTTTAGATGATGATACTCATAAGAAATGTGTGTGCGGAACCTGTTAGCTTGAACGAGGAACTTGAATCACTTACTGAATTTTGCAACGTTGGTTCCGAGGATCTCACTTAACAACAAAAAACAAGACTGTGACACGAGCTCGTGTCACAAGGTGCCACGCGCACGGAAGGGTGTGACACGACATTGTGTCACATGCTCGTCAAAGTGTTAAAGAGGGAGGCTTCTACCTACATCACTTCACGTGCAGCTGACCCTCTGACAACAATATATCCAAAGAAATAAAACATCGGATCTATCCCAGACGGAGGGCACACTACTAAAAAAAGCGAAAGAAATACAAATAGGATGGCCTTCTTTGGTTGGGATGTTGCAAAGAGAGGTCTTCTCATAGCCTATCGTTTTTCTAAAATATTCACTTCCAATTTTGCCGTCAGAGTGCCCTCGTCAGAAGAATAGATCTAAAAGATCCTCCAGAGGCCAGCGGCCGGATTCATCAACGCTTATACCTGCGGATATGCGGGGTCAGGGGACACACGTTCTTAAGATGAGGCATTCGTGATAAACCTCCCCCGCCACGTCGTAGGTATAGCAGTGGGTAGAGAATACTCGACGATCGTCGTGGGTACATCCGCATACCTGCGAGGATTCCGTGCCCCACCGACAGAATGGCGCTCCAGTGAGACCAGCTGTTCATACTTCGCGACAGCAGCGATGAGAGCGCAGCGTGCGGAGGTATGAACAAGCGACAGCAGCGACTGGAGCAACTAGGGCGACAAAAGCGACTGGAGCGACAGCGCCGGCGCTCAAGTATAAACGCTTTTCGGCGGGCGCGCTCGGTTTTAATCGATATGCATGTTTTGCACGGGCGACGAGTCGGTCTTGTCGCGAAGTATGAACAGGCCCTTAGTTCTACCTTACGCTTGATTTCTTTCATGAATACGAATCGTTCCTGCTAGCCACTGCGGGTAGTGGGTACGATTACCTTACGTATCTCTACCTATACCCACCGCTGGATGAATCCGGCCCTAGATTGTTGAATGATTTTACCCAGGGCTGTGCGGGAAGAGTATACCAAACTTGCCGGCACTATTGAACTTTACGGACTCCAGAGGACGAGGAGAGGTCGAAAAAAATTTCGCCCACACTTCGCCCAGGGGGGTGGGGTTATTTGGGGTGCTGATCACGAATATGACATCCGTTTTTGAAATTTCGGCCGATTACGCTAGATTACGGTAGATACCGATAACTAAGGCTGTCGAGGTCACAATCACCGATTTCGCCCAAACTTCGCCTATGGGGGTTACTTGGGGTGCTGATCACGAATCTGACATCCGTTTTTCGTTTTACGCTGCAGTACGGTAGGTTACGGTAGGTGCTGTTGACTAAGGCTGCCAAGGTCATGATCACCGATTTCGCCCAAACTTCGGCTAGGGGGCTATTTGGGGTGCTGATCACGAATCTGACATCTTTGACAAGCTCTTTGACAAGGACGTCTTTGACAAGCTCAACATGGACGCAACCGATTTCCAGGAATGACATAGAAGGATGGGATTGCTCGCAATCGGTGACCATGACCTTGGCAGCCTTAGTCACCCGCACCTACCGTAACCTACCGTACTCCAGCGTAAAACGAAAAACGGATGTCAGATTCGTGATCAGCACCCCAAATAACCCCCTAGGCGAAGTTTGAGCGAAATCGGTGATTATGAGCTCGACAGCCTTAGTCGCCGGTAACTGCCGTAATCTACCGTAATCGACCGAAATTTCAAAAGCGGATGTCAGATTCGTGATCAGCACCCCAAATAACCCCCTAGGCGAAGATTGGGCGAAAAAACTTTTCGACCCCCCTCGTCCTCTGGAGTCCGTAAAGTACAATAGTGTCAACCTGCCCTCTGCTCACTATCTTCTTTTGGTAATCCTATCCATTACCATTAACCCATTACCTTACCAGTCGTGAATCCGGCCTCAGAATGTAACCCAAACCGGTTGGGCAAAACCCGTTATGTACCTTTTTTGTGGCAATTCTAAACGGTGAGTACGCTTGTATCGTGCTGCGATCCCTTTCTTCTCATTCACAGCCGATGTTCCGAATCCATCATAGTTGGGAGGGGCAACCGTAAAGTGTCACTACCGATGTCATCCCATGCCACACAACCATACCCCCTAAATTTGAAGGAAAGCCCTCGTAATATAGGAGTTGAAGCTCTCGTAGAAACTCGAGCAAGAGATTGGAGACGAAAATCACTATCGATTGCCTCCTCCGATTAGGATATAACCGACGTTTCTCTCGTTGTTGAAAGACAAAGTGGTCCCAGCACCTGAGTGGCGCAAATCCCCCAGAAATCCTTACCGGCTGGCCATCGGTGGCACACTAATGGTGGGCAGCACATAGGACGACGCTTTGCCGGAAGCCGAGGAGGGCAGTCCGCATTGGGACGCGTTCAGCGATATGGAGCCGGAAGAGACGGTCGCCGTCGGATAGTGTTGTGACGACGACTGCGACGACGGGAATCGGGGCGGCGGCGGTTGCGCGACCACTCGAATAGGCGGCTTCGTCATCTGAAAACCATCACAGTTGAGCGAAAAAATCAATTTTTTCAACGAAAACATGACTAATCGCTCGGAGCAACAGGGTGACGGTTTACTGCAGGGCGCAGTCATTACAGAGCCAGCGATTTTGAGGAAAAAAATGAAATGCGCCGGTAATAAGGTGTGGATGGGCAGCGTATAATGACGGCCATCGCTCTTGATACGCAAGGTCACGCACTGCGAATGCGAGTGATAAGCGAGAAATGAGCACCGATTGAAACAACACACAGGGCTAAATCGGAAGAACGACGACGGAAAATTACACCCAGTAGCCAGCCGATGACGACGGCGCGGCGGACACCACCAGTCAGATGACGAAGGCACGACCGAACTGCAGCTGGAAGTGAGGTGAAATTCCATCACGGCACCGCTATCAAGGCGAATTCGACACGAACAGATTCATTCCCTTGTTAGAGGGGATGCCACTTAATGATCAGCTACATTTAAGGACAAATGGTGAAGTCAGCAATTGCCTAGCTTTGTGCTACGCAGCCTAGCAGTGGAGGGAAGGCTCCCCGGTAACGTTTCGGATCTATCCTAGTTGGGGGAGCACCGATCGAAGGGCTAAACAAACTCAAACACTGCGTCCTCTCCTGACATGGAAACTGCCAAGAAAAGCCCTCTTGCACGTCACTGTAAAATCGTGTTCCTTCAATTCTGTCACCTTTGTCAATCAGATGGGCTGAAGTGCCCCCCTCCACTAGGACTTTTCTAACACGTTTCTAACAAAAATCCAGTTTTTCTATAAAAAAAGGTGTGTTCAACGTGGTGGCCACCCAATAGGAAATCTACGAGTACAGCAACGACGAAAACAAAAATGAATGAAAAAGTGTTATAGAAGAGCGTGGGCCAAAAAACATTACGTGACGTCGGAAGAATTATATTTTCAATTAACGTCACTGCCCTTAGCTTTGCCAAAGACTGGGACTAGGTAGGATAGGAAACATCTGGATTATCTTGTACTGAACTATGAAGGCGTCATTGACAGCGGCTGGACTTCTACCGAGTTCTTTTATCAATCCTAATCGGGAGGGGCAACCACACATTTTCAGGTCGTCATAGCGTGGATGAGCCAATGGAGGTCTCAAACAGAGTCAAGAAAAGTGAAGGCAAGGCAAAATAGCTTACGCCCCCCCCCCCCTCCTGAGCGGGACAAACCTTTTTATCAACATTATTGATTTATCCAACCTTCCTTGTCTTGAATGGGCGGTAGCGCAGTCGGAGAAGGTGCCGGCTGTCGCATGCACCTGATACCAGGTTCCTGGTTCGATTTCCCACCCAGGTCAACCAAGCATTCCGTCTCTTCGGAGTCGATAAACTTGGATAAACAGTAAACAGCCGACTTGTCCATCGCCATTATAAAAGGATAAAGGATAAAGGACGGCGTTATTCAATCCCTTTGGGATGCGCCACGCATTCTACTTCTACGGGATTTCGTGGAGGCGAGTTGAATGCGTATTTGGCCATACAATGACTTGCGGTGGCCAGCCGATGAACAAGTCAGCGGTTTATCCTTCCCAGACAAGTCTGGTACCAATTCACCGAGCCTGGAGGGATGGAAGGCTTGGTTGGCCTGGGCGGGAAATCTGAACCAGGAACCTGGTATCGGGTGCAGGCGACAGTCGCGCCTCCTCCGACTGCGCTCCACGCGCTCCCATCGCCAGTTACCGTACATTATTCTATGTGAGAGCACACACCCATGTTACCTCCACGATATCCTATCGAAGCAGAATGCGCGGCGCATCCCAAACAAGGAATTGGCTGACGACGTCTTTTGCTCTTGCAGACCATACGAATGAACCTTGAACCCAGGTTAGGACACGTACATCTCTGCGAATCTACTACTAGACTAAAGTACGTTACTCATATAATACACGACGATCGACTATGGTCAAAACTTGAGCTCCACGCTGGAGTCGTACCCGAATCCTGATCTTCTGGCCCAGGACATTGTCAACAGCACAATGGGAATACGTCTAGGCTTCGACTCGCATCATCACAGCCCTTCTTCACACCTCTGGTCCACGTGGTGTTTTTCGGAGGCAGAATGTGGAGCGCATACCGAAACGGGAACTGTCGATGCCGACCTCTACCCCTTGTCCTTACACAAGAGCTGAAGCCTTTCCAGTCTAGACCTCTTCTCTTCTAATTCGCTTATCCCTCTCCAAATCCTCCCGAGAACTTCAGAACGCTTTTTTTTCAAACCCAAGCTGCCAGAGGGATATAAGCAATTTGTTTCCCTGCATCACTTGCAACGTCTGCTGATCTTTTTCCAGCGCAAGAGACGACCGCCGCTGCCGCCACCGCTTGACACCAGCAGATGCCACTTCTGTTCGCGGAGCAGAAAAAAGAAAAACGGGCCAGAGGCTTGCATTAGCAAGATCGAGCGCAGGTGTGATACTGCGCTAAATTGGCTGCTAATCTTTCTCAGGATATAGAGAATTTACAGCGTTGTATAACGACTTTCTTCAGTAACAGGAGGAGTTAACAACGTGTATGCATTGAACAGACTTGAATGAATGAACCTAATTCTGTGAGCTATGATGGTAAATGTGAATTTAAATCACAGGATCTTTTCAGTTAGCAAGAGATTGATTTCTCATATAACACACCCTCATTCTTTGTTATGTAGCCAATCGTAGAGTCGTCATGTTTTTCTATTGTTAATTTACCTGTTTCCCCATTAGCTTAACTAAAATAAATAAATAAACAGCTTTTAAGCGGATGATGTCATAGCAGGAGGATGTTGGTAAACGTAGGGAACGGCTTTATAATTAGTACTATACACCTGAAGGTGCGCCGAAATTGGACTCACTAACAAACCAAGTATTACCAGGTATTTTCGTTGCGAACACCTTGCCTCTACCTCTAGAATCTTCTTCAATTGTCAAAACAGTGCTACTCGTCGATGGGCCCTATATGGGAGACGGGAAGGTGCCATCCAATTACAGTCAATCAGGACAGCGATCGAACACGCGTCAGCCAATCAGGGCACCGACCGTTTCGTCCCATCTAGGCGTCACACCCATTCTAAGAGCAACGATAGCTATGATTAATCCCGCCTCCCATCTAGGCCAAGTTAACGAGTAGCACCGTCAAACCTGCTCAAGGCTCACGCAAAGGCCGAATAATATTCGCTAAGTGTTGAAGAATAAAGAAAGGCGTTAACAAATCCCCTTCTGGAATGCGCCATAGATTATACTTCCATGCGATGTCGTGAAGGTAATTCTAAATTTTAAATCAGCATTCGGCTGCAATTAACTGAAATGGCCTGCCGATAGACAGTTCAGTACGCTATCTCTCCCTGTAACGTTGGTACCAACTCGCGAACCTTGAAGGGATGAAAGTCTTGATTGGCCTGGGCAGGGAATCCGAACCAAGAACATGGAGTCGGGGTGCACGCGATAGCCAGCGCCTCTTCGAATTGTGCTATTACGCGCCAAATATTAATAATATCCTCTTATAACGTGCAAATCAGAGTAAAACCCCACATGAAAAAAGATTGTCTTATTTCTCTGCCAAAGAGGATCCAAGCCAAACGGCTGATACTTTGCAGCTTCCCAGAGCCACCTCTCCAGTAATTCAAAGTACCTGCAGAACAACAAGTAAAGGTAACAACAGAAATAAAGAAGGGTAAAGAACCGCGTTACTCAATTCCTTTAGGATGCGCCATGCAACTCTCATATCCGGCATGTCGCGGAGGCGATTTGAATGCGCATTTGGCGAAACAATGACTTGCGGTGGCCAACCGATAGACAAGTCAGCGCTTTATCCTCGCCAGATAGGTCTGGTACCGCCACCCCGTAGAGCTGGAATGCTTGGTTGGCCTGGGCGGGAAGTCGGAACCAGGAACCTGGTGCATGCGACAGCTGACATATCTTCCGACTGCGTTATACGTCCTTAACAGCAAATTGCACCAGAAGAATCACCGGCGGGTGCATTCTGAAAGGATTTAGTGGACAGAATTTGTTGGCCGGCCGTTCAGCCCCAATGTGATCACAGAAGAGAACATCGCCAAAAAAAACGCTCGCAACAACACACGCAGACAGCTTTAGAGGAAGCAGAACACGGAAGAGATCGTTGCTGTATAACCAGTCCAAACTTCGATAACCATATACCACTATGAAATACGCAGCCTCACTAAGGCAAGCGAAAAACTCGACCGGCCAGCCTCGCGATCATTAAAACGAGAACTGTTAGGCTCCGGCAAGACTGAACGAGCTCGTTAGACCGCCGCCGTCTCTGTCTTCATTAGTATTTTCAGAACGCCAACTCGTCCACATCAGGAAATTACGATGAAATTGGAGTCGATTTGGATGGAAGAAAAGCACTATAATTATAAAAAGAATAGGATAAAGGGCGGCATTAACCAATTCGTTTTGGAACGCGCCAGCCATTCTACTTTTGCGGGATGTCATGGAGCCAGCTGCAGTGCGTATTTGGACCATTTACTGTGAACTGCCGTTGTAGAAGTCAGTGTTTTTTCTTCGCAAACAAGTTTGGTACCAGTTCATTGCCAACTAAGGGATGGAATACCAATCCGATTCGGGGAAATCCAGACCAAGAACCATGGTGCACGCGATGGCCAACGCTTTCTTCGATTGCGCTACCATGTGCTCTAAAGCACGAGCAAAAGCAAGGTTATAATAAAGATAAAGATAAAGGAGGGCGTTACTCAATCCCTTTTGGGATGCGCCACGCATTCTACATACTTCTACGGGGTGTCGTGGAATCGATTTGAATACGTATTTGGTCATACAATGACTTGCGGTGGCTAGCCGACGAACAAGTCAGCGCTTTATACTTTTCAGACATCCAGGTACCAAATCCGACCCAGGAGGGATGGAGGGCTTGGTTAGCCTGGGTGGGAAATCCAAGCCAGGAACCTGATATCGAGTAGACGCGACAACCGACACCTCCTCCGACTGCGCTACAGGCGTGCAAGGTTGTAATACCAAGCATTATCAGATACCGTCAAGTGTGTTATAACGAATGTATTATATTTTCTGAGCCATCAAATAAATTCAGGCTCAGAAATTTTTTTAAACCCTCTATTGCAGAAGTTCGCATAGGTACCAAGTCTATCAGTCAAGCAAACATCACGTCTACTGACGACTGCACGGCGAATTCTCAACACAGAACAAACATTGGCATCATCGCCTTGCTATTTTTTAAGGAGCTATTTATACCATTTCATTGTAGATTTTTATAGAGACCTAGTTACATATAACATGTTATTGTAGATCAGCGAATAACAACGTTATGGCTAATTAAGCAGCATACAGATACAGAGACAGATTTTCGGGACACTGGCGCATCCTAAAAAGTTAAGGGTTTCAGTTAAATAAATTAATTATTAATTAAATTAATTAGTTAGTTAGTTAAGTTAACTTTATAGCTTCTTCTTGCCGTTAATCCCAACTTCCGCTAACCAAGCGATTATTTCGTTCAAGGTCGACTATGAAGGAAAAGCAGCATCAGGATCTATCCTAGTCGGGAGGGGCAGCCATAAAATGCCGTTGCGTAGGTCACCAACACCATGCCGCAGAACCTATTCTTCGAATTTAAATGAAAGTCCTAGCATCACAAGACAGCAGCTGGAACTCTCGTAAAAACTCAACGAAGGGAATGGGGACGCAGGTCACTATATACCTCCGAATAGGAAAAATACGAGTATTAAACCGGCACAATTTTAGGTGCTTCTTAACCTTGGGTGCGCGTAGCGCAGTCGAAGGAGGCGTAACCTTCGCGTGCACCCGATACCAGGTTCCTGGTTCGGATTTCCCGCCCGGGCCAACCAAGGCTTCCATCCCTTCGGGGTCGATGAATTGGTACCAGACTTGTCTGGGAACGATAAAGCGCTGAATTGTTCATCGGCTGGCCACCGCAAGTCATTGTATGGCCAAATACGCATTCATGTCGCCTCCACGACATCCCGTAGAAGTGGAGTGCGCTGGCGCATCCCAGAAGGGATTGAGTAACGCCGTCCTTTATCCTTTTCCTTAACCTTAATTCCATCTTCCATTATTCAAGCGAATATTTTGCATGTGTCGTCTATGAAGGAGAAACAGTATCGCAACCTATCCTAGTCGGGAGGGGCAACCGAAAAAACCCTTTGCGTAGATCATCGCATGCCACAGAACCATACCACCAAATTTAAAGGCAAGTTCTGTCGTCACAAGGCAGCAACTGGAACTTTCGTAGAAACTCAAGAGAGGGAATGATGCCGTAGGTCACTAACTACATGCCCCTTCGATTAGGATAAATCCCAGTATCTAACCGATGCCAGTCTAGATGCTGGGTGAGAGAACAAGGGCATTGTTATCCTAGGAGAAATTCTCACTATCGGTTCGCTGTGCCTATGGAAAGACTGCTGCAGCTAAGGAGGAGCGCTCAGCGTTCAGACTTGCGCCATAGTGGCTTATCAATCTTCCATTACGGTCCGGAAGTACCCCACCTAAACTGAAAAAGACGGCGTTGGGGAAACCCAGAGTGTGACGAGAGAAGGAAGGCCGCACTACGACACAGCAATAGCCACGTAAGAACCCGAGGGGAGCCGCTCGGTCTCCGCACAATCATCACACACACCCACAGAAACGAGAAATTGCGCAGCCTGATGAACAGCTACTGGTTAGGCACCCCCGGGGCAACTGTTAGTGGTCTGGCGCAAACACAGACAGCAAACAGAACACTACTGACCATACCAGTGGAGTAGACGAGAAGAAGCCAAGGAGAGCTCTGTCGAAGCTACCATTACGGCGAAACAATGAAGACACAATCGCTGCGGTCGCCTTGTATGTAGGCAAGGCATTGTCTAATTTTTCGAGAAAAAGAACTCTGCCACGCAAAGCAAGGACAGCAAGAACGACGTAATAGATCGACGACTTTCACCGAGAGACGAAACCACGTTGAACTAGCCGCTGCAACGCTCGCTATGGCTGCAGCGACTTTTTCCAGGCGAGAATAAGGTCGAGCGCGCAAGCCGCCGAAAAAACTCGTCGCCTGGAATGGAGAGGAGACTGCTGTCGTCGCATCGCTTTTCAATGACAATAGATGCAAACGAAGATACGACTGCGCAGAAAACTCCGCAGCACAGCCGAATCGCGGTCGCTCCCGACGACGGGCAGACCGTCGTTCCTTAGCCAGACAACAGTCGACTCACAGAATGTTAGGCTGGCCCTAAAGTATTTAAACCAAAGCCTCAGTCAACACTATGTCGCAACAGGTTGTTCTACAAAGTTAGGACGGTTTATGTCGCGAAAATGGGCAGCATTGGGAGGTGGTCGCACGCCAGCCAATCATACCCAAGCAGAGCACCGGCTGGGCACACGCAAGACAATCAGGATACTGACCGTACAAGCCCTCTCTGAATGGCACGCTAATCCTTTGCGCACTCATTGGCCGGCGCGCTCCCACTTCCCAATGCTGCCCATCTTCCAGTCATGTACCGTTAAGACCTCTCTTCAAAAAGCCGTTAACGAAATAACCAAGCCTCAGAGTCGTGAATGAGGATAGCCGCGCAGCTTGGATTATGAGCACTAGATGTGAACCTCACAGGAGTGCCTTTCAACTTAAATTGACGCGTTCTGTGCTTATGTTTCAGTTAACCTTTCTCCAGCAGTGTTTCGTCCATCACATTTTGATAAATTCCTAGTTTGAGCACATCTTCCTAGTCAGAATTGTGGTGCTCAGAAGCATATTTGCTAGTTGTTGCAGAATGTTTTGTTGCGATCAAAATTCTTGCACCAGGAGGGACTCGAACCCGCACCTTCTGCTTTCTGGGCAGCGATGCTCCGTCCTAAACCACCGGCGGTGTTTGACCGCACGTACCATCCTCGACATCCTCGAGGCATGTCAGCACCCACACGTAACATCTCGTTTTGTTGCGACCAAACTCCGGCGAAGGTGCGGGTTCGAGTTCCGCCTGGCGCAAGAGTTTTAATCGCAACAAAACATCCTGTAGCGGCATATAACCTCTCTGCCAGCCGGTCCAGACGTAAACGAATGTGTTAAAATAGGAAATAGGAAATACCTAACGCACATGCCGAAAATTCTGGGTTGGATTCTTGACACATCCGTAACGCTCGTGGAGGGTAACCGTATCCCTAGTGTTACCGACCTCATGCAAAAAAAAAAGAATAGCTGGAATTTACCAAATAAAATTTTTCCTTTTCGTTGTCTACTGGAAAATCGACAATCAATGCATTATCCTTCTTCTTAGGTCTGTTTTTTCTTAAAAAATTATCTTTGTGTTTCTTAATTCTGGGTCTTGCAATGAGTCTCTTTGTAAAAATGCTGAAGAAGCTCCTTCTGAATTTGTGAAGTTTCCATTTTGGCTTGTGACCACCCAAACCGACGTGAAAATGGACGTTTCTTTGCAAATCACATGAAGTGCATTTTTATTTGATTTGCTTTCTTGTACGTTCCAATTTCTTCGCAGGCTTCACTGCTATTATTATTTTATTATTTTTTGCATTACTTGAAGTTATTACTCTTCAAATAATGCGTACATTTTTTGGAGAAACCTTTCGATTTAACACATCCGGAATCAAAGTTCGGTGAGGAAGCATTAAAGCAACAGGAACAATTCACGAACAACAGTGGGAGATCAATTAATTAATAAATTAAAAACTTTTTTCAGCAATGCAGGTGTGTCAGAGCTGGATGGAGGAACATGAAGCAGGGTCATGCAGGATCATCACCGTTATGCAAAAACGACAGATACAAATTTAAATTTAATTTAATTTAAAAAATTTAATATAAAAAAGACCACAAACAAAACGTTGATATCGAGAAAGCAGAATTCGATGGTCAGCAAATGTGCTAAAAAGCTGGAAGAAAAAATTCGTTAAAATCTCCGTTACATTTCTTAGAGCCCCACAATTCGGAATTTGTTAAACCGAGTTTCATCAGGAAAGTTCGTTAAGTCTTTGAGCTTGGTAGACGTTAACCGCTAGACATACACCCCTGGAGGAAACCCGGCGAAGGGGAACCGCAACAGTGAACGAGGCCAGTGCAGTCATAAGCAGTTGCGACTACTGCGCCGAGATCAGCGTGATCCTCTCCGCCGTAAAGTCAACGCGCGAACGAAAGTTCCATCTCTCTCGCTCTGACGGACGGACGGTGGATTTCATCCTGCCGGAGTGGTGTAAAGGTCGGATATCAAACTCTGACATACGCGTGGCGCGCCCGGCAACTGGCACACCAAATTATACGCCCTGTGAAATTCGATCGGAACGGAACGTTACACTTGATGAATTGCTCCTGACCCTGTTCCCGGAGTGTAGTGAAGTTCACGAGATGGCACTGGTGGTCCTCGATGCACTTCGGGTGGAAAATACGAAAGTGGTGGCGTCGAAGTTGCCAGGTGAAATGTAAAGGATAAAGGATAAAGGACGGCGTTATTCAATCCCTTTGGGATGCGCCACGCATTCTACTTCTACGGGATGTCGTAGAGGCGAATTGAATGCGTATTTGGCCATACAATGATTTGCGGTGGCCAGCCGATGAACAAGTAGCGCGTTATCCTTCCCAGACACGTCTGGTACCAATTCACCGACCCCGGAGGGATGGAAGGCTTGGTTGGCCTGGGCGGGAAATACGAACCAGGAACCTGGTATCGCCTCCTCCGACTGCGCTCCACGCACCCGCCAGGTGAAATGTACATTTATTTGCTTATTTATTGATTTAGATTGATAATGTAAATGCTGCTCACAGTAACCATCAAGGTGAGAATGTGTGTGTTCTTTCCAACTGTTTTGTTGTCTCGTTTACGTGTGGAACTCTATGCAAACAGCAGCCCTGCTATCAATCGCGACGACTTGGACGAGTGCATGGCGAAATCCTTTCTTTTAGTACTAAAATGTTGCCACCCTCCCGCACGGTAAAACAATCTTTAAACCGTTTTTTTCCTACGAAAAATAAAACTTTTTAAAATTTCAAATAATGTGCCACATATTCGGTAGGTAAACTAAAACATCAACGAAAGTTATATTAAAAATTTCCTTGCACGAAATTGTTTTATTTCTCATTAAATTATTATGTTATGCTTATATATTAAAATTATCATTATCTTTTGGAGAATATTTAGTCTAATGTAGAAGCAGCTCATTTCGATTTGGAAGAGTTGGCTTTGATTTCAAAAGTCTTAAGCTAGCCTAGAGCGTCCAATTTAAACTGAAAAGTGTCCAATTCAACATGAAAATTGTTTACTTAAGACATAGATCTCAGCCTAGCACAAACAATATTTAAAAAATGCAAACATTTTCAACTCGAACACAAGAATCTTAAACGGTACGTGAGCAGTAGCATGTCATCAAGCATTTCACTGCATTCAAATCCTAGCAGATCTTCTACGAGCTTGCACAGACACCCTCGCCAGACCATCGTACTTGAAGCGAAAAACCAGCAAAAAATTGAATTCCTTGAAAATCCTATTGGCTAAGAAATCTGACGTATCCGTAACACAACCGACACTCGAAGTCTGTGCTTCCCGTTACGTCAATATCTCATCAAAAGGATCTGCTGGATTCATTTTTTACTGTCCAATTATGCCGTATGAAGATAAATGTAGGCGTTCGTAAATCCCTTCGCGAGATGCGCCACGCATTCTACTTCTCCGGGTTAAGCTGAAGGCAGTCTGAATGCGTATTTGACCTATACAATACAGCTCATGTCGCAGGGTTGAAAAGAACACCTCAAAAACATTGAATGGTCAAACCCCTCAACGCATCTGGAGAAAAGGTAGATTCCTTTCGACTTATCTCTTCGATATCTACGCAAAGGTATACACAACTTTACCAGACCGCAACATTCTCGCCGTGGGTGTCCCGAGGAATGACTGGAGCGGGCTGTTTGGATTCGAGCAGCTTATTTCCCAGGATGAGAATGCTTAAACAATCCATTAAGCATTGCGTACTTTGCAAGTGGCCTAGAGGGCCAGACATCTCCCTGGAGTGCGCTGTGCACAATGCACATTGAATCGACGGAGCCAATCCGGTGGAAGAAAACATGTCCATGCCCACCGTACCTCTATCCTTCCTTACTGGTAAAACTGGAGTACTCAAGACTTTTTCAAGTAGTTACATGAATTTTGTGACAATTTCCGGTCGCCCTAAAATTCTATACTCTATCCGGTAAGCCCTTGGAGGTTGTCTTGAGCAATGCTTATAGAACTGACGGACTCAATCGGGTGGACGAAAGCAGGGCCTATGCAATAACTAGCCAGCTGATTGGGGAATCTGTGTTTGGCCCTTTCCAGACAAGCGTGTTTCCAATTCACCGACCCCGGAGACGTGAAAAGCTTGGATGGACTGGGCAGGAAATCCGAACCAAATACCTTGAAGCGGGGTGCACGCTACTGTCGGCGCCTCCTTCGACTGCGCTAGTAAAGCACGCGACCAACAAAGTGCCTACTAAATATAATATTAAGGCATGCAAGCAGTAAAACAATTGTTTCCACTGGGAAAAACTAACAAGAACTCCTCGATGACTTGCCATTGTCTTCAGCTCGACTGGAGAAAGAACCATGCGGATGAGCTTAGTGAAAGTTTACCGATACATAACCCTAATCGGAAGCTGTGAGGTAGATGGAAAATGCAACAGAGCGGTTGTAGCAGCATGGAACGGTAGGATGGGCAATAACCCAGTTCTCACAAAGGAAAAAGGCTGTTCAATGGGACTGCTACGTTACGTCTCCCTCTATTGTCTGCAGCCATTCCGTAGGCAAACAAAGTTGGACCTGTGGGAGGATATGTGTCACGCTTTTATCTAAGGAATTTTTGCGGGCAAAGAAATAACTAAAAAAGTAAACGCTACGACTTCTTCAACGAGGACAACTGCAAGAAAAAAACAGATATGCCTGCGAAGAAGAAAAACCTTCTGCAACGAAACAAACTGCTGCAGACGAGCGTACCAAGGGACGCACTTTAAGCAAAACAAATTAGCCTTCCTGTAGCGAATATCAGGGCGAATTCCAATCAATTCGCGTAGTCTACTGTGCGGTCAAGAACATATGCTATGTCTGTTTGAAATTTAGCATGGAAAGTTGTTGCTAGCCAATCCCTTCGAGGTATGCGCCACGCATTCAACTTCTACGGGATGTTGGGGAGCCCATTTAAATAAAGTGGCCTATACATGCGATGGCTGTCCTCTAGCCACGGTTGGTACTTCACCGATCTTGGAGAGGCGGGACGCTTACTCTGTTCTACCGGATGTCGTGAAGGCGAATTGATGATCAAGTCAGTGCTTTCTCCATCCCAGACCGGTATGGTACCAACTCCTCGAACGCCGATGGACGGAAGGCTTGGTTGGCTTGGGTAGGAAATCCAAACCGAAAACCTGGTATCGGGCATGACACGCACCTTCTCCAACTGCGCTTCACGCCCCCTTAACTACTCTCCCAACGGTAAGTAAGCGTCGCGTATTCTACCTCTGCAGAGCTGATGGTACTAGTCGTTAATGGGCCCGACATTGTGAGGCGTGAATGAACCAGCCAATCACAATCAATCACGATCCTGCAAACCTCTTCTGAGTGGCACTTAATCCACCACGATTTTTCAGTGCATCTTACCCTCCCTATGTAGGCCACATTAACGACTAGCACCGAATGGACTTCGACGGCTTTCACTTTTTTGCTGCACTTGCGATATGTGAATACAGATGACAAAAACTACCAAATTCTTTGTAACAGAATCAAATCTATGTGCAGAATTATTCAAATTATTATTATATCATTCATTCACATTAAAAATATTTAATAATATTATTCTCACAGTTCTTCAACAACATTAAATACAACGGCACAACAATCGTGGTCAAAGGACAATAACATAACTAGGGTAGTGACATCACTAATGTGCAAGCCAAACGGAACTGAAACTGTATTTCCATCTACCTACGCCAATGATGGTCTACAAAAATGGTTTACAAGTGCGGAATCCCGCTGTGAATGTCGTAGTCATCAGAAGAAGAGGTTATCATCTTCGGTTACTTAAAGAAGACCAGTGACAGGCACTTGGAACCGGCTTCCACCTTCCTTGCTTATGTCGTCATCTTCAAATAACTTCAAACCACTTTCTTTAAGCGTCAAGTGGCTAGTAATGAGGTTGCAAGATGTCATAACGATGTTTTGTTGCGATCAAGACTTCTAGCGCCAGTCGGGACTCGAACCCGCACCTCCCTCTGACCAGGCGAGAATGCTCTACGCCATTGCACCACCGGCGCCGTTTGATCGAATGCGACATCCACACCTCGTGGGACCGATCAGCACTCACCGTACATCGGGATGAGCCGGCCGCTGATATCAGCATGGAACCAGTTAAGCTGGTGGTCGTGATAGAAACGATTCAAATCAGTTTCTTTAAGCCTCAAGTGGCTGGTATTGAAATTGCAAGCTGTAAAACGCCGGTGGTGTCAAGGCGTAGAGTATTCCCGCTTGATCAGAGGGAGGTGCAGGTTCGAGTCCCGCCTGACGCTAGAAGTTTTGATCGCAACAAAACATCGTTATGGCCGCTTGCAACCTCAATACCAGCTTCTTGAAGCTCAAAGAAACTGATATGAATCGTTTCTATCACGACCATCAGCTTAACAGGTTCCATGTTGATATCAGCACCTGGCTCCGAGGTGTGGATGTTGGGTTCGATCAAGTGGCGCCGATGGTGTAAAGGCGTAGAGCATTCCCACCCGGCAGAGGGAGGTGCGGGTTCGAGTCCCGCCTGGTTCGAAAGTTTTTAAAAGTTTCGATCGCTACAAGACAT
Organism: Heligmosomoides polygyrus polygyrus; assembly: GCA_947396885.1. Taxonomy (NCBI): domain Eukaryota; kingdom Metazoa; phylum Nematoda; class Chromadorea; order Rhabditida; family Heligmosomidae; genus Heligmosomoides; species Heligmosomoides polygyrus. Next base: position 84,270,612 of record OX377204.1, on the reverse strand, counting down.
CGCTGTGACACCAAACAACTTCATTTGGCAACTAGGAAGCTTTTTCAAGCAGGGGTTCTGTTTCATTCTAGCATCTATCCCGCCAAAGGGAATAACCACTTTGTTATTTCAGGAAGCCTTTCTTCCTTGTTTATTAAAACGAGCCTATGACTGTTCGCGGAACCTCTATTCTACAGCTATATCGGCCTGTTTTGGCCTCAAATTGTGCTTGTGTTTTTACCTATTGCTGATAACAAAATTGTTATTATTATTATTATTATTATTATTATTATTATTATTATTATTATTAAAACAGAAGCGGCCAACGGTCAGTGTGGGACAAAACTAGCGGAAACGATCGAAGTACGCCTCTGCGCACATATCCCGGCGGATAATCGCCGTTGACCCAAAAACAACTGACGAGATCCGCCGACGTTTTCACGCGGAGCGGAACGGCTTTGTCGCTAGCTCGTACCATCGCTCCTTAATGAGATCGCCGACTGGTGTAGGGCAAATCTGATGGCGACCCTGCAGAAACACCAGAAACTCCCTCAACTCTCGAAAGAGGAGGGAAAACGACCGCGCACGCGTCGAGAGGCGCCAAAGTTCGTCCTTGGCACAAAGGAGCGGCGGCGGCCCAATGCGCGTTAAACGGTTCGCCGTTCCACGATTAAAGACCTTCTGCCTTCGAGAACGGCGGTTACCCTTTAATCCGTTCGGCCTCAACCAACTTGACAACTGGGGCATCGTCACGACGACTGTTGAAAATCGTCTGGAAAGCTATGGAGCTTCAAGAGGTTCAGGTCGGAATGGGAAGACAGACGTCTGCTCATGGCTGTGTTCTACAAACGGTTGTCTGCTGGTCGACAAGGAATGGAATAAATGAAACGAATAAAAGAACAAACAGACAAGGCTTAAACGCTTTGACGCACAGTCTTTGTTCGTCCGAAAACAATGGAATGATTCATGGTGGCAAGGATGCAGGGAAAGCCTCTGTTCAGCACGTCTCAGCATAAGCAGCCTGCAGCCTTGCACGGACACATCACGTCTTTCCATTGTTGATATAAACCTCCATAGAAAAGGAACTCCTGGCGCATTTGCAGGGAACTGACAAGAGCCGTGCTTTGTCCCCCATTTCTTGAAAGTCTACGAAAAGAGAAAAGGATAAAAAGAACAAAGAACAGCGTTACTCAACACTTTTCGGGATGCGCCACGCATTCTAGACCTACGGGATTTCGCGGAGGAACTTGAATGTGTATTTGGTCCTTGCGCGTGTAGCGCAGTCGAAGGAGGTGTCGGCTGCCATGTAAACGATACCAGGTTCCTGCTTCTGATTCCCCGCCCAGGCCAACGAAGCCCTCCATCCCTCCTGGGTCGGTTAACTGGTGTTGGAATCGTCTGCGAAGGAAACCGATGATTTGTTCATCGGTTGACCAACGCAAGCCATTTTATGGTCAAATACGCATTCAATTGGCCTCCACGACACCCCGTAGAAGTAGAATGCGTGGCGTATGCTAAAACGGACCGAGTAACGCCGCCCTTTATCCCTTGATTAGGCTCTTACAATGACTTACGGTGGCCAACCGATGAACAAGTCAGCGCTTTATCCTTCCCAAACAAGTCTGGTACCAATTCTCCGACCACGAAGGGATGGTATGTAGGCTTGGTTGACCTGGGCGGGTAAACCGAACCAAGAACCAGGTGTTGGGTGCACGCGACAGCCGGCACTCCTTCGAATGCGCTACACGCCCCGTAAGAAAACCAGAAAAGCATCGAGGACATTCTAATTTTCATGAACGCCTCTAGAAAGCAGAGATTGAATGTAATGTTCCTAAAAACAGTACCGGAAATCTTCAAAAATGCAAATGAAGAAGAAAGGTGGTAAAGAAAAGGCAAAAAGTCTACCGAATCTTAAGTTCGGAATGTGTTACCGATTTCTTGTGGATGGATTGGAAGGCTTCGTGGAGATTCTGATGGCACGAAAGTCAGCAAACAAGGAGGGGTTGAGCCATGAATTTTCGCTTTCACGCTCAATGCCCCGCAGCTGGAACGAGTTTACAGCCCGATACCCTAGCTGGAATATCTCTTATGGCCTCCTACATCTGGGCACGGATTCATCAAGCGGAAGATATGGATAGAAGTACCGGAGGGTAAGACCACCACTCGTCCCACTCGTCCGCGGTGGGCAAAGGCACGATTCGTATTCACCAAACGAATCGAGAGCAATTTAGAAGAACCCTGACAGACGCCGAGAAAGCTGTTCTTCTACCGTTCCGCTGATTCCGCTGCCAGTATGGAAAAAAACGTGTCTAATTTAGAGAAGGAGGTGGAACGAAAGGGCCACATTCGCAGAATAAGAATTCTCTCCGACTGGGAGAAATATTGAAAAATCCGACAATTTAGTCGGAAATTTCTCTCGGAGTTTCGTGTTACTCCTCGCGATTTCGTATACCTTCTCAATGACGTAGTCTAATGAGGCTTCATAAGTACATTTTAGGAGTAGAAGCACCTGAGGGAACCTCGAGAGAACAGCTGATCTCAATGGAGCGCATTTTTGTTAATGGGGCGCGAAATGGCAACGAGAATGTGGATGTAACCACGACATCGATGGATTTTCTCGACTCAATGCTATACCTACGACTCGCTGTGGCGGGTAAGGTTTACGCCACATCGTGGGTACATCCACCCCTATATTCAGCATACCCATGGGCATGCGCGTTGATGAATCCGGCATCTGAACTATGAAACACGCAACAAGCTGACATAAACTCCTTCTTCACCACTAAAGGACTACTTGCTTTTTACTGCGAATAAATTGCTCTACATAAACCTATACAAGCCTAGGAGCAGAAATCAGGAACAATTCCTTTCCTATAATAATAAGAAAAACTTTCAGCTTCTTCAGTGAGAAATTTGTCCACAGCATAAATTTAAAACGAAGAAACAAAATCAAATAAAGTAAGAACATTGGCTTCAAATGTTTATTGAAGCCTAGAGTACTGTTACAGCGGATACAAAATGGAGGAACAATACTTTGTTGATCACAACTCGTGCACGAGGCAGGAGTTGAGCACGCAGCCTCTGATTTACAGGCAGGCTGCTACCCCATTACACCACCAAATCTCACTGAGAGGAATAAATGTGTGTTCAAGGGAATTTTGCATCACTTTCCTTGAATTTTTTTTACTTCTCCCACCCCAAGAAGTCAAGCACTTGAAATTTTGTAAAAATTTTGTATTTTAAACAAAAATGATGGGTTAAGTTTTGCCTTACATTGCAGGAAGGCAACAATCATTGAGTTCAACAAAATGAGAGACCGTTTTCATTTTGTAGATAGTGCTAATGCTTCCCACTTAGAACGGCGATGCGAGAATATAATCTTTGTTGTTTTATACCTGTTCTACAGTACCGTTGTATTGTTTTCTTCTGTGATATCCACACAAAAAAAAGTTTTTCTTCCAATTAAATGAAAATCGTGGCGATCCAGTCGAGTGCATGGCGCCATCTCTTCCTTTCCCTTTAACACACTAAATAGCTGCTGCCTTCCTGCGCTTTAAAACAAAACCTAATTCGTTTTTATTTGGAAAATGGTAAGTTCGGTTTGGGCTGTTCGAACTTGCTTAGAAAAGTGTCTAGTTTGATTTGATTTGAAACGTGCACAATCTGATTTCAAAAACTGTCCAAACTGATTTGAAAAGTCTACGGTTTGGTAAGAAACGTCGAACTGGACATCTTTCAAATCAAACTGGACACCTTTACACTCTTCTAAGCTAGCCTAAGACTTCTAAAATCACAGCAAACTCTTTTCCAAATCGATATGAGGTTCTTCTTCTAAATCTTCCGAGACAACATGAGCTTCTTCTTATACGTTAATCTAGAGTCCCTCCAAAAATGTTACAGTAGTTTTTTGTCCAAAGAAAATTTCAGTAAGACTTTCCTTGAAAATTTAATTCACTTCTCAATAAGTGAACAAGTTCTTTGAAATTTTATAAAATTTCTATCTCTTCCAAAAAATGGTTCAAAGCTTTCACAACGATGTTTTGTTGCGATCAAAACTTCTAGCGCCAGGCGGGACTGGAACCCGCACCTCCCTCTGACCGGGCGGGAATGCTCTACGCCAGTACACCACCGGCGCCGTTTGATCGAACGCAACATCCACCCCATACCAGTCAATTGAGGTTTAAAGAAACTGATTTGAATTGGTTCAAAGCTTGATTTGAAGAGTAGGAATGCGGTCATTTTCTATGGACAAAGAGAGGTTGCGATTTGCCCCCTTCCAAGACGCCGTGTTTTTTATTCGAGCGATAGCAAAAATACTGCTTTCATGGAGTTTCACACTTTCAAACGATACATTTAAAACAATTATAAAGAACACACATATCCTGCAGCGTGTAAGCAGCATTTACGTTATCAATTAGGTAAAAATCGCGATGAGAATCCCGAGTGAATGGCGCGATCCCGTCATTTAATGCGCTATGTGATTGCTTCGTTGCTCTGCTTTAAGACAATTTTTAATTTAGTATTTTTTCTCCAAAAAGTGAAAAATTTTTATATTTTTGTAGATATAGGGGCAAAGAAAGTTATATCAAACATTTCTTGAAAAAAAAATTCTTCTAACCATCTTATTGAGTCAGTTGTTAACCTGCCAGGAAGTCATTTCGACTTGGAGGAATTCGCTTTGATTTCAAAGGACTTAAAGCTTAGAAGAGTGTCCAGTTTTATTTCAAAAGTGTCAAGTGTAACGTGAAAATTGTATATATAGCTGTGATCAAATGTAGGAGAACTTCGAATGAATGCGTGAAGCTCTCCAGAACAGCATAAGAACGTGATTGAGGACTTGCGTGGTTTCATGCGGTAATAGAAAGAGGACTGGGTCAAATCGACTGCTCGAGGAAACGACGAATTTCCAAGAAACAACCGCACAAAAGAGTAGCAGCCACCATTTCAACGGAGTGGAATGGCGCAGAGAAAAAGCCGCCAGCGTCTCCTAGAACAGGAATCGTTGCATCTGATGAACAAGTTAATGTTCTTGTAATGGGATCGAAAATTCCGATGGGGTTGGAGGGCAGCCCAAGGATGCAGGTCAGAAGTGGCAGTTGCTCGCTGGCCTTCTGACGATGTGAGTGTGGTTGCGGCGACCTGGCAAGCGGTCTGGACTTGCGGCTTCAGAGCGCCGGAGGTGATTTAGAAGCGGATGATGACGGCGTCCGCGAAGCGCATTGGCCGAGGAGATGTCGCATTATGTCATAATTACATCTAGAACAGGTTCAGGCGGCGGCCGCTCCTGATTTGGTGGTGCACAGCCTCCACGACCTGACCGCCGATGTCGTCGTGGGCAAAAAACGCATAGCGAAGCCAGCCGAACGGTGACATGCAGCACATACTGACTGGCTTGCTGTGCAGTTCTATCCGGCTGGAAACGAACTCAACTCGGCAGCGACCTATTTATGCATTATGGGGCAGCTTGTGTGTCTGATAAGCCTATGAATCAAGCATCACTGGAACTGGTTCTAAGCTGGCGCGCGACCTTCAAAAGGTGGTTGGTTGCCTCTGATAACTAGCCCGAAGCAACTCGTTCCTTCTATGTGAAACACTAGTGAGCACTTTCAAGTCTTTGCAACCCCGCTTCAAATCGAAAGAAACTGCTCATTCAGAAAGTGGTTTAGCTCTCAACGTAACTAGTTCATTGCTGCTTGCTACGGTAAACGGTTTCCTTTACGGTTATTTTATTTGTTTATTGAACTTATGCATAAGGCGTAAAGGGTGCGTGTAGCGTAGTTGGAGGAGGTGCCGGCTGTCGCGTGCACCCGATACCAGGTTCTTGGTTCGGATTTCCCGTCCACTCCAACCAAACCGTTCATCTCTCCGGTGTCGGTGAATTGATACCAGCCTGTCTGGGAAGTATGAAACTCTAGCTTGCTCTTCAGCTGGCCTTCGCAATCTAATCGCCTCCACGACATCCGCAGAAGTAGCAATGCGTGGCGCATCCAAAAAGGATTGAGAAAGGGTGGCGCATCACCTTCCTGATGTTGGATAACTGTGGCAAGCAGCTTGATTTCTTATTGACTGAGAAGCAGTGCTCAGACTACTACCTGAAGAAATGTTGACTGCTATAGCTGTGCTCGAGCGAATATTTTCGAATAATTATTCGAATAGCAGTAATTTAGCAGTAACTATTGGAATAGTATTCGATATTTGTAGATTTTCGAATGTTTGTTGTTTGTTTGTTTGTTCCACGGGGCTGTGTTCCAGTCACTGTGTTTGCTGCGCCAGTTGCAAGCCAATGGCATTGTTCCCTTTTTGGGATGCGCTACGCATTCGCTTATACGGGAGGTCGCGGAGGCGATTTTAATGCGTACCTAGCCATGCAATGACTTGCGATGCCCATCCGATGAACAAGTCAGCGTTCTGTCCTTCCCAGACAAGTCTGATTCCCCAATTCACCGACCCCAGAGGGATAGAAGGCTTGGCTGATCTGGGCGGGAACTCCGAATCAGGAACCTGATGAATATCGGGTGCACGCATCAGCCTACACGTTCTCCGACTGCGCTACATGCGCCTGCCAGTTCGAACGAATATATTCCAATAATTTGTTAAAGTAATTATTGGATTAGACGAATACTCAGAATTCCTGGATTTTCGAATGTTTGTTCAAACTTGAACGCCGATGCTTTTAAAAAGTCGAATATTCGTTCGAATTGGAACACTGAAAGGGAGTCATGTTAGAATACTATTCGAAAATCGAATATTTCAACTTTTTTCGAAGATCGAATAATTTTATGGAATATCGAATAAACTTTCAAATTTTCAAACACAGGACTTGATTCGAGCGAACTATGCGACTATCGAATATTCGAATAAACGAAAAACAAGGCTTATTCGATTTTTGATCGATCGGAAAAATTGACGAGGAATAAATTCGTTTGTTCGTTTGCTCGAAATTTTCGGCATCCATTCATTCGTTCAACAGAATTCCTCAAAAGCACAACTACATTGACTGCTATCGCCAAGGATGTGTATACACATTTTGGAAAATCTCAGTCGGCTCGATATCCGACGGTGAAAATATACCAGATATATGTACACTCTTGATTGGAGGGATCATACATAAGATGCACATCTTCATTCCGGAGGTAAAAGTTCTAGCAAAAACTGCGTTTATTCATCGAGCGCACTGGGATATTCACCTGTTCTGCGCTGCAAAATAGTTCTTCTACTTCCCTGAAATCATTTATGAAACTTTGGAACAAAACTGCATCAAGGACCACCTGGAATTGCATATCCCTATCAAGGAAGATGAATCAAACCGTGCGCAGATTGTTGGTCAGTGCGGTCAGGAATAAAAACAAGAGCTAAGAGTTATCCATTATTCACCTTCAACTCCAGAACTCAGCCGTGGGTATAGCCTCAGAATAAAAGGGTTGGTTATCTTAAGCATCCAGATTGTGATAAAGGACGTCGTTACTCAACCCCTTTTTGGGATGCGTCACGCATTCGTCTGGGAAGGAGAAAACACTAGTTTGTTCATCGGCTGGCCATCGCAAGTCATTGTACCAAATACGCGTTCAATTCGCCTCCACGACATCCCCTAGAAACAGAATGCGTGGCGCATCCCAAAGGGGATTGAATAACGCCGTCGTTTATCTCTTTTTTTATCCAGTAGCATGATGGGGCGATAGTATCCAATCTTCGTAACCAGAGAATCTAGGAAAATTGAGCATATTTATATTAAATTAAATGAAGTAATAAAATTTGTATTATTTCCGCTTCCGTGCTTGGCATTCCGGTTTTCGGTTTTAAGCTCTTCCGTTCCGTATGCCATCTCATATTTTTTTCTCAAAAACAAAAAATCGCACATTTCTGCTTCTGAGCCGCCTCCGCCTTTGTTAGTTTTCAGAATGGTGGCCCCTGTGCATTATGCATTGGATCCGAATGAACCCTTTTCAGATATCCGGATCCGAATCATCCAAAAATCCGAGGCCCGTGCAATTGGCGTTGTCCGAGACATCCAATTATCGGAAGATTCTCGATCGGATTCAACGTACACTATGCATTAACCATCAAAGGAAGCATTACTTTTCTCCCAACAACTGCGATAAATTGCGACAAAAAATAAACTGCTTGATTTGAGGGGCTCTCGAGTTTTCGCCTCGCAACTTCAAGAGGTCCACTCTGTTCAGTCGGCCGCGGGGCCGGCAAAAATCTCGACCGCGGACCGAACAAACAGGATTCGACGGCGACGTCGCCGTCGAGCTGTGGCGAGGCGGCGTGTGTAATGTTGAGATTAGGCGTAAGCCATCAGCAGAAGGAAGTCGTCACCGCACGTAACGTGGAAGCAACAGCGAGCTTCGCTCCGATTCAGACCAGATGCGGCAGCGAAACCCGGGTCGGCATACAAATCAGGCAGGCGCTGAGACCGCACCGACTTCAAAGCGTTAGAATTCAGAACGAGCTAGCATGTGCGCATGTATGTGCGCGTGCACAAAGGACGTACTGGAGCGGAACAGGACCCGTTCCAAACGAGCTGCATAGCAGACATTGATACGAAGGGTGCATGTCGCGAATGTGGGCAGCATTGGGAGATGGGAATGCGCCAGCCAGTCAAGCCGCGGAGAGCCGCAGGAATGGGAGTGCTATTTAGGGAAGGCTAGCGTAGTCGGTAATCTGAGGCCGGATTCAGGAATAACTTTACTTAGGTTGTGAGAGTGGAGGTAAAAATTGAAGCACTACCTGGGGCCAGATTCATCACCGGCAACGGTGAAAAGTCTTCCAAACCTGATGCTGATGAATGCCATATCACGGGGTTTGGCGGTAATTTTCACCGTTGTAGGACGGTAAGCGCTGATAAATCTGACCCCTGGAATTCACAAGAGCGTTTACGTGGGTGAATGGTGGGGTAGAATTATATCCTTCACCGAATCTTATCATGAATACTAAGCGTGCCCTCTGCCCACTATCGTCCGTTGGTAATCCATTACCATCAACCTTACCTTACCAATCGTAATCTGGCCTCTGTTTGGCTAGCGTGGGCTCGATCAGTTCCCTACCAGGTTAAGGTCGGCTGCCGCGCGCCACCACCCAATGCTGCCCACTTTCGCGACATGGACTTTATCAACATAAATGTTAGCCAGGATTCGTCGGAAATCCACGATTCCTGACATCCAGTACAAAATATTAATGAATAGCCTGGTATATGGACAAACGAAGAAGGATAGCGGTAGACATCTGTATGTACCATTTTTAGTTTAACTCAACCATTGTCAAAGCAATTTGGACAAGTAAAAATCCAGGAACAGATGTTGGAACATTTGAAACAAATTCTTAGAACATGCCCGCACACAATACTCAAAAAAGTTCAGAAAATATAAACACTGCTTGAGGAGTCAGAAGAGAGGGTCATTTCTATCTGATTAGGTCGCAAAAAAAGCGTTCTAGGTCTTCTCTAAAATGCAAAAACGAAGAAGAGATATGTTTTACACGAAAAGGTTGCTCAATGACCTCATCCAGTACGTCGCGATATGCATTTGATTGATACCGTAAATGTTGCTTCTGTGGATTCGCTCATGAATGTACGGTTCAGCAAAGCAATTCCATCAACCCCAAAATCCTCCACTAAGTGACTCTACATGAGCAGATTTTATCGTATCGTTTCAAGGAGCATTACACTTCACTGGTCGAGAGCATGGCACAACCTTTTCTTTGCGACACTCTGGAAATTTCAACTTTTCTGTACTCTTCTACCAATGGGTAAAAGGAAGGCAACTCAGACGGTGTACACTTTTCATGTGAGTTCTTAAGAGGGGTTTTCATAAAATCGAAATTTTTTCGGTCTTTTCATGTGCCCAAAATGAACAAAAATGGCAGATTTAGTGTGAACCGCGTTCATTTATTCCCTTGGTATCGTGGAGGTGGTTCAAATACAAAAACATAGAGGAAGGGAAGAACGACGCTAGGCAGTTCTAGTAAAGTATAGGGATAAGAGTCACTGTTGGTCAATCCCTTCGTGGAATGGGCCATGCATTCTACCTCTTCGAGATGTGGCGGGGCAATTTGAATGCGTATTTGGCCTATACAATGACTCGCGGTGGCCTATTCACGAACAAGTTAGTGCTCTTCCCTTCCAAGACAAGACTGCTACGAATACACCGACCCTGTATTGATGGAGAGCAGTCGAAGGAGGCACACGATTCCATGTCCTTGGCTCAGTTTTCGTTTTAAGACGAACGAATCCTTCCATCCCTTAGGCATCGATGAATTGGTACCAACCTTCTCTTGAGAGGGTAAAACATTGACTGTCCATCGGCTGGCCATCGCAGACAGATTATAATACACAGGTAGGTAATGAAGAAACAGATAGGTGAAGTGTCAGCGTGGCTGAGCTGAAGCATTTCTACCTTACACGAATTCGAACAAAAATATTTAACAATAAAAAAGGCGAGAAAATGACTGAATAGTCGATCGTATTAAACTGCAAACAAAAAAAAACAGGAGGGAAGGAACAGCACGTTTCGCATTATGCTCTGGCCAGTTGTTCAATTCAATAAATGCCTGCAAATCTATTTTGTGTGCTTCTTTTAGCTACACTACAATTTTTGCATGGCGCTACTGCGTTGTGTTCATATTTGTTTTTTGGCACGTTATTTAGTTAACACAGAATAAATAAACAAATAAATAAAATTGCATGCAGCATGCGCGAATAAAAAACGAACGATGGCCGAATAAGGAAAGAAGTAATAACGTCGAGTTCAAAAGTTCAAAAACAACAGAAACCATGGACGCACCCGTGTAGAATGAGGGAAGGTGGTCGTCGACGACAGCGACGCAGTTGAAGTCGGCATGGCGCGCACGCTGTCCGAGGCGTGCACTAGCGAAACCTGAGAGTGAACGTTGTATCTTGCGGTTTTCTTTAAAAAAAAAGAAAGGAGAACAATAGCAGGTTACTGGTTGAACACTCTTCAGACAACGCGGCTTCAGTTGACATCGTGCATACATAAAAATACCATTACGTAGCCCGGAAAGTTCTCAACGTTTTGAAAGCTTCACTTTGAACTACCGTAACTTTCCCAATTCTTATCGGATTTAGTCGAAATAAGCACCGTTCGAATCAGCACATATTTGCCAATGTTAAATGTCCTGTCGAATATTCCAGCGAAGAAATTAGGTGGTCGAGATTCGACAAAATCCACGAAAGCTGTTTTAGCCTGGTCCTGATAGGTGAAGCTTTTACCAGCGAGAAAATTCTGAAAGTGTTTGAAGTGGTGCTAGTGGTTGGTGAGAGGTTTGGATAACATGGGGGGTAAGGCAGAACTTCAACCCTTAATTCGTTCAATTTTTGAACAGTGATTTTTGAAAGGTGTGGGAGGGCGTTGTCGTCCAAAAGAATCGGTCCTCTTCTGTTGGCCAATGCTGGCTGAAGTCGACGCAATTTTCGGTACATTTCCACGATTTCCTTACAGTAGGACTCTGCTGTGGTCGTTTAGCCTGGTGACCAGAACTTGTAATAAGTTGTAATGGATCACACCAGCCGCTGACACCACACAGTGACCATTACCCTTTTTGATGGAGATTCGCCTTTGAAAAATGCCTATGGGTTCGTCGGCTTCCAACCACTGCCACGAACGTTTCCTGTCATCACACAGAATCCACTTTTCATCGCAAGGGATAATTCGATCCAAAAACGGGTCAGTTTTGTTGTGTAAAAGTGGAGAGGAACAGATCTCGAAAAGTGACAATTTTCGCCATTCACTCTACTCGTGGGGCACCTACTTTTCACCTTCCCAAGGCGTTTCAAAGCATCCGAAACAGCAGTTTTACTGACGGCTAGCTCTTCCGCGATCCCGCGAGCTGTTAGGGACGGTTCAGCTTCCACCAGTTTCTTCAACTCGTCGTCCAGGATGGCTCTACGTCGACCGCTACGGAGTCACCTTTGAGGCTGAAATCTCCGACCCGAAATTTACTAACCACTGTCGCACAGTGCTTTCTCCAGCACTATTAGGCCCCGACTCTTGATTGATTCATCGAACTGTCTCGGCTGCGGACTGTCCCAATTTGAAGTCAAAGTAAAATATCGTTCAGAATGGCTCCTTCGACATACTTCAATTAGCCCCTCAAGAACAGAAATTTAAGACAAATTATTTTGCTAGATAGAGCGAAAAATTCTGTACAGAAAGTAGCCTTAATGCGCAGTGCAAGTTGAATTTTTACTTAATAATAAACGAATGAAAATAGTACATAAAAACGCTGAGAACTTTCCGGACAACCCAATACTACCGTATGACGCCTAACAGAACACTAGAACTCACATCAAGTGAAGATGCTGTACGCTTAAGAACGGTGCGCAGGACAAAGGATTACGAGTAGCTGTGCGCTCGAGAACGTTGAGTCATAATCTTTGCCCCTCGGTTGGAGACCTCAATTAGCACGCCGGCGACAATGGCACCCCACAGGTCGCTGATGGGCAACCGCGGCAATAACGACCGCTTATGCAGCATCGGAATAGTCTCTATAGTTATTCGTTAAAAGAACTCGTTTCAAACGTCGTTAAGAAATCGAGACTTCTACCACATCCAACAAACAACGTGCGATGTACGATAAACAATAAGAATTCAGTTCACAACTTTCATGCAACCTAGGCCTTAAATGCCTGTGCATCGAAGTTATAAGCTTTCACAATGACGCATGGTTGCGATCAAACTCTGGCGCCAGGCGGGACTCGAACCCGCGTCCTGTGACTACTCGACAAGATGCTGCGCCACTACACCACCGGCGCTGTTTCATCGCATGCGTACATCCACGATTTCCTTGAAAATGGCATATCGGCACTCACCCCGGTTCAAGTCCTGCCTGACGCTATAATTTTGATCGCAACCAAGCATCCCTACGAACTTTTCGACGACTTGGCCCATGCGACAGCGTCTCTGATCTTCGAACGTCGGCGAAGCTCGGAACTCCCACCTAATTTTCGACAAATTGGCCCACGCGACAGCGTCTCTGATCTTCGAACGTCGGCGAAGCTCGGAACTCCCACCTAATTTTCGACAAATTGGCCCACGCGACAGCGTCTCTGATCTTCGAACGTCGGCGAAGCTCGGAACTCCGGAGGCCTTCTCTCACTTGCGTGAGTCGTGTCACTCCTAGCATCGTCCTCTCGATTCCACGCTGCGCGACGCTGATCGCGTGTTCATCCTGCTTTCGTATAGCCCAGGTCTCTGAGGCGTATGTTAGGGCAGGAAGAACAGTGGAGTCGAATAGGTGGGCACGGAGTCGGACGTTCTTCGTCTTCTTCGCGACTTCTTCGACGCTATTGAAAGCTCCCCAAGCCGCTCGTTTCCTCCTGCTCATCTCCGGCGCTAGGTCGTTGGCCATATTGACTTCGCGACCAAGATACACGTAGTTGGAGCATTCGGAGATGTTCGTTCCGTTGAGCGAAAATGGGGCATCAGAAACTTGTCCGTTCCTCATGAACATCGTCTTCGTAAGATTCAGCTGCAGTCCAACGTTCCTTACTTCGATCGTGTATGCACATATTAGTGTAGCGATATTAGCCCAATAAACACTTCCCCACCCTAGGCGAAGTCATGGGAGTACAAAGCACTATCTGATCTTTCAACTTATTTGTAGCCATATGAGACATCTTGCAGAACAGCTGAATCCACACTAATGCACCTAATAAGACACGGTTTTCTTTCAATTTTCTATCATTTTTAATGGATGTACATAGGTCTTTAAATTCTAACACGACGCAGAAGAATTGTGGGGAAAATGTTGTTACAGGATGTTTTGTTACGATCAAAACTCTTGCGCCAGGCGGGACTGTGGGGAAAATGTACTTTAAAAAATGGAAAACAAAGAGAAAGACGGAAAAAGAAACAAAAGGCGAATCGGAAAGGGTAATGAAGAACTCGAATAATATAGGGAAGGGAACGAGGAACATACAGAAAACTGGCTAAGAATCTCAAAACGTGTAGGATACGGTTGCAGAAACGACTGTCCTCTTAAAATCTTACCATAAGGAAAGCTCAAGCCTCTGGCGTATCCTATCGACTTAGATACTACACCTTTAAATATGTTTATTACACGAGAAATATCGTGTCGACATCCAACCACTCTAAGGACACAAATCAAAGGAACGACCAAACGCTATCGCAAACTAAACGGTGGGATGAGCGACTACTAAACGAACCCAAAAGAAAAAAAGGAGCAAAGATCAGAGGCCTATAAGACGGACCACATTTAAGGCTTTATTATTGCCATAGATGTCCTTTACGGAATTTTTTAAAGGCACTGGAGTTCCGTTGTAAATCATGCGTCTCACAAAGCTTCTCAAACGAGGAAAGTGTCCTTTGAGTAAAAAAGAAACGCCTACAATTCAGCCCAGCAGTACCAGCGTCGTATCTGATTGGACCCCTCGAGTGCTAGTTACTCTCACAGCCCCGAGATCCGTGGGTTTGATGCCAGTTTCCAGATGAACAATTTTGTGTAAAAGGGGGAACTTGTTAAAGCTATTAAAAAGAATAGCAAATAATCATAAGAAGAACATGAGCTCACCTGAGATACACCCTCGGGTACCGTAGACTGCGCTGATGGAGCGCGCAGCATGAGGTGTTGACAGAAATTATGGCCGATTACTGAAAGGAGACGAATTCGTGACTGATAGGAAGACGAATGGAAACGATCGCGTCACGAAGAATTCTTCAACACTGAATAATCGCGCGTTGCGTTAGCGACTCGACTAATCATCACTAAACATATGGGAAATTGATGAATTCCGGACAGAATGATGACGACCGATTTCGCCGAAAGGAGAGGAAATAAATGTCGGGAGGCAGCTCGGTCAGCGCTTCAACTGCACGCTGTTCATGAAACTAAGGGCTGGAGATATCAGGGAACGTGAAGAAAGTACGACTTGACGCTGCATTGTCTGCCCCACCAACACTATAGGCATTTTTGTCATTCTCCTTAATTTTTGGGGCAACGGAGAGACGGACAGAAGAACTAGCTTTGGTTACGGCTGAAAACTTCGGCATACGGCGCTTAAATTCACTATAAGACTGGCGATGATACATGTCTTCTGCTTCTAAATTCGATTCGACTGGAAGCCATTTATAGAAATGGACGAAGGATGGTAATAAAAATGAAAAAGAGGACAAAACTTGATGAACTAGCCTAGAACATGACGAAATGGCTTGTCATTAGGCCCCTAGTAAACGGCTAAGTCCAGACCCCATCTTAGACGGGGAGACGACGACACAAGGTGATTCGACAACCGAAATTATTGGCGTTAATTCTCTATCCAGTTCGAGCCTCAACAACATCGAAGCGGTAACTACACTTTATCTAAGTAAATTACTCCCACTATTCACTGAGACAGCTTTCAGCGGCCACTATATATTTACCAGATCCACCATCCCCTTGGATCATGCAAAATCGTTAATTAGGTGCTTCTTCTTTAGTGCGTGTAGCGCAGTCGGAGGAGGTGACGTCTGTCGCGCGCACCTGACACAAGGTTCTTGGTTCGGATTTCCCGCCCAGGCCAACCAAGCCTTCCTTCCCTCCGGAGTCGGTGTATTGGTACAAGAGTTATCTGCGAGGAATAAAGCGCTGACTTCTTCATCGGCTTGCAAACGTAAGCACTGCACAGAGAAAACACGCATTCGAATTACCTATATGACATTCCCTAGGAGTAGAATGCGTGGCGCATCCAAAAATGGTTGAGTAACGCCGTCCTTTATCCTTTACCCTAAATGCACAATTTTGTCTTAATTTTGGAAATAACAACTTGGAAAATCTGAGGCCGGATTCACGAATGGTAAGGTGATGGGTAAATGGTAATCGATAGATTTACCAACAGAGGATAGGGGCAGAAAGCACGCTTGGTATTCATAATATTTGATATTAATATAATTCGGAGAATGCATAATTCTACCACCACTCACCCACCTCTACGCTTTTGTAAATTCCAGGTAATGCTTCAATTTTACCCTCTACCCATCTAACCCTCGGTAAGGTCATTCTGAAATCCAACGTCATGCTGCCCTAATTAGAATTCAGAATTTTTCTTCAGTTGAATTTAATTGCTAAATTTCTCTCTAAGGCGCACCTCCGAGTGCATAGAATAAATAAAATAATGGATCGATTGATGATTTACTGGTTTGGCTGGGGGAAGCGAATGCGGAATATCATCACATTAAGCCCCAACGATGCCGTTTTCGGCTAGTAACTTCAAATAACCCTGATTTCGGTTAAAAATAACCTTTTCAGTTTCAGTCAAAACTATTGAATTGGGCATTTCTCCGCCAACAAAAGTCACTGGAACGTGAATAAATCGACAGTTGTGAACAAATCGACAGTTATGTAGATCTCATAAACTGGCGGAAAACATTTTTGACGTACACGGCGAAAATTCTCTTCTGAGAGTTTTCAAAAAGCCGGAGAAAGTATTCAGTGCTGTGAATACATCATGCATCAAGATTAAAGCAAATGTAGCATTCAAGTCCAAATCCTATGGATTTTGCACGGATGAATTTGTAGAAGTATTATTTAGAGTTGCCGCTCGAATAGCAAGGAATTGAAAAAACTGTCTATTCATCGGAGCAGGAAGCATTTTCAATGGATTTTCACACTTCTCAGATCCTCATCAGCATCCTCAGCTTATCCTACAAGTTTTTCACTGGATTCCGTTCTAAACTATGTCAGCGATACTTCAAGCACCAAAAAGCAACCCATTTGAAGTCACTTTAAAACTTTTCTATGGTTCTAGAAAGCCAGTTTATCCCTTTCTTTTCAAACCATTTAGTAGTTATTGATTTGCTCCTTATAATACCAACTTTCATCTCTCACAACAAATGTTCGTTCTTTTTCTATTAAATAAAGATATCTTATGATAAAAGGATAAACCAAGGATAAACCCCGTTGAAAATTAGGTGGGCCACGCAGTGAACTTCGCAGACACCCGCTGGACGAGAGCCGTCACTGACAGGATTCTGCGGGATGTCAAGAGAGCGCCAGGACGCCCACCAACGCGTTGGTCGGACTTCTTCCTGGAGGACCCGAACGAACCACGTGACGTTCTTTGTGTCCCTCGATCGAAGAGGATCCATTGGAGCACTCTGGCACGCGACAGGAACTATTGGAGACGCTGCTGGCGCCCGCTCCAGCACCTCGATGATCAACGGGACGACAGGTGATACAGGTTATGCAGCAGATCTCAAGTTCCCGTTGGCACGCCTACCAGAGAGAGACCAGATTGTAGAAGGCAAACTAAAAGAACCTCTTTTTCATTGCTGAAGGAAGCGGCCGGTTGAGCAGAGCAATTTCTGATTCTGAGCAAGGCCTTCCATCATTTCTGTATCTTTAGTTGGAACCGTCTTATGATAACACATTAGTGCGATGCTTTTACCAAAATTCCTTTTAAAATTCCAAGAAAAAGGCTTCCACCTTTTCAACTTTTTCAGGACATATTCATATTTATGTTTCATACGTTTTCAAAACTACTAAACCTACATGTTTTCTGAACGTCACGATGCAAAAAAACCATTATCAAGCATTATTTAACAGGATATATTTAAATAAGGCGGGAACATTCAAAGCACCAAAACTGTGGAAATTTTTAGACCAACTAAATAAAGTGAATTCCGCATTAGAAATGGGAATTAAACACTGTCGAAATTCACCCATACCTTTCTATACCACAAAAAGGGACAAGCGCACACAGTGTTAGTTTGACGGCTGTTCGTTTTTTTTTCCGTTCCGGAGAAGCACTCAGAATGCATCCGCGACGACCTTTGGTTTTTTCTCCTATTTTTTCTTCCATGAGCACTTCTTGAGGTGCTTGAAAAGTGGCAGTCTACTGGTTCGCGACTGGCACAGCAAACACAGTGACTGGAACATAGCCTCGTAGCTGAATTTCGGCGTTTGAGCCCGCGTTTGGTTCAGCTGTTATTAAACGATGATGCATAAAGAGCGCCTCTGTCCAATCCCTTTTAAGATGCGCCACGTGTTCTACTTCTACGGGATGTCGTGGAGGCGATTTGATTGTGTATTTGGCCATACAATGACTTGCGGTGGCCAGCCGATGAAAAGTCAGCCCTTGATCCCTCCTAGACAATTCTGGTACCAATCCTCCAACCTCGGAGGGATGAAAGGCTTGGTTGGCCTGGGCGGGAAATCCGAACCAGGAACCTGGTATAGGCTGCACGCGACAATCGGCAGCACCTCCGACTGCGCTACACACGCCCATATGTGATTAAGAATGATTAAACAGCTCCTCTGGCCTCAAGGAAATGAGACTTTTGGGAAAATCTGCACTAGTGCACATACTTCTGAAAGGCCGGCTCGAGTCGTCCCTTAATGACCATAATCCCCGCGAGGGAGGCCCTGCTAGTCTGATGTAATAGGAAAGGCACATTCACGGGGAAGATTTATGGGTAAGCAAGAGGAGAGAGGTTTGGGAGCACCACTACGAGTCTTCCGAAGTGAAAGGCGATTAAAGAATGACAGACATGTAGTGCAGTGGACCGCTTACCCCCTTCTAATTCTTAGGCCACCCTCAACTCCTTGACATGAAAGGGGGGTTGGTACCGCTCTGATGTTATTCAATCCTTCGCTTTTCATGATTATTTCGGGATTCAGTTGCTCCCTGTGCAGCATTTTTATCTGATCACTAATTTTGTTAGTATTATGATGATTATTATTAATGATTGGACATGCACGCTTATGTGCTTTACAACAACAACTTCCACAGGACGAATGGCTGAAAGTTCATCAGAAATATTGCATTGGAATTAGCGAAATTGTTAACATCAAAAAATGAATACAACGGAATACAAGCACTAACAGCAGCAGAAAAATCAATAAGATTAATAAACGGAAACATCCAGGTATATAACTAAGAAGTAAGACATTAACTAACTAAGAAATTTCGTTGAATAATGAACACAAGAGACCAATACTCGAGCACAAACTCCCTAAGGCTGGGGGCATACTTCCATCGCCGCGATGCCATCACAGCGCTCAGTTCATGGCCATTCCGCCGCACGCGGTCGAATAGTCAAAGAAAACTTCGCCGCGGCCGCAGCAACAGTGGCATGCACGATGGCTTCCCGCGCTCACCGCGGGCATAGCATACTTTTTCGCGCCGCGCGCGGTGTTTAGCGTTGGTCCTGGACGGATCGCCGTCGCGCTCCCTTGCAGAGCGATGGGCGATGCGACGAGCACAGAGAAATTCACATCCTTTCGCATCGCTCTGCAAAGCTCATCGACGGGAAGTGTGCACGAGGTCTAAGAACGATCGGCAAGATGATCTGCAGCAAACTATCACGGTCTAACGGATTCAACGCACGGGCACTGTACCAACTGCTCTGTTACATACCCTTCTATGTGAGGCGTTTGGTAGCGTAGTCGGAGGAGGCGCCGTCTGCTGCGCGCACCCGGTGGGCTAGTTCGGAATCAGACAGTACGTCTCATTCGGCAACCTACAACAGCGATAGCGACGTCGCTTCGCGTAAACTATGGATCAGCCAGTGAGTTTATTTCTCGTACGATGGGGTTTTTCGCTTCGTACTTAGAACGGTGTCTGAAAGGGAGAAGAAGGTGCTTGATCGGTTAGGTAATAAATATAAAATCTAGAACGACTTTTAGGCCTCTGAAGACGACAAACAGGTCGAAACATTAGGCCGTTCAATGATCCATCTAGAAACATTATTTTTACTGAAACTCAAACTATTTACTCAAACTCATGATTCGACACCTTTTGGATTTTAACTAGACACGACACTTTTTAGATTTTGATTGATTTCTGTGGTATAATTTTGTTCGCAGCTACATTTTCTGTTCTCTGGCCAATTTTCGGCCGCTTTGCTAGAAAACGGAAAAATGCCCAAAATAAATGAAAATGGCCAGAAAATCAGAAAACAGAAAGCAGAAATTCCGCCCATCCCTGGTGCAGAGTGCAGAGAAAGTCGGCGGCTCCTCCGCGGTAAAATACCAAATGTGCGCACAGAATGCTTTCAAGGCTTCATACCGAAGTACACACAATGTACAGTGAACCCCAGGCGACCTAACCACGGCTAAGTTATCCCTTGACGATCAATTACTACTATTTACTGTATTTACTCCACCATAACGTGCGCCTAAAATAAATAAAAAAACGGATCTAGCCTAGTCGGGAGGGGGCTACCGTTATGTGCCATATTCGTATATCACTCCATGCTGCACAACCATGCCCCCTGAATTTAAGTGAAAACCCTCGTAACATAGGACAGTAGCTGAAGCTTGCGTAGGAACTCAATGGAATTGGAGACGCAAAACACCACACTACCCCTCCCCCTCCGATTAGGAAAGATCCAAAAAATTTAACGATTTAGCACTTGCTTCTCCAACAAGAATAAGAAGGGGGTTGAAGAGCACGACTTATGCAAGAAGCACATAGGAAGCGAAGCATGATAAATGGTATTATTTATTTGTCTAGTTATTTATTTATTTAGCTTCTTATTTATTTATTTGTTTATTTATTTATTTATAACTGCACAAAGGTGCGCACCATAGACAGGATCTTGGAAAAACAAACAGTCACAATTCATTTACGTAGAACAACATGACATCACTGTGCATCGCAATTTGGCCATACCTTAGTGCTTTCAGCCATTCAGAGGCCCAAATACAAGAAGACCATACAGCGTATGAATCCAAAAAATTTAACGATTTAGCACTTGACAATGATTTTATGAACGAAGCGTAGGAAAAACTGAAGTAGATGAGCAACATATTGAAGCCCGCTTCCCCGGTAAGAATAAGAAGAGGGTTGAAGAGCTTACATAAAATAATGATGAGGAAAGCAACGATAAGTTTGCTTACTTTGCCACGAATTTAATTTAAAAAATAGATTTTCTTATTAAAAGTGCAGAAGTCTCTTTGGCACCCAAGGTCCGACAGCTATGGTGTGATTTCGATTGAGATATGAAATCATTTTCGAGCAGCCTGGGCAGAAGGAAGTACCTAGGGGTCCGGTCTTAATTCCGATCATACCCAGGCGTATCGCAGCAGCATTACGCTTCCTTTCGAAGCTGCTATTAAGAGAATTGTCTAAACTAGAAGAGGCCAATGACTTGAATGTGCCTTTAAGGAACTGATAGAGATGCAGTAGTTCTCTGCCTATTCAGAAGTACCACATCTTTTCAAAAAAATTAAAGTTCTATGAAAAAGGTATATCCTTGAAGGTAGAGATCTAGCAAGGCACTTCCTTTATGCTTATGGATTTTTCGTCTATTTTGCGAATATTTACTATGACACCGTTCATCAATCCAAAATGTTCTGCAAAAATGGGAAGAAACTGAGAAACCGAAAGCACATTCGAACCTAAAGCTAACTTAAAGTGTTGTACAGTGTGGGACCAACCGCCCCAAGAAGAAAACTGTAGTGGTTCATTGCTGGTGTGTTCTACAGACAGCTGCTTCACGAGTGATGAGTTGCTGAAAACAAGGCTCACCAAGGGACTAAATCAGAAGAACAAGCACAACCTCTTCGCCTACATCTGTTATCCCAGTACGATCAATTCCCTGCCTAGATTCAACAGGAAGTCGAGTAGAAAATAACAGAAAAGGGAAGGTCCTGTTGAACCAAGGCCCAATGATAACGGAGTCAGGAAGCAACGATAGCAGCCGTCTTTTTCTGGCGTTCTCGCGAAATGCTCTTATCACCTTAGCAGTCCAATCGAACCGTGGACGCAGGGCCGATGCTTGAAAAGGTGCCTGGGCAGACTTGAGTGCAGAGAGCTTCGAAAGGTCATCGACACGCACGTCACTCGCTGGTGGCGCAACTACATCGAGACCTCTCTGGGATCAGATAAAATGGCGACAAGCAGACGTTCTTCTGAGCGGAGAAACGGGATTTCGCACTTCGGATCCGTTTTCTCGATCGAGTGACAGAGAGGGTGTGAAATGTGCCCGTCATCTTCACACGTCTTTGGCCTTTTTATGGCACAAGAGTGAGTAACACTGGGCAGTTGGTGTTGTCGTCAGAAAATTAATAACCCACAGAAGATTGCCTGCAGTTTGTCAACTCAACCGGTTCTTTTTCGTTGTATCTATTTAAGAAGATTCATCTCGTTGAGATTGAGAGCAAGGCAAGGCATAAGGTAAAGACTTTCCCTCAGTTGGGTCGCAGAAATGAAAGATCTTGGATTTTTGACATAAACATTGCTTTGATAACCACTGCAAGAAATAGTAGGTTGTGAGGAAAGTTTCCGCCACTTATTTACTTTGGCGTTCCGTCAAATTTTTGGAAAGTGTTTGTTTGTGCTTTTTTCAGCCAATAAACATAATAGACACGGTTAGAAATAAGAAAAAGAAAATCCATGATTGGCCCTGTGCAACGTGAACAAAAAAAACGCTATTTACTTGAATTCAGGTTACCACAGCTCGAGAGCAGCCCAAAATTTCTGTGGTATCGAAAAGACTGAAGAAAGGGAAAAAATAGAGTTGAATAGTGTTGTATCCCTGAGGATACAACTTTACTAGACCTCTGGAGCCTCTTCTGACTGCTGTTGGACCTCTGGGGTCTCTTCTTACTGCTCTCTGTGCTAACAGAGAGCCTCACGTCCGCGTGCGTGGAGGCAGCAGAATATTACAGATTTATTAGCCAATAGTACGGCCACACGACGACGACGGCTGGAGGCGATGGAGGTAGGCTGGCGGCGGCTGGAACTCCTCGGCGGCGACCTGCGACGACGACCCCTGAGGGTCTCGGCAGCGGCCTTATATGCGACCCGTTTTCCCGCCGGTCGTTACTTTGACCTGCCTTGGCGGATTACCACCGCGCCTACGTGGGTGGTCATCGGCTTTCTACTAGCCGGCTACGGGCGCG
This sequence comes from Heligmosomoides polygyrus polygyrus, assembly GCA_947396885.1. Taxonomy (NCBI): domain Eukaryota; kingdom Metazoa; phylum Nematoda; class Chromadorea; order Rhabditida; family Heligmosomidae; genus Heligmosomoides; species Heligmosomoides polygyrus. Next base: position 84,247,773 of record OX377204.1, on the reverse strand, counting down.
CTACACACGATCACCACTGTGATCGTCCAGCCATAACACCTCCCCTAGTAGGAAAATAATTACAGCGAAATATTTTTCTACTACTTAACGAGAACTTAATTAACAAACGAAGTCTATGAAAACTACAACAGTCAACAATTAACTAAGAAAAGTCGTCTACTCCATAGCGTCGGACTGGTCTTCTGGTCCTTGTAGAACGTCGTAGTTGTAGTGGTTGTTCTCTGTCCGCATCGCGTCGTTGATTGGCTGAACCCGCGGTCGTTGAGCAAGCAGGTTCCGTCCTCCATGCGTCTTCCAATTCAAGAACATCGAGCAACGTTTTGAGCGCAGAGCTTTCCTCCTGACAAGTTCGCTCATCGGCGCAACGTCGCATCTGATTCGCGTGCTTGCGAATCGCTCTTCCGTCAACTTCGACCTCATAGTTGACGGCACCAAGGCGTTTCACTACCTTGCCTTTCGTCCATACAAATCGTGGTGCCTTCCATCTCTGTACGTATACGTGATCGCCTACAGCGAACTCTTTGGGCAGCACACCATGCCTCTTGTCGAACTGCCGTTTCATCTTAGCTCGTCTTTCCTTCGCGAGCGGGTCTTCTGATTCCTCTTCCATTGGAATCAGCAAGCTTAAACGCGTCCTTAGCTTCCTCCCCAGAAACACTTCCGCCGGAGTTCTCTCATTCAGGCACGCGTTTGGCGTAGATCTGTACGCCTGAAGCACCACGTTGAGCGTCTCTTCTGTTGGCCTCTCCTCCCCTTTAAGCTTTTTGATACCTCGCTTAAGCGTATCAACAAAGCGCTCCGCCTGTCCATTAGACTGGGGGTGATAGGGGGCTGTCTTGATGTGCTCAATTCCTCCTTCCTCGCACATCCTTTTAAACTGTTCCGACACGAACTGTGTGCCATTATCACTAACTATTGTTTGCGGCAATCCATACCTCGCAAACAGATTTTTCATGGCCTTCACGGTTTGTCCTGCAGAGATATTTGCCATCTCGAACATTTCTGGCCATTTGCTGAACGCGTCTACCACCACCATGTAGTAGGAACCATGAATTGGTCCAGCAAAATCTATATGAAGTCTCTGCCAAACACGGGTAGGCGCTGGCCATGTCTCTAGTGGTACCTTCACGGGATTCTTTGCACTTTCCTGACACTCACTACACTTGCGTACCACGTCTTCACAGTCCTTGTCAACCTTGGGCCAGTACACATAACTTCGGGCCAACTTCTTCATTCGCACGATCCCAGGATGACCAACGTGCAGTTCCTTCAAAACGTCTTCTTGCAACTTCGAAGGAATCACCACTCTTTCTCCTGTCATGAGACACTTCCCGACCACGGACAATGTCTCTCTTCTGTTGTGAAAAGGTGCCAACTTAGGGTCCACCTTTGGCCATCTTCCACTTTTCACACATGCCATAATCTTTCTCAACAACGGATCTCGCTCCGTACACGACTCAACATCTTCATGAGTCACTGGCAGCTTCCTGATGCATTCTTGCAGCACTGAACTCACAACTCCTTCCACAGCTGCGATCACCACGTCTTCGTCAGCAGCTCGATGTGTCTGCATCAACCTTGACAAGCCATCTGCCTGTCCAAACTTCATCGTGTTGACATATTCAATGTCAAAGTCATAACCAAGCAGTATCGTAGCCCACCTCATGAGACGATTAGCGGAGTACACTGGAACTCCTTTCTTGTCTCCAAAGATGGCTAACAACGGTCTATGATCTGTCAGCAACAGAAACTTCATGCCATACACATACTTGTGGAACTTCTTCACTGCAAATACTAGTCCCAGCGCTTCCTTCTCAATCTGGGAATAGTTCTTCTCTGCGCATGACAGCGACCTTGAAGCATGTGCTATTGGCTTTTCTGAACCGTCCGGGTATCTATGCGAAATAACGCATCCGATACCATAGTCGCATGCATCAGCTGCAACTACTATCTTCTGCTTGGGATCATAGTGAGCCAAATTCATCTCACTATGCAATGCTGCCTTCAACTTTTCGAATGCCTTGGCTTGCTGGGACTTCCATTCCCACTTCACATCTTTCTTCATCAAGGCATCTAACGGTCCTCGAAGCTCTTTGATCGTTGGCATAAACGATGAGTAGTACGTTACCATGCCGAGAAATGCTCTCAGTTGAGCAACATTCTTTGGCTCACCCATACTCTTGATCGCTTGGATCTTCTCCGGATTCGGTCTTCTGCCATCCTTGTCTACTATAAAACCAAGGTACCGAATCTCTGGCTTCGAGAATGCACATTTCTCCAATCGAATCTTAAAACCGTACTCAGCGATTCTCTCAAACAACGCTAGCAGGTTTTCTTTGTGTTCCTGTACCGTTCTTCCACAGACCAAGATGTCATCCAGGTATGACGTCACACCTCTCAAACCAGAGACCATCTTGTTCATTATCTGCTGGAAAATTCCGGGTGCAGTCTTTATCCCAAACGGTAACCGATTGTACTGAAACAATCCTCTGTGCGTGTTTATCACGACCTTCTTCTTCGCCTCTTCCGACAACTCCACCTGCAAGTAGGCATCTGACAGGTCGATCTGTGAAAACACGGTCCCGCCATTCAAGGACGCGAATATGTCCTCTGGCACCGGCAAGGGATAATCAAACGACTGCAGCGCTTTGTTCAGACCAGTTGAGAAGTCTGCGCATACTCTCAACTTCCCATTCTGCTTTTTCACACACACTATAGGTGCAGCCCACTCACTGTGGCTCACCGGTGTAATCACACTCATTTCCACAAGCCTGTCAAGTTCCTTATCAACAGCTTCAACAGCAGCGTGTGCGACTGGTCTGCAACTTCGGAACACTGGACGCGCACCATCAACAAGCTGAAGCTCAGCTTTCTCCTTTGTGCAGTGTCCTAGACCTTCCTCAAACACTTCTTGATAGGTCTTCTTCAACTCCTCTCCAAGGTTCGCACTGTCCTCCAACTTCACTTCTGTCACCATCATCCTCATATGATGTGACATTTCTTCATTCTTCTCAATCCACTCGAGGCCCTTTAGCGAGTTGTAAGGTGTCACATAGGCGTATCCTTCTGATACCGCACCCTTAATCTCGAACTCGCACCTCAGCTTTCCCCGAATCGTCATTGGAGTTCCACTGGCATTCTTCACCACTAGGCTCGTTTTCTCGAGCGCTGGAGTGCCCATCTTCCTCCAAACACCCTCATTTATCAACGTTATATCCGAACCAGTGTCGAGCAAGAACTCTACAGGGTGACCGTTGACGACTGCTTCCACATACACGCGTGTGGAATTCACTCTAGCTGCCGCACTCGAAATCTTGACTGTGCGCACGTGTCGTCCTGAATTCTGCTTTACTGCTTTACCGTTGTCGCTACCACGACGGCTTCTCCGTCCCGTTCTCTTCAGAACGGCATCTTTCCGCAGCTGCGCGACATCGCAGAATTTCTCCTTGTGCCCTGTCTTCTTGCAGTTCTTGCAGAACCACAACTTCGCTTTACATGCCCTGGCGTAGTGGTTCCCTTCGTAATTCCAACACTGAATTGCTTTCTTCCCTTCACTGGCGACCATATCAACAGCCTTCACATTGCCAGCGATTGTTTCACTGTCCCTCTTTAGACTCAAGAAGTTCTCACACTCCATATGCAATTCCTGCAGGGACATTTTCCTTTCAGCCTTGTACTCCCTGTCTAAGACTGCAATGAGTCTCTGCCTTATCTCGGCTTCCATTGGAGACTTCAGTCCAAAAATCCATAGAAGGCACTTAATTCCGTCCGAATCCAACTCATGGATTTTCGCTTTCTCACACATTTCGTTCACACGACCAGTATACGTGAGGTAATCCTCGCACTCTTTCTTTTCCAGCTTCAAACACTGGTATCTGGTCGTAAACTCTGAAGTCTTCACATCAAACAGCTGTTTCAGCGTGTTCACGGTTTCCTCGAAACCGATTTCCGAGACTTCTTTAGGCAAAACATGCCTATGGTACTTCTCGAAGGATGCAGCATCAAGTTTCTCACAGAGAAGCCTCACTCTCGCACTCTCAGGTAGCTGCTTTCCATCCTCTACAAACACTGCTCTGTACCTTAAGACCACTTCGAGAAGCATGAGTCCACATCAGGATCGACCACGAACCTGTCGATCCGATTACTCAATGCAGCCATTGCATTTGGCACTGACATGGTTTCACCAGTCGTGCTCAACATATCTGCTCCTCTCACGTGCCTGAGCACCATGTCCAACATATCTTTTTGCTGCTTCTCAGCAACTCTCCTTTGCTCCTCCATGAGCTCCTTGAACATGGACATGACAAGCTGAGGATCCATCTCCGATTAACTCAGCACCTGCTCTTTAGGCTTCCTTCTTAGAGCCTCAGACTTCCTCGAAGTCTTGCTCAGGCGTCCTTTCCTCACTTCCGCTCCTGTAGCGGGAAGTGGCACTCCTGATCGCCACTGTTGTATCCCTGAGGATACAACTTTACTAGACCTCTGGGGCCTCTTCTGACTGCTGTTGGACCTTTGGGGTCTCTTCTTACTGCTCTCTGTGCTAACAGAGAGCCTCACGTCCGCGTGCGTGGAGGCAGCAGAATATTACAGATTTATTAGCCAATAGTACGGCCACACGACGACGACGGCTGGAGGCGATGGAGGTAGGCTGGCGGCGGCTGGAACTCCTCGGCGGCGACCTGCGACGACGACCCCTGAGGGTCTCGGCAGCGGCCTTATATGCGCCCCGTTTTCCCGCCGGTCGTTACTTTGACCTGCCTTGGCGGATTACCACCGCGCCTACGTGGGTGGTCATCGGCTTTCTACTAGCCGGCTACGGGCGCGCTACACACGATCACCACTGTGATCGTCCAGCCATAACAAATAGTATAGAAAAAAGATTACGACACAAATTCCAAATTAACTGAAGACGCTGGCGCTATGACCTGCTAAGCACTATAAATTGGATCCAATCGAAAATCTTCGGATAATTGGAAGAAGGGCGCGTGGAGCGCAGTCGGAGGAGGCGCCGGCTGTGGCCTGCACCCGATACCAGGTTCCTGGTTCGGATTTCTCGCCCAGCCCAACCAAGCCTTCTATCCCTCCGAGGTCGGTGAATTGGTACCAGACGTGTCTGGAAAGGATAAAGCTCTGACTTGTTCATCGGATGGCCACCGCAAGTCATTGTATAGACAAATACGTATTCAACTCGCCTCCACGACATCTCGTAGAAGTAGAATGCGTGGCGCATCCCAAAGAGATTGAATAACGCCGTCCTTTATTCTTTTATCCTCTAATTGGATGATTCGGATAACGGCGATTTTGCGGACCCCGTATTTTTGAATGATTCGAATACGGGCGATTTCGCGGACCTTGGATTTTTCGATGATTTGGATCGTGTTATCCAAATCGGATAACCGAAAATGACTCATTCGGATCCAATGTATGCTAAGCACATCATCCTGGGCGGGACCTATCTCTCAAGGGTCTCTTTAAACTGGTACGCACCCCAGGCGATTGTGTTCTGGAACCTTCTCTCAATGGCGCATACATAGGCTGACCCATGACCTACATTTACAACTATTGTCTTCATATTCCGCAACTACTACGGCAGAGAAAATCGTTCTCGACTGCAAGCAGATTCGACTGCTTCTGCTTTACGAGTTCAAAAAGCGAAGCAGTGCAGTCGCGGTGTATGACCTACGCGGAACGATGGATCCTACCACCTTCTCCTACGACACAGCGAAACTATGGTTCCAGACGTTCAAGAACGGAGGCTTTTGCTTGTAGGCTCAACCACGGTCTGGAAGGCCAGTTGCAGTGAGTGAGCAGCGCCTTCTAGAGCTACATAGCTCAGGAGGATGCTCGGCGCTGCACCCGTGAACTGGCAGAGGAACTCGAGAGCAGTCACGACACCGTACTCAACACCTACGTGGCCTTGGGAGGACATGTAGATAGGGTGCATGGACACCGCATGAACTTGGCGACCACCAGCTATAAGTCCGCCGGGATGTGCGCGTGAACTTCTTGACTTGGAAATTTTCTTGGCTCGAGAACTTGGTCACTGGCGACGAATAGTGGGTAGTCTACGTTAACCATACGCTAAAGCGTTAGTGGCTCAGTTGCGGTGAGCAAGGAATTCCCACGCCAATACCGGAACTTCACCCGAAAAGGTGATGCTCAGTGTCTGGTGAAATTTCAAGCGAGTCACTCACTGGGGGCTGCTACCTGCACACACTGAAACACTAGCGATGTCTACTGCAGACAGTTGGATCGCGTTGAAGCAGCTCTTCGTGGAACCCAAGACAAGGTCTTCTTCCTTCGTATCTTACCTCGTTTCCCACGATAAGCTGCTTCAACGTGATTCCTTCCTTCACGACAATGCGCGTCCACACCTTACTAGGGAATTCCAGAAAAAACTCCAGTGCTTCATATGGCATTCTCTGGCCCACCCGCCGTATTCACCGACCTTGCTCCAACGGACTACCATCCGTTTCTTTCGTTTTCAAACCATCTGCAGGAGAAACAATTCGGCGACAGGGAGCAACTTGAAAAGTGCCTCGCCTGCAGAAGCGGGATCTACAAATTACCTGATGAATGGCAATATGTTGCAGATAATAACGGTGCATATATTATTGCATGAATGGAACGAGAGAAATAAATTTCAAAAAAATGCGCAAGTGGGCTGAATACTTTCCTTAGAACCTGATAGAATATCTAGCGTAGGTCAGCTTTTAAACCGCAAGCACAGCAACCGATCGGTAAGAACTATGCATGCTGTGAAACATACTTGATATAACGTGAGCGAATAACTAGAGAGACCAACAATAAATAAATAAATAAAGACCCCTGTGCGGTAGTAAAAACATTGGCTAATTAAGGTACATCAGTCAGTAAAAGAGACCCTAAAAACGGAGGCGCAAGCCAAAAGCTAAAGCAGGTGCTTGATTTCATGAGCAAAGAAAGAAAACGTCCTTCTCAAGTTCGACCTTCTAAAAAATAAATCTTGGCGCACCGCTACGCCATAGATACCGCCAGGCAATTTCTCAGAAGCACAAAATACACACACACAAGGTACAAGGCACACAACACTTCTCAAGCGCTTCAAACAAGGGCCGAACACTGTGAAAATCGCTGACATTTTACTGACAGCTGTCACTGCCTCGCAGCTCACGTCTAAAAAATCATTTAAAAAAGGAAACGGAAGAAAAAGCTTGCTAAACGTAACAGCTGACATCAAACGTAAAGAAAACGACAGGTGGTGGAAAAAGTTGCCAAAGAACCTATTGAACATACTCTGAGCATTCGAGAAGCAATGCTACAATCTGAAGCACTAATAGTCCTCTGAAAAGCTAGAAGCTCTTTAGGTTTGGAAATAAATAAATAAAAATTTATTCAAAAATTAAAACATTTTTCTATTTGGAAGACTTCGGAATCAGAAGAAGACTTGACTCCTGATTTCCATAGCGGTAGTTTTATCGAACAGGTAACTCACAATCCCGCCAATACACTTTGCAATGAAAGCTGGCCAAGATCACAAAACTATGTAGTTGCGTTTTTGAGAAATTTTCGACCGAAATAATGAACGAATAAATTCAATGTCGAAAATTTTAAACCAAATGAATGAACGAAAAACACAGCTTCGAAAATTTTCAAGCAAATAAACCTGAATGAATTTATTCGCTCATTTTTCGAATGATCGAAAACAGAACAAGCCCACTTTTCGTTTATTCGAATACTCGAATAGACGAATACTTTGTTCGAACCAGATTCTATTCGTATAACATTATAGGATTTTCAAATAAAGTAGAAATCATCTATTTTCGAATAATATCCGCATATTCGTTCAAATTCGAACACTCCCTTTCGATATTCGAATTTGAACGAATAGTCGAGAATCGAGAAATATCAAATATTCGACTATTCGAAGAATTATTCGAATAAATTATTCGAATGTATTATACAGGGTGCGCCAAAATTATGGCGACAACACATGCGCAAACAATTTGACCTTTTATTCGGAGCGTGTGCTTTTTTTCGTGCTCTCATTGTTTTTATTGAGTCAATTAGTTTATGCTTATCTCAGTCAAACATAACAATAAGTCGTTTTTCAAGATAATGAAACGTTCGTGCCACCGTTCTTAAATCATTGAGCTTTACCGTCAAGGCTTCTCGGCGCGCTACATTCACCACCGTCTTGGAGTTCATCAAAATATCATGAACAGGTCCATCAGACGCTAAGAAGACCTGGGAATCGAGGATGATAGATCCGGTCGGGAAAGACACGTATCTGTGACAACTACGGACAACATTAGGAAGGTACGTGGACGAATTCACAGGAAGCTGGCGCGATCCGCCGGTTGTCGGGAAAGATGGAGATCAATGAGACGTCGTTAAGGAGAATCTTCCGTAAACTGGGACTTAAGGCCTACAAGAAGACCCACGTGCACCCTCCTGGACCTTCAAACAGGAAGGAGTTCCAGCTCACAGAGGAAGAATGCTGCAAGACTGGTGCAAAGGCAACTTTCCGCAATTCGTCAGCTTCCACTAGTGGCCAGCTAACTCTCCGGATCTGAATCCGATGGATTACACGGTCTGGCCGTCTCTGGAAGCCTAAGCCTGCGGAAAACCTCACCGCCCCGTGGATCCTTTGAAGGAAGGCGTGGGATGAGCTCAACGCGCCTTACTTGCGTGCCGACGTCGATGCTTTCCCGAAGCGCCTCAAAGTCTGTATCGACGCCGGTGGAGATATCTTCGAATCTCAATGTTGCGTATAGTTCACAATAGACTGATAAACATTATCGCATCGTTGATTTCTAGAAAGTACCGCATTTTCTCTCTCGGCGAATTGAAAACCTTGTCGCCATAATTTTGGCGCACCCTGTATTTACGCTCGCACAACCACACAACGGTACAGTTGAGTTGTACGCCACAATGACCTGCTGTTCCATCAAATTGTTATTTGTAAATCACGTATTTTCTAATGTGCTATGTCCTTGTGAAATGTACGGCGTTGTGCAAATAAATAAATAAATAAATAAATAAATAAATAAATAAATAAATAAATTGCTCGAGTTCTACACTTCGTCCTTCCAGAATACTCCAAATCGAGTGACACGAAGAGCGTGAAGCATTTCATTCGGCTTTCATGAGAAAGTCCGACCGACGCATTGATAGGCGTTTTGGTGTTCTTTTGAAACGTTCGCTTTGTAATGCGCTGCGCGATCGGCGGGCATTCGCGCAGCGCAACACGTAGCCGGCCCACCTAATTTACGACGACTTGGCCCATGATACAGCGTCTCTGATCTCCGAACGTCGACGAAGCTCGGAAAACCGGAGGCTATCTCTCACTTGCGTGATTCGTGTCCCTTCTGGCATCGTCCTCTCGATTCCTCTCTGCGCGACGCTAATAGCTGCTCGTTCTGTCTTCAAAGGACCAGGTGTCGGAGGCTTCCTATAGTGCATAATTAAGGGTGAAATAGACTAATTGATTTTTAGCTAAATATTTGATTCAGTTTACATAGTTCTGCACTGCATACCCTACACTACTTGAGAGCGGCGTAGAGCAGTCGGAGGAGGTGCCGGCTGTAGCGTGCACCTGATACCAGGTTCTTGGTTCGGATTTCCCGCCCAGGCCAACCGAGACTTTCATCCCCACGATGTCGGCAAATTGGTACCTAACTTGTCTGGGAAGGATAAAGCGCTGAATTGTTGATCGGCTGGTCACCGCAAGTAACTGCATGGCCAAATTCGCATTCAAATCACCCCACGATATCCCGTAGAAATAACATGCGTGGCGCGTCCCAAAAGAGATCGAGTAGCGCCGTCCTTTATCCTTTATCATTTTAAAGGATAAAGGATATAGGATAAAGGACGGCGTTACTCAATCCCTTCTGGGATGCGCCAGCGCATTCTACTTCTACGGGATGTCGTGGAGGCGACATGAATGCGTATTTGGCCATACAATGACTTGCGGTGGCCAGCCGATGAACAAGTCAGCGCTTTATCCTTCCCAGACAAGTCTGGTACCAATCCACCGACCCCGGAGGGATGGAAGGCTTGGTTGGCCTGGGCGGGAAATCCGAACCAAGAACCTGGTATCGGGTGCACACGACAGTCGCGCCTCCTCCGACTGCGCTACACGCTCCCAATTTATCATTTTACTGCATGCAATTTGGACAGTGTTCGCAAAACTACTGCCCACTCCACAGCTTCCCGTCCCGCCTACTTCATTTGATCGAAGGAGCTGATATTCAGCAGATCCACGTCATTCTCTACCATCACGTCATCCTAAACTTATAGCCCTATTTCAACACCAGAGCGCTGATGGCCATTGAAGATTCAGCTGTTTCCATGGTTATAATCGTGACCGGTTCCACAAATAGCAACTATTTTACAGTACTCGGAAGACGTTTCCAAGGAGTGCAATGCAATTCTTCACGGTGTAACTGTGACGTTAACTCGGAACGCGTCACTTTCCACAAGATGAATGCCCTGATGTTTCGTCAGAAATCGAATAAAAAACACTCAGAAGTTAACTGTCTCGACCAGGGATTCATGGAAGCAATGAAACATAACACCAGAAATACATGAATAAAGAATAAAACGATAAATATCAGCTTTAGGCAAGCCTTTTGCTGGACGCGCCAAACATTCAACTTCTACGAAATGTCGTATAGACAGTTTGAGTACGCGTTTGGCCTATACAGTGACTTCTAAAGGTCAGACGATGAACAAGACAACGCTTTATCCTTCCCAGACAAGTCTGGTACCAATTGCGTGGAGGGATGGAAAACTTGGTTGGACTGGGCGGGAAATCCGAACGAGGAACCTGGTATCGGGTGCACGCGACAGTCGCGCCTCCTCCGACTGCGCTACACGCGTCCAGACTAAGAAGAATAGTAATTGATAAATTGCACCTCTAGAAGTGCCTATAAAATCAACTGAGTAAGACTCTGATCTTTAAGGATCTCAAGAATGAGGAAACTAAAAATCTGGTCAAGGATTTCGTGCGTTCCTCAGGTATCAATGCGATAGCATAGCTCTCCAGAACTAAATACTTTCCAGCTGGCTCAAACGGCCGACCAACGAATAGCATAGAGCATAGGCTCCAGGACACTGTGAGAGTCTTATCTGCGAGAACTCATCCATGGCAGATAATCGCCCCACAACATGTATAATACACGAGCCATATGGTTGCACCTTCCCTTGCGAACGGATGCACCTCAAAAAGCGAATGATCCAAGAACAACCTGCTGTAAATGACTATGGCTGCATCCATGGCAACTCCCAGCAACTGGCTTGGACTCCAAGGCTGCTAGGCTTTTTTTCGGTAGGGTAATGTCATTTGATGCAATTTTCCATCGTATTCTAAAGAATAGAACAAGAATAGAACAGGGCGCGTGTAGCGCAGTCGGAGGAGGCGCCGGCTGTGGCGTGCACCCGATACCAGGTTCCTGGTCCAGATTTCCCGCCCAGGCCAACCAAGCCTTCCATCCCTCCGGAGTCGGTGAATTGTCTGGGAAGGACAGAGCGCTGACTTGTTCATCGGCTGGCCACCGCAAGTCACTGTATGGCCAAATAGCATTCAAATCGCCTCCACGACATCCCGTAGAATAAGAATGCGTGGCGCATCCCAAAAGGGATTCAGTAACGCCGTCCTTCATCCTTTATCCTTTTATTCTAAAGAATATTATTTTCTGCCCGAGTGATACCTTATGCCGCTTGCGCAGGCTTCTCTTTTCTTTTTAGCGATGTTCTTCTTTCAACGTTTTATGTCTTTGATTCCATTCAACATAAGTGTATGCTTATGTAATAAATAAATAAATAAATAAATAAATAAATAAATCTTCCATCAGAGGATAACGGTGGACACCACATGAATTATTATTTCAGGATACGCCATGAACTACATCTCCAGGTGGTATTATGAAGATCTTATGAAGGATAATTCAAATAATGCGGCGATCAACGAAAGGCAGCAGGCAGATGGGCAAGTCACAGATAACCTCCATGAGAGCGCATCATCTCCTGATTCTCGAAAATAAAAGGTTTAGTCGACTTGGTAGTTAACCGAAACTGAAATCCACTGGGCTCACGCGTGAACTGGCGGCTTCTGTCAATTGTGCCACACCTGCCCTAATTACCTCAGTCGTCAAGCATAGCTAACATATCCAATTCATCAGCCAGTAGCTTAGATAATGAAGCTAATAGAATGATGGATTCTCATGGTCCTCCTCTCGGCAACATCTTGAGCATTAAGGAGTTCTTGGACAATTCTATGACAGCCCATGAGGAAACAATCACCTGCGAATATAGAAGTTTGAAGCGAGGACCCTCAGACGAGTTGCTTCAGCATCTGCGGAGCTTTGCTAGGAGGCGTGAATATGAGTACCTCCTCTGCCGCAAAGGAATTTCAGTCGAGGAAGGTATAAAGGAAAAATGCATTATCCTTTCGGGAGGGTGGAAGTAAGATCCAATCCCTTTTATCATCCGTCATTTCCTGGCTTATAACGACGGCAATAACATCTTATTTTGGTTTAATTACCCAAGTTTGCGAACATTCCTCAACGACATCGATACACGGTCCAGGATCAGGACATCCATCTAGGAAGGACACAGGTATGCTAACTAGATCTCTCATACATACGTCCCCTCCCTTACTGGTGAGCACGGGGGGACGGATCCTTCTTGGTTTGGTTTTTGTATAACGGCCTGTGCGAGACGAAAACCAAACTATCTCTTTCCTTTTTCATTTATTTGCATGCCTTGGTTCTTTTCCTTCCTTTACTTCTATCCTACTATATATTAAGTAGGTAGACCACAACTGTACACCTGTCTGTCTGTCTGTCTGTCCCTACATCCGTCCGTCATAATTCCAAAGGAGCGGTTCCGCAACTCAATCGGTACTATTGATCGTTGGCAAGGGAAAACCCTACTTCGCTGTGATAAACATGCAGTTATATTGGCAAGCGGACGAGTGTAAGAACAAATAAACAACATTGGTCGGCTGGCCATCGTCGATCGATTTTTATCGATTTTGCCCCGAGATGACTGCTTGAGATGAGAGCTGTGCGAAAATGTTGGCCGGTGGGTAGATCTCACAACAAGTGAACAATATCGATCGACTGTTGTCGATCGATTTTGAGGATTTTTGTTTAGAGGAGCGAATCACGCGGAATGATGTGCGATGAGCAGACTTCACAGCGAGTATACAAGATCGGATCTAGTCGATTACTGGGGCTAAGACCCAGCCAGTATTCAGGGCGGTCATTAGGTTGGCTAACTGCTGGACGAAAATGAACAAAAAAGTCTACGAGAGATATTTCTAGAATTTTCAGCTTCCCAACTGAAAGAGCCCCGCAATCTGTTACCGCGTCGCTGTCCTAGAAGATGTTCCCCAACTAGAACAGCAGCGAGGAAACATACTGTAAACAAGCAAGCGCAGCATAATCGACGACATGACACAGTAGCAAAGACGGAGTTACAGAGTGTAGCTAGCGCTTCAAACTAATTTCTAAGCATTTGATGTTCGAGGACAACGAACAGTAGGTAGCGGAAAATATTTTCGCGACGACGGGCCACTGACGGAAATTGTTTCCGCGATGAAGTGTCTAAATCAAGATGCACTTTGAATGCGGGTTCAAAACTTCAAGAGGTCAAGTGATATAAAGCCACCTGGATCACATATCACATGGAAAGTGACCATCAGCTTTTTCTGAAGGTGCGAAGACTTGTCCTCACAATAGCGGTCATCAAAGCAAACAAACGACGTATTTGCGAAGGGTCAGACGAAAAAATCGACGACAAAAACGGCCATCCACCAAAGTCGAGGAAGCAACAGTGGGAATGCGATGGTATGGCATGACGTCTTCAGAATAATGCGGCCGCCTTCAGAAAGGGACGACGTCGACCGGCGAAAGGACAGACGATCGATCGCCGCCGAACGACGACGGATCGAAAACCACGGGGCGAACGGGGGGACGTCGGGCCGTCTGGGAGAAGCAGCACGCGCGCAGCAGCAATTTTTCGGCAGAGCACTGTAATTAGCGGCAGGTAGCGCAATTAGTGGCCGGCCACCTATACGGGGGACGGTGGTCGCCGGTCGATCGATAGCGGGGTGGTAACGGGCGGGGCCGGCGCCCGCTGATCACCACCGGCCGGCCGACCGCTGTGGTGGTCGGTCGCCGGTCGGGTCCGGCCGGCCGGGCGGCCTCTTTCAAGAACACCGCTCGGGGACCACAAGTGCTCCCCGGTGGGGGTACTGGGAAACTGGATGGAGTGGGAGGAAGCCGAAAGCGAAGTGCTGCGTGCATGGGCATTATAGTTGCGCTCGAACGAACAAAAGGATAAAGGGCGGCGTCACTCAATCCTCTTCGGGATGCGCCACGCATTCTACTTCTACGGAATGTCGTGGAGGCGATTTGAATGCGTATTTGGCCATACAATGACTTGCGATGGCCAGCCGATGAACAAGTCTGCGCTCTATCCTTCCCAGACAAGTCTGGTACCAATTCACCAACCCCGGAGGGATGGAAGGCTTGGTTGGCCTGGGCGGGAAATCCGAACCAGGAACCCGGTATCGTGTGCACGCACAGCCGGCGCCTCCTCCAACTGCGCTACACGCGCCCCTCGAACGATTCCTTTTTACATTTTTAAAGGCTTTTATAGAATATTCTCATTATAATAAAAAGAAAGAGTAGGGCTATTCTTCGGCGAAATAAACAAACAGGTGTTGTGCAGTCTCTTAGGGCAAGGCACTACACTATTCTAAAAAAATTCGATTTGCAATCCGTGCTTTCCTTTTCCTCTTTACTATATTAGGTTGAGTCATAAATGTTGCAACATTTCTGTTTTTTTCTGGAATTCAAAGCAAACCCGCTGAAGCGTTATAATCTGTTTGAAAGCTTGTTTCCTAGCGATCATTTTCAGTTATGAATCGCTAGTTTTCGTTGCGTTGTTGAAAACTTTTATCCAGTAGAACGATGACCACTCAAAGTGAAAAGGTGATTTTTTATCTTCGAACGTTTATTAATCTATGCAGTATCAACCTAAAAAGACTGGTCTAATTATGGGCATTCCACGTCGTTGTATCGTGTTTCATGTACTGGTGGTACCCATCTTCTCCAGTCGCGATCATTGCCACCGCAAGTCCAACACCGATTTTCGATCCAGGAAGGATCAGTCGTTTAAAGTGGCCCCACTGGCCAAGTACCGGATCCACTTGTCCTTCAAACCGATCTGTGCCAAACGCTTTTCATTATTAGCCAGCTCAGGAAACTCTCAATAGTTGTTTTAGATCGAATAGTGTCGAATCTTGAAGGGCTCGTGACCGTGACCCATCCTTCCTCAAACTTGGGTATTTAAACAATTCATTTCATTATTTTCAATTAGTTCAAGCTCGGCAGCAACCCAGCGACGGGGGTCAAGCACATTCAGGAAGTTACCGGCAAGTTCACTCCTAACTGAATAAAATATTGGAGTTTGTGTCAGCGGTTCCTTTCCGCCCAGAAGGGCAACAAAGGCAAACCACCCCTGGATGACCAACAGCTGCAAACAAAGGACACCTGCGCCGATTGTTCAGGTCGAATTCTTCTCAAACCACACAAGGAGAGACGGATGATCTCCACACCTCCCAGGGAACCACCCCTCGTCGGCTGCAGAAGATTGTAAGGTCGTCAAAATTGCCTTCGAATGTGCCTCATGCGTTGACGGAAACCCAAGTAAATCGCTGTGCTTGAGAGCTCCTGTGCACCGGTTTAAGCGAGGGGACCTGCATCGAGTCTTTACCAGCGATGAAAAGCGGATGCTTCACTGCAACTGTAAAGCTGGAAAGCAATGGCTCGAACGGAACGAGCTGGGGTTCTGACGTCAAAACCGGAGCTCCACCGAAAGAAGGTCTTGCTGTGCATTTGATAGTCAAACCATCTTCGACGCTTGCTTTTGCCAACAACTCGACTAGATCTAGCAAAAATTAGTGGAGAATGAAGTCGATACGAGCCATTCTTCCTTCCACCAGGGCAACAGCCGACCGCTTACGGCACTTCAGACGCTGACAAAAATCTAGGAATTGGGCTGGACCAAAATCAAGCAACTACCATACACTTCGGACATTGCTCCGTCTGACTGCCATCTGCTTTGGTCGATGGATCACTTCCTCCATGGTAGGCGCTTCGCCGAAGTCGATGAGGTCTCGGCGGTGGTACACGACTTCTTCAGGTCGAAACCTACCGAATTCTAGTTCTACCGAGATGTAATTCATTCCGTGCATGAAAAGCGGAAGACACTCATTGAGAATAGCGGTAGTTACTTCGTCTAAGGCAATCTTTCTTCTTTTGTGGTATAATCTTATTTTTACTGGAAGACTAATGTTGTTGCAAAATTTAAGATCAACCTAATAGTTTTGGTCTCCTGAGTTTGTTCCTGAGCTGCGTACTCTGTAATTATTACTGTCAATGTTATGTTTCTGATCGAATGATTGTTTTAATGATTGGTATTAGGCACACTAGCATGTGCTTGAACAGATATGTATATAAATAAATAAATAATTTATTCAAATAATTGTTCGAATAGTCAAATATTCTATATTTCTTAACTGTCCAATATTTGTCCGAATTCGATCATGAAAGTTTTTAAAAAGTCCAATATTCGTCCGAATTCGAATATCGAAAGCGAACCATATTCGAATATTATTTGAACCGAATGGAAAACTTCACCTTTATTCGAAAATCGAATAATGTTATTCGAATGTCGAATAAACTTCGAGTCTTCAAGGACAGACGTGGTTCGTATAAATTATTCGACTATTCGAATATTCGAATAAACTAAAAATGGGCCTTTTCGATTTTTCATTCGAAAAAATTTATGAGCGAATAAATTCGTTCGCTCATTCGCTGGAAATTTTTTGACATTGAATTTATTCGTTCATTTGTGCGATAAAATTTCTCAAAGGCACAACGACATATAATGGGCACAATTGACCTTCACGACTTCAGAGGGCGACAAAATTTCTTTCCCTCAGACATCACCCAGAAGGGTACTGATCACGAATATGATGTATAGCGGAGTCGAAGGAAGTGCCGGCTGTCGCGCGTACCCGACACCAGGTTCCTGGTTCGGATCTCCCACCCAGACCAATCAAGCCTTCGATCGCTCCGGGATCGGTGAATTGGTACCAGACTTGTCTGAGAAGGACAGAGCGCTGATTTGTTCATCGGCTGGCCACCGCAAGCCATTGTATGGCCAAATACACATTCAAATCGACTCCACGACCTCTCAAGAAGTAGAATGCGCGGCGTATCCCAAAATGGGATAGATTAACACCGTCATTCAGCCTTTTATCCTCCATTTATAATAAAAAATATATGTATTGTGGCTCCAACCTCAAAGGCACTGAGATATTTCATATCCGGATCACTTGAAGAGATACACCAGAGATAGAATTGTATACATTTTGCCCCTCACCCCTCCCTCACCCTTTCAACTAGAATAGAACTTTCTTTACAAATCGGATAGGGAATCGATGTCTTCTTTAGAACTCGGCATCTTTAGCACTCTGCGTTGACCTTAATATTCATAGGTGGTGCTCATCTGCATTCTCTAGAGAACCCAAGCTTCAATGCTTTCGGTACAAACCCTGCCAAAGCAGTGAAACTCATATGGCTGATGACGAAAAATCAGGCTCTACAGAATGTCATCTTCTTGAAAACTTCTCAAGCATTAATCGATTTGCCGTGCCGCGGTAGTTCCGTTCAGCTTTTCAGGCCCTAAATGCGATGAATTTGTTCATGGCCCACTTCCTTCCCATTCCGCATTCTATTTCTGCGGTTGCCGACTGCCATAAAAGCGGCGATAAGCGATGCGCGCGGTTAGTGGATCCAGGGGACGCATCTTGATGCTACCTGAGCGGATCTTTGAGTACTCAAAATGCCTTGCGGGTTGAGCCAAAAGCATGCCAGGGTTCTATTTTGCTAAGGGAATTTTATCAAATTACCGAAATCGAGAATAGTTGAAGATTTGAGGATCTGAACCAATGAAGTCACTGTGGATACGAGGTGAACCATGACCTCCAGATTTTACGCGAGCGAAAGCATCGCCTCTTGTCCACTACGCCAAAAGCACCTTTCCCGTTGAACTCTTATTAACAATCTGGAGTTGAAAACAAACAATTATTGCGATCTGACGAGTTTTTTGTTCGGAGTTTTCGTGAAAAAAATTCAAAAATTTATTTCGTACTGAGTTGGTTCCGAAGAGGTGCCGCATTCCTCAACAAATTAAGTCAAACTGATGTAGAAGTAAATGTGGGGATGTAAAGGAGATTTATTTAACTTAATAGCCGACCTCCATTTTTGAAGCGCTGCTGAGAGATGTTGGAGTAGTGGTCTGATTCTCATGTCATACAATGAAATGAATATGCGTTGAAGGGGAATAAATGGATTAAATATACAGCTCAGTCTATCCCAAGAAATTATTGAAAAGGCTCAAATTCTACGATCTCATACACACATCTGAATTGGGAAATGCGAAACAAAGGACTTAGGATGGCGTTAATCAGTTACTGTTTGGGATTTACCACGCATTCTCCTTGTATCGTAGAGTCTAAACGCGAAGTTGGTCCACACTATGACTAGCGGTGCTAGCGCTCTTTCCTTAAAATGCGATTTAGTGACCCCGGCTAGCGCGGTCGGAGGAGGCGCCGGCTGTCGCGAGCACCCTGATTCAGGGCTCCTGGTTCAAATCTGCACGTGCCCATCAAGACGTCAACACACTGGAGTCGCAGAATTGCTGGCAGTCTTGAAATATGAAACACTGATTTGTATACTGGCTGGTCATCACAAGACACTACGCATTGGAGTTGCCTCCACGACATCCCTTAGAAGAAGATTGTGCGCCCACTGCAAACAATTGATTAGCAGTGTCCTATTTCCTAATAAAATCTAAATCGAGTTAAAAAACTGGCAGGATAAAGTGAGCTGACCATTGAGTAAAGTCGTACGCAATGCGTAATGACGGAAGACTCAGGCAGACGCGGAGTCTACTACTTGCGCCCACCCCCTACCATGCCAACCATTCCAAAGGAGTCGTTGAACGAACGTCAGAATTCTGTTCAAGGAGCAAAATACAAGCCCTTTTTACCGTGTGACGTCTCGACATTAATCTTGTGCTACACAGAATAGAGGTAATAATCCAATACGTGCCTTCTCTGGATGCCAGACACATTTTTGCACCGTCCTATTTATTATCTATTAGTCAGATATATCTAAAATAATTTCGGATTTGAGCTACAACCTTTGAACAATCGAAAAATTAAAACAGGTAAGTAATAAGACTGCTAAGGAGAAATGGAGGGCCGAATCAAAAATCAGATGTGCTCTGGGGGGGGGGGGGGGGGAGAGGGTGGGTTGTAAATTTTCAGTAGAAATCGTACTCTCCGGTAAAGATTAGTGCTTTGTTGCTTTCAAATTTTCAGAAATTGGTGTGAGCTGGCAGTACTTTCTCGGGTAAGAAAATGGCAATTCAAGATTTGCAACCAGTCACGTCATCCTCGAAAAAAATCTTGAATGGCCATTTTCTCATCTGAGAAAGTGCTGTCGGACCACACCATTTTCTCAAAATTTGAAAGTGACAAAGCACCAATCCTAACCGTCATGTTCATAGACAAATGTTACAGCGTTCGAATTCCCCTCCCCCACCGTACTACTCGTTTAGTCCTCCTGGCTCGCGCTTCCCTGGGCAAAAGCTACCCGAAAGGAATGTATACGTAGTTCGCGCAATTTTTGAAGTTAGTGACATTTTATGGTTGGCAACTAATTTCGTGGACGCACAAGCGCCTTCAACAAAAGTGTTCATAAACAAATAACAAATAACAGTTTTCAACCAAAGTAAGATCTGTTGAAATGCGGGACTGCTTCCCATTTATCAGCTACCTGGCCCGCCCCACAGCTGTAGAATTCTTGTGCTTCTGAAGCCAAGAATCCTTGGAGGTGCATTTTGACATGGTCCACATTAATAAATCGTTCTCCAACCAAGAAGTGCTGCAGCGAGCTATCAAGATGCTGGTCATTTGGCGCACAGCCTGTGCTGTAAAGTGGCTGAGTTAGACGCTCCCAGCTAAGGTCTTCGATTTTTTGAAGCTCCCGATTCGTAACGTGTGATCTGGCGTTATCTTGCTGATAG
This sequence comes from Heligmosomoides polygyrus polygyrus, assembly GCA_947396885.1. Classification (NCBI taxonomy): domain Eukaryota; kingdom Metazoa; phylum Nematoda; class Chromadorea; order Rhabditida; family Heligmosomidae; genus Heligmosomoides; species Heligmosomoides polygyrus. The sequence goes on along the minus strand of OX377204.1, from coordinate 84,227,619 downwards.
ATAATATTCCGCTCCTGAAAATCTGTCTGAACCGATTCCAGCGGAGTTCAGCCTGCGCGCGGCCAGACTGAGAGGAGTAGATTACAGCATTAATGCTGGAAACGTTCTTGACAAGCTCCCAGAAGTTAGTACCTTCTTGACACCACCAAACGGAGAGAACGTAGCGAACCGGACGCCTCAAAAAATAGAAGACCTTGACTGGGAGCGTCAAACTCATTCACCTTACAGCCCAGACCTTGCGCCGAGTGACTACCACATTTTTAGTTCGGTGCAGTACTTCTTGGTTGGAAGACGATTTAATACTGTGGACCGGGTCAAAATGCACCTCCAAAGATTCTTGGCCTTAAAAGCGCAATAATTCTATGGCCGTGGGATAGACCAGCTAGCTGATATATGGGAAGCACTTCTGCGTTCCGAGGGATCTTATTTTAATTAAAGATTGTCATTAGTTATTTGTTAATAAATACTTTTGCTGAAGATTCTTGAGAGTCCACGAAATTAGTTGTCAGCCTAATACATGTAGCGCAAAAGCAAAACTTTCCACTTTTATTAATAAGGCCACATCGAGGTCAGGTCGAGACTAACGAAACTCATGGCTAGAGCACATCTGTGGAGCTACAAGGGACTGAAAAAGGTACGAGTTGGATTTCCGTCCGAATTGAAATTGTTTCACATCTAAATGCCTCCGCTAGATCTGATATGTAGCATCATAAGCAACAGTTGCTAAGGAAAAGATTAAAATAGAATACGGAAATAACATTAGGCCATGAAGCTAAGAAAATCAAGCCAAAACAAAAAAATAAAATAAAATATTAATACTAAACAAATTAATACTAAATAAATATTTTTGCAAAAATAAATGCTGGAAGATAAAGGATAAATGTGATCGCTAAAGAGCAGTAAGACAAGCTATTCTAGTTTCACTGGATACCGTAAAGACATAGCATATTTCGACAATAGAATGGCTTCCGGTGGCCAGTAGATGAACATCTCAGTGTTTTGTCTTTCCCATGAAAGCCTTGTGTCAAGCACCGACCCAGAACGAATGGAAAGTTTTAATTAGGAAAAAATTGAAACACACCTTCTGATAATGCGAGTCAATCTGTTTCGACCGGTATATAACATTATTACGTAAAATCTCAAACTTCTCCCTTCTTGAAACTTCGGCATTGTTGTGAGTTGTCAGTTCTTTAGGTATTAGGTGGATCTTTATTTCGCAGGCCCTACGAAATAAAGATCCATCTAAAAACCTCGTGTGGCACAGTATACACTAACTGACAATTACGCAAAATGCTTTCAGCCAAGTCCTGAATAAAATGTAAGAAATGGCGGGCTTAGGTTCCAACTTACTACATTATGAACTTTCTTAAACCTCGCAATAATGAAGGCGAATGTAGCAAAATTTCGGAAATTATTCTGAGTATCATATTCTAGCGCATTTGGAGGAGGCGCCGGTTGTCGAGAGTATTCCAAATCGAAGCTTCTTACCATTAGTTCACATCCGCACACGGCAACTAAGCCTTCCGTGTTTCGGGGTATTAGGTTATCCCATAAGCCCCGCCATTTTTTTCAACGATTTATTGCGGTCTCTTGCATAGCGCTATATAGCTTTCGAAAAAGAATGATTTGCTCTATCAGAGCATGTATTGCCTTTCTTTTTTCATCCTGAATTTTGTCAATTTTTAAGTCGTTAAAGTGAAAAGTGAAATGTGGCCATCTGCGCACTTGTTCTATTTCGCTTCGGCTCGGAAATTTTTGCGCAGTTTTTCATAGCATTTGAAAGACAAAAGTAGTACAAGAATGCGTGTTGATCCTGTTTGCTCAGTTGTCCTTTATTGACTTTTAGGCCATCAAATTGGGACGTCCGACTTTTCCGTCCGAATTTTTACCGAAACTCCTGCTCTGTGATTGGACTTTTTTGCTTGGTGTTATATGTCATTCGGAAGAGGGCGTCATGTTATATGAGAATTTGTGTCGCGTTTATTGGCTCATGCTGATTTCTGTATCAACAAAACTTCAAAGAGAGAAAAATCATCTTCACCAACAACTTCTTCTCCTTGTTTAGTTGTTGATTCCACAGAAATCAGCATGAACCACTAAAAGCGACACAAATTCTTACTGAGCAAGGCACCCTCTTCCAAATGACATATAACAAGCACCAGCCAAGCAAAAAAGCACCAGCCAAGCAAAAAAGTCCATTCCAGAACAGGAGCTGTCGGTAAAATTCGGACGGAAAAGTCGGACGCCCCAATTTGATGACCAAAAAATCAAGGACAAATGAGCAAATAGCGCCAACACGTATTTTTGTAGTACAGAACATTGTCTTCCAAATGCTATAAAATACAAAAAACTTCAAACAAAAGAGGAGAGAACAAGTGCGCAGAAGGCCACCTTTTCACTTTTCACTTGAACGACATAAAAATTGAGAAAATTCAGGATAAAAAAGAAGTGCAATAGATATTCTGATAGAGCAAGTCATTCTCTTTCGAATGCTATATAACGCTGGCGAAACTCGCAACGAATCGTTGAAAAAAAAACGGCGGGGACTTTTTAGACAACCTAATAGACCGACTGTTCCAAGACTAGAAATGGGCTTCTGATTTTCCTTCATAAAATCCACGTTCGTTCGTATTTTATAGAGAAGGCCCGTGGAATAAAAATATTTATACCATTACTCATTGGAAAAATCAACCTGCTTTTTCACCATAGTAAACCTGTCGGACGAGGAAGAGATGGAATGTAAACCACCCTTTTTACATCTGGGTATAAAAGACTTGGATAAATTAGACGACTTTTATGGAGGAAAATCAGCACCCCATTTCTAGTCCCGCAACAGTCAATCTAGTCCCAAAACTTGAGAGACTTAGTTGACGAGGGTGGATCCGAATCAAGAACTCTCGATATGGAACACACTCGACAAGCGGCGCCTCCACCGATTGCATTGCCGTCCTTTCTCAAACTATTTCCTTAAATTTTGCTAGATTCGTCCTTATTATTATTCGGCTAAAATGACCGTTATGTTGGAAACTAAGCCTCCACCGATTCTTGTAAATTTATTCTGAACTTGAACGAATGTTTTTTGTATAGCGTTATACACGTGGGCGCGTGTAGCGCAGTCGGAGGAGGCGCGACTGTCGCGTGCACCCGATACCAGGTTCCTTGTTCGGATTTTCCGCCCAGGCCAACCAAGCCTTCCATCCCACGGTGAATTGGTACCAGACTTGTCTGGGAAGGATAAAGCGCTGACTTGTTCATCGGCTGGCCACCGCAAGTCATTGTTTGGCCAAATACGCATTCAACTCGCCTCCACGACATCCCGTAGAAGTAGAATGCGCTGGCGCATCCCAGACGGGATTGAGTAACGCCGTCCTTTATCCTTTTATCCTTTATAGCGTTATAACCGTTCAAAAGAGAATGATTTTAAAAAATAAAGGAGGGAAGGAAGAAACCTAGGCCTGCTTTGATCATAGTGAACCTTTCGGACGAGGAAGAGATCCAGCGGGACCTTCCTCTTCAGACTTGTACCGATTAATTGGTACAAAATCTGTCAGAGAAGGATAACACACTGACTTTTCTATCAGCGGCAGTCGTAGGTCTTTGTACAGTCCACAGTCCATCGTTCAGTCCAAAGCTTCATTGTACAATGCACTCAAACTGCCTCCACGATCTCACGTAAAAGTAGAATCCGTGGCGCATCCCAGAAAGAGGTAGACTAACTCCAATCTCTACTCATGTCCGAATCGGAGGAAACTATAGAAGTGCTACATAGCAGCCAAGGTCGTATAAAAACGTCTGACTGAGCTGTTCCCAAGTGCTTCGGAGGGCCACGAAATCCTTTGGACATGCGATCCTCCAATTATAAGCCAGCCGCGCGCCGACGCGTCACATCAATCACTCACACACCGTCAAAGGTACACAGCCGACTGGGGCTGTAATTTGAGGACACTGCCAAAAACTGGATGCGGGAATGGGAGCTATATTCCGCACAACATGCTCTTCAGGGCTGTTTTGCGAGATTTGAGGGCTAGCAGCTTTGACCCTCTAAAAACTGCGCATTTAGAAACACAGAGCACTAAGGCTAAATGCAAGACAGATCCATTGAAAACAAAAAACCCAAAATTCTAATCCAGAGTCAACGCTAACAACGCGAATCCAGATCAGCCGCTCCTGACAAGAAGTCGCAACACACGATGATATAGTGAAATAGAACAACGAACCGTTTTCACATACCCGTTGCAGCAGCGCTAGCAAGAGTTCAGCAGGGTCAGAGCCTCTTCTCTGATTCATGCTTTATTGAGCGCGTGTAGCGCAGTCGGAAGAGGTGTCGACTGTCGTGTGCACCCGATACCACGTTCTTGATTCCAATTTCCCTCCTAGGCTAGCCAAACCTTCCATCCCTTCGGGGTCTGTGAATTGGTACCAGACTTCTCTTGGGAAGGATTAAGCGCTGACTTGTTCATCTGCCTGCCACTGCAAGTCATTGCATGGCCAAATAGGAATCCTGATCACCACCACGACATTCCGTAGAAGTTGAACGCGTGGCGTATTCCAAAAGTGCTTGAGTAACACCGCCTCTTATAGTTTGACGTTTATCCATGCTTTAATCCTACCAAATCACTTCAATGAAGAATACATCAACACAACCGCGAAGGGCACTACTGCATTGCGGTTGTAAACCCCTCAGTATTTTTCCCAAATCCTATTTAACTTTAAAATTAATTTTAATTCAAAGTTTGCATTATATTATATTTGTAAGATAATGATTTTAATTATAATTGGATTAGGATAAGGGATAAAGGTCGACGTTATTCAATCCCTTCTTGGATGCGCCACGTATTCTACTTCTCCCGGATGTCGTTGAGGCGATTTGAATGCGTATTTGACTATACAATGACTTGTGGTGGCCAGCCGATAAACAAGTCAGCGCTTTTTCCTTCCCAGACAACTTTGATACCAATTCCCCGACTCCGGAGAGATCGAAGGCTTGGTTAGCCTGGGCGGGAAATCTGAGCCAAGAAGCTGGTACCGGGTGCAAGCGACAGTCGGCGCCTCCTCTGACTGCGCTACACGCGCCCGATTATAATTGATCATAAACATATTCCAAATTTACAAAAATACGTAGAAAAAACAAATTTAAACTTAAACATAATTAATATGTTATATTTTTATAAAAAATAATTGAAATATTTAAATATAATTTAAAATTGATTATATAAAAATATATAAAAATAGAACTCGTATACAAAAATATTTTAATAAAAAAGAATATTTTAGGAGAACATTTTAAAAACCATCTTTGTTAACGTTAAAAAATAAACAGTGTTATAACAACTTCCTATTTCATTGATGAACCACCAGAGAGATGTTGTAGTGAACAAGGTTCATCTAAAGAAAGGTGGCAAAACGAACCGTAAAAGGTTATTTTTTCTTTTTCTTAATATTTTATTTTTGAATCCCAATAACAGCACTGACTCGTCAAGAGTAGAATCGACATCCCTTGTTAACTTCATGAAATGTAACTTAAATTATCGAGGACATTTAAGAGGGGCGTTCCTTTGAAACTGATTTCCTTGGCACTCATTTGTCAAGAAAAGAATCGTTAAGTTCAATAAAGGATAAATAATAAAGTTCGGCATTAGCCCCATTGCGGGATGCGCTACGCATTCTACTTCTATGGGAAACCGATGAGGCAACTTGAATGCTATACGATGACTTGTGGTCAGCTACACTTACATAGAAGAGCGCCCAATTTGATCTGAAAAGTGTCCAATTCGCGTGAAAATGATATACAAGCAGGTTCGGAGACCTCGGAAGTCTCAAACCATCACTTCCTTACCGCTCTTTGCCCTAAGAGGGAGACCCGCAAGGACCTCATCTCTCCCAGACCCACTCCCACACCTGGCTGCGGGAGAACAGCACTTGAAGACGAGGCATGCCATGACTGTCACCTCCCATGACGACGTTGCGTGTGTGCACTTGTGCCATGGAATAGTGGCGCCCTCGGAGTGGAGCCGGAGGTGCGTAGGCGCGGCCGGGAGTCGGGTGGCCAGCCAATGCACAAAAAAAGAGAAAACTGGACATTTTGTCACTGCCTTCAGACGAACCCTTGTATTAAGCTCTTCAATTCACTGTGTTATCCTTCCCAGACAAATTTGGCACCAATTCACCAGACCAGCAGGAATGGAAGGCTTGGTTGTCCTGGGCTGGAAATCCGAACCATGAACCTGGTATCGGGTGCACGCGACAACCGGCGCCTCCTCCAACTGCGCTGCCACGTGGTCGATAATTCCAATGCTAGATAATAATACTTTCTTGAAGAAACTTCAGGTCAAAAAGAGTCCATAACCTCTCAGAACTGCTTCCACCTCTAGCGCAGGAGAATGAGCAAAAGCTCCCAGCACATGCTTCGCTTCCCATCACTCCAAAGAATTTCGTTCAACTCGATTCTACCGGTCGTTTCTTCTTCGTTCATAGTTAGCACTTCAAGGTCTCTTAGAGTAGAGGCTCATTTCAGCTGCTTATGCCATGAAGCCTGTCAGCTCTTCACATGGAAGTGGAAAAGAACTCGCCGAAGCACGCAAAAAGTTGACATGACTTGAAGCTACTCCACCAAATTAACCTTACAAAATTAAAAGAAGAACGTGCGTGTTTCTAACCTATGCATAACGATTTAAAGCACTTCTTATAGAATTGGAATATAGGTAGTCAGTTCTTATTGCTCGAGGAAAGCTTAGCAGCTACATATTGGCCTCATAATCAGCCTAAGGCTCCAATAAAGCGTAGAGCAATGAAATGATTAAACGAAGGTCCAGAGAATCCGAGACGATGGCTGCAGAGCTAATTGGTGCCTTATCTCGAACTTATCAAACAACCTAGGTATTATACATGATGTATCGCCGCTTCCCGACTGAATGAATTTGCATACATAAAGGACAACGGATCGAAGGTCTTTCCTCTGTGAGATGCGCCACGCACTCTACATCTGCAAGATATCGTGAACGCAATTTGAATGCGTGCTTTGCCTTACTATGAGCGCAAATAATAGCGATGCAATATGTTGTGAAGATGTTGAGCGGAGATTGTTATGGAGCATTATTTGGCTTATACTCCAGCGTAGCTGCCTTCTTCAGAGCCTTATGGAAACAGCCGAAAGGCTAGTTGGTCACCCTCGAATGGAGAACGACTGGACTTCCAGTGAGGAAATCTGTCCTAACCCGCGACCCTGCTATGGGGACTCACACTTTCCTCTCATGGTTCTAGTGAGCGGAACACCGAACATTAGATTAGCTGCTCACGCAAGAATGCTCGTGTGATCTTCCCGATGCTGACGGGGAAGGGAACCTGATGTTCAGCGCCAGCAAGAGGTGAGAAGAATTAGGGCCGAAGCGAAAGCGAACAAGAGATTGGGCGACAGTGCACATGCGTCGCGAGATTGATACGTGAGCGACTCGGATCGGACATGTACATCTCGGCGGCGCTCGGAGAAATGTCCTAATTCGTCAGCATTCGCGAGAACGCCGCTGTTCCTGATCGAAGACGGCGAATGGTTCGGGTGAAGGAGCAAGCGATCATCATGCACAGGAATGCTCGTCTTCGCTCGTGCCACGCCGGCGGGTCGTCGTATGTGCTTAGTCGAGGGATAACGCGCTCTACGGAGGCGCCGCGTCGCGCACGCAAGGTCAGCCGGACTGAGTGTGCACATAGACGTGACGAGAAGACGACGAGTGAGCCGGCGATGGACCGCCCTCGCACCGAAGTGGACGTCCGAGCGCGCAGAGACGGCCGAAAAAGGCCGCGGAGTGCGCGTGAAAAAACAAAGACGGCGTGGTCCCAGCTGCGCCTACGCACCTCCGGCTCCACTCCAAGGGCGCCATTATTCCATGGCACAAGCGCACACACGCAACGTCGTCATGGGAGGTGACAGCCATGGCATGCGTCGTCTTCAAGTGCTGCTCTCCCGCAGCCAGGTGTGAGAGTGGGTCTGGGAGAGAAGTGGTCCTTGCGGATCTCCCTTTTGGGGAAGGAGCCGTATTTGAGACTTCCGAGGACTCCGAACCTACTTGTATATCATTTTCACGGGACTTATTTCAAATCGAACTGGGCGCTCTTCTATGTAAGTATGAAGCTTTTGAAACGAAACTGAGCATCTTCCAGAGTAAAGCGAGCTCTTTCTACATTCAAATAGAGACTCTCCAAGAAGGACAAAAAGGATGGACGACGTCACTCAATCCCTTTTTGGACGCATTCTACTTCTACGGGATATCGTGGAGATGATTTGAATTCGGCCAGACAGTGACTTGAGGGATGGTCAGTCGAGGATCAAATCAACGATTTGTCCTTCCCAGACAAGTATGGCGGCAATTCCCCGACGCCGGAAGCATGGAGGGCTTGGTTGGTCTGGGCGGGGAATCGGAACCAAGAACCTGGTATCGGGTGCATGCGACAGTCGGCACCTCCTCCAACTGCGCTATCTGCGCCCAAGAAGGTTAGAATAATTTTGTGTTGATGGAAAATTTGGCATTGCTTTCTTTAGAATTTTTTTGTTCAGCTAAGTGTAACAATTTCATAAAGTTTTTATTTTTCAAAGAAAAACAGGAAATTAAATTTCTTTTTAAAGCACAATGAAGCAGCAATGATTCTGCGCAGTAAAAGACCAGATTGCGCTATGCTCTCGAAATCCTCGAGCGATTTTTATCGGATTTATAGTGTAAATGCTGCACACATGATGCGTCGAAGTAAGGATCTGTGTGTTCTTTACAGTTGTTTTTGTTGTATTGTTTACAGGTGTGAAAGACCATGCAAACAGAAAATTTGCTATCAATCGAATGGAAATCGCCACCTCTTGGGTGAGAGCATGGCGCGATCACTTTTGTTGACACTAAAAAATCGCCGCCCTTCTGCTCTTTAAAACGTGGCTTAAATCATTATTTTTTCCTTGAAAGATGAAAATTTTATAAAATTTCAAGCAATGTGTTCACTTATTGGGTGAGTGAATTAAAACTTCAAAGAAATCATGCTAAAGTTCTTCTTGAACGAACAATTGTTCTAATCTTTTTGGAGAGTCTCTAATTTAATTCAGAAGAAGTTCATTTCGATTTGGAGAGGTTGACTTTGATTTCAAAAGTTTTATACTTACGATTAGGCTTAGAAGACTGTCCAAATCGGCGTGAAAATGGTATATCTCCACAGTCAGTTCAATCAGTTTATATCATCTGTATCACCTGTCATCCTGCTGAAAATCGCGTTGCTCAACGGGGAACCAGAGCGTCTCCATTCGTCCCTGTCGTGTGCCAGACTGCTACAATGGATCCACCTTGCTAGAGTGGCACGAATTGCGGTCAAATGGACTTCTGAAGACTACGTGCACGCGGAACATTAGCCTGCGCCATGTGCTTCAGTTCCATTTGTTCTAAGAATAAGAAGCGTGCTAGAGGCCCCCTCTCAGCTAAAGCAAAAGGGAAGGTGGAGTGCGTGTTTGTGCGTCTCTATCACCACTTAATTCTTGGTGCCTGAATAATACCTCTAGACCTCGACGATTTACCTAAAAGTCGCCTACTATGCTATTTTCTTAGGTGGGCAACTAAATTTGTGGACTCATTCGTAGTCACTTCTTCTAGCAGAGATGACTGGATTAGTTATGCATCAATTCCCTTGCTTTTTTCACTGTTTGAAACCGCTTACAATTAGTCTCGAAACTGTCTTTGCTAGCCTGCCATTCTGACTTAGTGAGATTTTTTTAGCCTGAAATGAAAGAACGCACAGTCAACATTCGCGTACGCCTTCTTTATGAGTATTAGCTCGGCTACTCTGCAACTGAAGTCCGACAGTGCACACGTGCAGCTGCAGGAGATGAAGTTGTCCAACGATCGAAAGTGTTGAAACGTTTTTCACATCTGATTAAGTCTGAAGCGGCTGGTAGAGATGCTACAAGTTGTTACAGGATGTTTTGCTGCGATCAAAACTCGTGCGCCAGGCGGGTCTCGATCCCGCACCTTCTGCCTTCAGGGCAGTGATGCTACGTCTTACACAACCGTTACAGCGTTCACACGGAATGACTAACTCGCTGGTATAATGGGTAGGGGTACCCATAATGAAGCGTTTAACTCTATCAGTTATCTTATCTCACTCATAATACCCTGAATACCCACGGGTTTAACTGATGGTGAATCCGTTTCCAGCGGCCCTATGCGAGTATGTAATGATCCAAATAAAAAACCCAATCCGAACTATGAAAGTGTATGCACAATACTACTTGCAAGTGAAATGCCTGGCAAGTGTCAAAGGGTTTGATTCCTCTGGACCACTTACCCTTCTACGAACGGACCTGTGCTCATCTTAAGACCGGATTCTAACGTCATTATGCAAGTCGAAGATTCTCCTCAATCACGCAGCGTGGAATTCGTTTAGACCTAGGATAGGCGCTGCTAACCGGAATCTAATCATCATGTCGACGATGTTTGAATGGGAGTAATGAGTACACGAAAGCGGTGAGAGGGGGGGGGGCTAAGCATAAAGCAAGTCATCTAGAGAGCGATTTAAATATCCTCTTTTCAGGGCAAATTTGTGTAGAACTCATTACTTGTAGCAATGCGAGTAACATCACATTAGAACAGAAATCAGGCGAAAACATGAAGGTGCGATGGTGTTGCAGTTCAAGACAGTACTCACTCACTCAAACAAGTCAGATGGCAATTCCCTGACCCCGGTGGGACCGAAGGTTTGGTTGGGCTGGGTGCGAAACCCGAACAAAAAGCCTCGTATCGGGTGGACGTGACAGCCGGCACCTCCTTCGACTGCACTACACTTGCCCCAATAAAGGCAATAAATGTAAAACATTGATAAAAGTCAATAAAGCATGAAAATCTGTTAAGAAGAGCCCTGCTTTAGAAATAAACTAATAAAATTTTTCTATCTCTACCAGCAACTTCAAATACCACGTCGTAAAATTTCTCCGTATAAAGAATACTAGATGGTCATGGCCTGGAATAGAAAGCTGTTTTCAATTCTATACGATCTGTACATATCTCGCTTTCACGACGGTACTTATATGTATAATTTCACCGCTCTCACTGTCGATTTTCGGCCATGTACAAAGCAGCGCAAAAGCGCCTTCCGGCAGTTCATGAGCTCTATGTGCTCAGTTGTTCATAGCATAAGGACTGGGAGGTCCTCAAGCTATGAACAACTATGGTGCGAACTGGGAGGTCCAGGACCTCCCAGTGCGCCGTGCTGGGAGTTCGGGAAACGCCTAGCTCTGCAAGGTAGGAAATCCAGGCTCAGATGTTTCCTTTTTAACTCACGAAGCCTTCAAAACAAGATCCACCATCTACATCTTTTTTGTCTTTTCATAAACCTGATTTTCTATTTAAAACTGAAACATGGCTAACAGCGAAAATCCCCAATTCAGAAATTTTAGCAAATTTTCCATACCGAATTTTTCGCTCTGACCGTGATGATTGCAGAGAAGGTGGAGTTTGTTGTATTGTTAAAGATTCAATAATTGTCACCGAGAATTTTCCTCCCTTAAGCCTCAAGTCCGATGTTATAATCCTAGATTGTTTAGACGTTCATAACAATTCGAAATTTAGAGTCATACTCGTTTATCGACCTCCTATGTCTACAAGTGCTGACGACGAAGCTCTTGCTGATGCTGTTTTGGACGTTTGTCTTCCAAATAAGCCTTTGATAATGCTGGGTGATTTCAATCTTAAAATTGATTGGGTATCATGGGAAGCAATGGATTCGGGTTGCTAGATTTTTTCCATTACTGCGGCCTCACCCAAAACGTCGGTGAACCTACTCGAGGTTGTTCTATTCTAGACATCATTTTAACTTCAGTGCCATTGGTTGGTGAAGTTGCTGTGTCTGTTCCATTTGTGTCATCAGATCACAGTGTCGTGTCGTTTAACATTAACACTGATGAATTCCACAAATCTCTAACACTCCTACTCCAAATTTTAGTAAGGCAAACTATTCTGCGCTTTCCGAATACTACTCTACAGTAGACTGGCGTAAAGTTTTTCAAGATTATACATCGGTGGACGACATGCACCAAAGGTTTTGTCATGTAATTTACACCGGATTAGCCACATGCGTACCGATTCAGGTCAAAGTTACTGCATTGCCACGCTATCCGAAACATATTCGTAATTTAATCTCGCTAAACCTGCGCCTTTTCAAAACTCTAGAAAATCCCCTTTCTTGCTCTTTTTACAAAAAGGTCTGCTCTGATTTGGACCACCATTTGAGAAAATTTTTGGCGAATCGTGAGAAAAGGGCTGCTAATCCTACATGCAAAAACTCAATTTTTAAGCTGATCAAGTACAAGTTGAAGGAACGACCTAAATTACCCGTACTTCATGACGAGGAAGGAAATCAATATGTTGATGACAGCACAAAAGCCGAAGCCTTAGCTGGGTTTTTCTCGTCGGTTTTCACGCTTTCTGCCTACTCGTCTCCAAGTTTTTTGTTCGTACTTTGGAGATGAACCCGTAGTTGAGCACAGCCCAGCTGAGCTAATTGTTGCTCCAACTGACGTTCTACTAACTCTAAAGTCCTTGAAGACTTCTACTTCTATGACTTCTGATGCGATTCCTCAAATAATCTTCAAAAAGTGCGCTCTTTCGTTACATAAACCTCTGGCAATGATTTTTAATGTATCCCTTGTGTTTGGTGAAGTCCAGCGTTCCTGCAAAAGAGCAATTGTCACAGCTATCCCTAAAAGGTCAAATTCTCTAATCTCAAACTTCCGTCCAATCAGCATACTTCTCACACCTATAAAATCCTCGAAAAACTAATCCGTGATAAGCTTTGTTTTTGGCTTAGAAATAATAATATCGATCCCGATGAACAGCACGCATTTGTAGTCTTCGTGTCGACTACCACACAACTTTCGGACAGTCTTTTTGAATGGAGCGTGGCTACGTGTAACAGGAAGTCTGTTGATGTTGTGTATTTTGACCTTTCCAAAGCTTTTGATAAAGTCGACCATCGAAAATTACTTGAAAAACTGTATCATCTGCGGCTCAATTCATCACTTCTAAATTGGATGAGTGCTTATCTAAAGGACAGGGAATTTAGTGTCAAGGTTGAAAGCACATTTTCAAAATCGCATCCCTGTACAAGTGGCGTGCCACAGGGAGGAGTGCTTTCGCCTCTCTTATTTCTTGTCTACACCCACCAACCAGGTTGCCACTCATCCATCTGTAAAAGTTCAGATGTTTGCGGATGACATCAAAGTCTATGGAGTATACAATAGTGAGAACTGTACACAGGTGCGCCTGGCTCTTTCTCAATCCATATTCAACATGATAGAGTGGTCGTCTGTTTGCCGGATATAAGTGAATCTCGCTAAAACCTCAGTGTTACACTTAGGTAGCCATAGAATAAATGGCACAACTTTGAAATTCGTAGATGAAGTTCGTGATTTGGGAGTTATTGTGAAATCCAACATGACGTTTGAAACGCACATTGACCTAATTGTTCGGAAAGCCTTTTCAGTTTTGTTTGTCATCCTCAGGAATATTACTTGTACGGATGCGTCCATTCTGTTAAAGCTTTATAAGGCATACGTAGTACCAATACTTGAGTATGCATCTCAAGTCTGGAGTCCACATACCAAAAAACTACAAGCTAAACTAGAAAAGGTTCAGCGAGTTTTCACAAAAATTTTATTTCGTAGGTGCATTGCAAATGACAACAGCGAAATTCCTGACTATCACGAACGTTTGCAACTCTTCGGATTGAGAAGCCTACTGTACCGGCGGATATTCAGCGGACTTGACCTTTTGCTTCAAAATTTTGAAAGGGGAATCAAAACTCAAACCTAGCAAATACTGGCTACTGAGACCCACAAATGGAAGGACAAAAGTGATTTCGCTGATGAATGTTCGTGTCGTTCGTAACTACGATAACACCATAAACTCCTTATTCTTCAGAACTTCCCGATGGCTTCAGAGGCTTTCGCATAATGTCATTGATGCAGAGAACACCTCATCATTCAGGACTAAATTGAAAAAAATAGACCTCATGTCTACGCTTCGTATTGCAGATTTCTAACCTTAAGAGTACTGACGGCAAGGTCGCCTGTGTGAAGTATGTAACTTTATGGAGTTCGCTGACCAACACATCCGCATGCCGCCGCTCACTGTGTTGATCCCGGGTCGTCGATACCAGCTGCATACTGTAGAGTGATACTAATGTTACGGGACTACGTTTTGATACACAGTAGTGTGTGTTGCGTTTGTCACACTTAATGAATCAATATGCCTGCTTCGATTCATTACTGAAGTTAGAGGCTATTCAGAGCTTAAATACGGAGGAACCACCATGGATTTTTTTCTCATGCTTATGTTTTCTTTATATAATATATAAACATATATAGTGCGTAGAGTCATGCTTTACTTTGAGACAATTTACGTCTGCAAGTTCGGTTTGACCACCTTAGTTCCTATGGAAGCAGTATTGAATGGAGGCGTAATGAAGGCCTAGGTGTGACCGGAATAAGACCGGACTCCTAGGTGCTTCCGTTTGACTAAGCTGCTCGAAAGTAATTCTCCACTCCATCGGAATCACACCATAGCTATACTGAGCGCCAAGCAGACCTTTGCAACAATTTAGTGTAGTGAAATTATCTGCGTTCTACAGTACCGGACATGCCGCTCCGTCCAACAAGCACAAGCGGCGCAAAAGATGAGAAGCGGCGCAAAAGATGAGAAGCGGCGCAAAAGGGCGCCGGAGAGCGCCGTTTTGCGCCGCTTCTCATCTTTTGCGCCGCTTCTCATCTTTTGCGCCGCTTGTGCTTGTTGGACGGAGCGGCATGTCCAGTACTGTAATTATTATTCATTCAAATTGATATTCTATTTTTAATCTCTTTAGATGTTTTGGTTCGTTACTGCAGCCTCCTTGTATTTAAGCTTCTGAATCGCTGCGAAACACTATACTTTATCAATTGCAGTGCATATTGATTTCTTGTCTTTATTTATCTCGACAGTGTTCAGTGTTATGTTTATTGTATTGAGTTTGTTTGAGTTCATACGGAATTTATGTGTTCATGTTCTTGTTGTAGCGCACTTATGGTGCATCTATAAATAAATAAATGAATAAATAAATAAGGACAGTTGCTAGCTAGTTTTATTAGCAGTGAGATGGCGAGGTAAGAACTTATATTTCCATATAAGTTGCGAAGTTGCGTTATATAAGTTGTGAAAATGGAAGTCAAAACCGGCGGTAAATTTCGGTTCGACCTTGTGTTTGCTTCCGTAGGCAACCGCGAGCCAAAAACGCATCCTGTTACAGGAAAACTTCTTGAAAGTCCTCTGTGAAAATGGTGAGATTTCCGTGTCACCGAAGATCACTTTTTCAAACCAAAAGTGTAGACAACTTGCCCTCGCTTTTGTGTAAATCTTCTGATTGCGAGCCGAAGAGAAGAATGCTTCCTACGACCGCATATAGCGAGCGGGAGCGACGCTCCCACGGCTTAGCCGTCCATCCTGTCAACTGAAGCAGCGAACTGTTTGTTCCGCATTTATAGGCATCAACAGCTCCCCGTCTTCCGAACTCCTTTTCAGAGTGAGGGCAACGCGTTACGTATGAGTGATGGATGATGGTAATGAGCTATTCTGCCATGGAGTGTGCCACGCAATCTACTGTTACCTACGTTTGACGATGTCTCGTTTATATAAATAACAAGGTCAGAATATAATCAAATCAGAGGTTCAGCTTAACATTTGTCGCTTCTGGTAGAAATAAAGAATATCTGATAATTGTAAATAGACAGTACCGTTGTTGAATGAAGCACTGTACCTTAATACGATAAGGGTAGCACTGTGTCTTTCAACTTCGGTTTTTCCACGGTGTGGCGGTAATGACGTCAGGCTCTCTATTGCGTTGTGCTGTGCTCATAACGCCGAGCGTTAGTCAGGTGGAGCGAATTCTGGCCGAATTCGATCGTGGAAACGTTGGATTACGGCTGAATCTTACGAAGAACGGAAGGAATCTGTTCATGAGGAACGGACGAGTTTTTGATGTCCCATTCTTGCTCAACGGAACGAAGATCTCCGAGTGCTCCAGCAACGTGTATCGGGTCGCGAAGTCAACATGCCAATGACCTAGCCTCGGAACTGGGCAGGAAGGAACGAGCGGCTTTGGTAGCTTTTAACTGTGCCCACGTCTTCGACTTCACACTTCTTCCTATGTTAACATACGTTTCAGGGATCTGGGCCATGCGAAACCAGAATCAACACGCGCTCGTCGTCGAGAAACGTGGAATCGAGAAGACGATCGTAGTGACACGACTCACGCAAGTGAGAGAAGACCTCATGGGTTCCGAGCTTTGTCTACGTTCGAAGGTCAGACACCCTGTCGCATGGGCGAGTCGTCAAAAATTAGGTGGGCCGGCCACGTAATGCGCTTCGCAGGCACCCGCTGGACGAGAGCCTCACCGACTGGATTCAGCGACATGTCAGGAGAACACCAGCACACTACCAATTGGTCAGACTTCTTTGTGAAAGCCCTGAACGATCGTTATGACGCTCTTCGACGCTCGAGTGAGGAGGATCCATTGGAGCACTCTGGCACACGACAGGGGCGATTGGAGAGGCTGCTGGCGCACGTTCGAGCAACTCGATGATCAGCGATGACCCTTGTGCACCTTGTTAGATGCCTCAAAAGACCATATAGGCCTTGCTCTGGCAGGTTTGTGAGTCGTTGGGTAAGATCATTGTCGTCCATTATCAGGCAACTCTAGTTTGTAAATTGAAATCGATTGCCAAGGTTCAGTACTCGATCGGCTTCATCCTTTAACGCGGCTGGGCATGGGCCGTTATACCGGCATTGGACTTTCTCCACTCGCTCATACTTAAACACATTCAGAAGCCGGATTCATCAATGACTAACTCGCGGGTATAATGGCTAGGGGTACCCACAAAGAAGCATTCAACTCTATCCTTATATTGTCTCACCCATGATACCATGAATAGCCACGAGTGTAATTGTTGATGAATCCGTTCCCAGAACTGTTCCCTTGACTATCCACCGTTGATAAGAAGTAGGTCATCTGCTCTAACGTGCCCATCGCGTAGTGCCCAAGCAGGTAAGGCCGAAGACATTCTGTGGCTGGATCCGTTAACAATTAAACCGCCCGTAAGTGTGGTAGAAAGGGTAGAGATGAAGGCCCCATGCTGGGTATCGTAATCCCTTACACCCCACGTACTCATATCTAATTGCCGATGAATCCGGTCCTTGCCGAAGTCCGACGTACTCGCAAAATGCATGGTTTTTGTGCAGTGCTCGCGGAGGAGTTCAGCCTGGATTCGTTCGGCTGGATTGTCCTTTGCCCTGGCTATCCTTCTTCTGAACTGAACGTTATTTGAATGGATTTCTTCTCACAATTTACGATGGCATCGAAGAGGCACCAAATATTTCCTTTAAGTTCTACCCTTCTACGTTTTGGAGCACCGACATTCATCTCAACGAAGGTATTAGGTTGTCCGGAAAGTTCACAACGTTTTGTGTAACTATTTTTCATTTTTTGTCTTAAGTAAAAAAATCATCTTGCAGTGCGCATTAGTGTTACTTTCTGTACAGAATTTTTTGCTCTATCTGACTAAATAAATTGTGTTTCAAGCTGTCGAAGCAGTAATTCCGAACGATGACCCCCGATGACCCCCGTAGCGGTCGACCTAGAGCAATCCTGCACGATGAGTTGGAGGAATTGTTGGAAGCTGAACCATCCCAGACAGTTCGAGGGATCGCGGAAGAGTAAAACTGCTGTTAAGGATGCCTTGGGAATGTGAAAAGCTCGAAAAGTGGGTGCCCCACGAGTTGATGTCACTTGTGATGAAAAGTGGATTCTGTATGGCAAAAGGAAACGTTCCGGGAAGTGTTGGACGCTGATCAATCCCTAGGCGTTTTCTAAAGGTGTACCTCCACCAAAAAAGGTAATGCTCACTTTGTGGTGGTCGGCGGCTGGTGTGATCCATTACAACTTTTTGGCGCCAGGCCAAACGATCACAACAGAGTCCTACTGTAAGGGAATCGATGAATTGTACCGAAAATTGCATCAACTTCAGCCAGCATTGGTCAACAGATGAGGCCCGACTCTTTTGCACGATACGCCCGCCCACACGTTTCACAAATCACTATTCGAAAATTGAACGAGTTAAGGATTGAAGTTCCGCCTCACCCGCGATATTCTCCAGACCTCTCATCAACCAACTCAAACACCTTCAGAACTTTCTCGCTGGTAAAACCTTCACCTATCAGGACCAAGCCAACACAGCTTTCGTGGATTTTGTTGAAACTCGACCACCCAATTTTTTCGCTGATGGAAGAAGTCGACCGGTGGCTCGTTAGCAAATGTGTGCTGATTCGAAGGGTGCTTATTTTGACTAAATCCGATAAGATTCGAGAAAGTTATGGGAGTTCAAGGTGAAGCACGCAAAACGCTGAGAACTTTCCAGACAACCTAATAGGTTGAAATATATTAATGCCGCCAACTTCAGATGACTCACTTTGGTTATTTAAATATGGTCAAATAAAGAATTTTGTGTCCTACGTGTTCGGCAGCTTACGTATTAACCTAATTTCCACGTCATTTAAACAGTGTAATCCTCAGGCGAGCACGCTTCGATGCCATGTTGGCGTTTAATTAACCAGCTTTTCAACAATGTCCTGCTCATGTAAATCGTTACAGCTCTCTATTTCCGTTCATGAGTATGGCCGCTTTGAACTAATCAACTCAATTCATGCAGCTGCATCTATATGTACCTAGTCTTTCCGAGACCTGCAAGCAGTCGAGTAGCAACAGTGTCGTTAGCTGGTAAGACAAACATTGTAGAACAGGTGCAGAAACGGTTTCGCTGACGTGCAACGTCAAAAAAGAAACGCCGAAACAAGAAAGAAAGTTGAACGTCACGGAGCATTCGCTCTTGTTCACTCTTTCCTGCTAAAAACTCGTGCAACCTATCGACTGCCCTCCTCTACCAGTTCAGAAGTTATTAAGAAATTGCAACAGAATGCCTAAAAGAAATGTGATGACGCCTTTCACCACTCTCCACTGCTCTCCCATTGGAAAGGGGTAGGCATGGCAGGTTCCGATTGGGGTCCATCACAGGGCCAGATTTATCAACGACTTACAGCTTTCGGCTGCATTTTCTCCGTTAAATTGCTGTAAGTCGTTGATGAGTCCGGCCCACCAACCGGACAATTTCGACACATGTAGTGATGAAGAGCTCTTGGATGGTCCACGAAACAGTCCCTTGGCTGGTCGTCCACTCGTGGTCCAGTTGCGCCGGCGATTGAGCAGAAGTGTTGAGACTGTCAGGCCCCACTGGATGCCTTATATGCCCCCATGAAATGTTCTAAAAAGATCGTGGATTGAACATTGCCTAATAATGGATCTATTGGACGCCAGCTTTGTTGATGCACTCAAAGTATTTCAGGTGCTTTCGCATCGAGCTGCTACTCCAGTTGATCTGTCGAACGTCTTCTCTTCCTGTTGCAGATTTCGCACACATCTGCATTACCAGGCCAACCTTTAAACTGATCGGCGCAATTTCATTCGTTCTCTTCTCTCTTCTAACACTTCCGTCTGACATTGCTTGCCGCAGTCTCATGGTCGACTTATGCAAAGTTTTTATTTCAATCTCTGTTATGAGGAATAGAGCGCCGAGTATTGACAACACGTAATATGTTTGTCCTGTGATTAACAAGGAGTGACGTGCATAGTGACGAGCAGGCGTCCGTTCATGACCTCCCATCAGAGTGACCTCGACTGCGTACCAGTTTAAAGAGGCTTTTGAGACACAAGCCCCGCCCACCATGGCTAAAGCTGATTACGACTCTATGGTAGTAGTATCATAGCTGCCTGCTAAATTTATGAGCTGAATTTTCGTCGAAACAGGTGGATTTTCTTTGCTGTCGGCCTCATCATGAGAGCAGTTTTTGCACCTTCCTGCATTGACTCAGCAGAAGTTGGCCATGAGAATGCTATAATTCCCACCCATTCTTGCTTACTGCGCTTGTGAACTAAATCTCTTTCTTATACTCTGTTATTGTTTGTTTCAGCCTTTACGTTTTTTTTTTGAAATGCCGGTTTTTCTTTGCTCTTTTGTTCCCCATTTGTTATCTTGTGGCTGCACCGGCGCGAATAAATAAAATAAAATAAAACAAGTACTCTTCGCATTATGCATCGGACTCGAGTTTTTTTTTTTTTTGGACAATCGGATAATTCGGGCTAGTCATTTTTTCCAAGCACGGTTTTTTGAATTATTCATCTAACGGTATTTTCGATTGAGTCGGATTTGGAATAGCCCACAACCGTGTAAAACCGACTAGATATTCCAAAACTCGTGACTCACATCCCCTGTATTCTTCACATGCGTTGGAAAACCGAAAGCGATGAGAGCCCCAAACAGGGTCAAGCGTGGGAGTTCGATTTTTGCAGAAAATTTACGACACCTCTTTGGAGCGAATCTGGTTCGACCCCAGTCTCTACCACTACTTTAATTCTTATATATATATATATATATATATTTTCTTTTCTTATATCTTATCTTCAATTGCGGCAACAGCATCATTAACAGCAAGGAACGAAAGTTTTGGGATGAAGTAGGAGAGTGCTTCAAAACCTCCGTTCACCAGTGGTCGGATGTTCTGTTAGTCTTTTAGGCCAAGGATGGTTCTGTTGTTTTATGTAGCTCTGGTTTGTGTTTGAGCTTGGGTTAGGTTATTTCTTAGGTTAGGCTGCTTCATGCTAGATCAGCTAAGGTTTTACTCTGTTATCGTAATGCTTGTTTTTATTTTGTTTCTACTCTGTTATGCAAATTGTTGTTTGATTTAGTTGCATTCCCGTGTGAGCACGTCTCTCCCGACGTAACAAATAAATAAATATATTTATACATATATAGATAGATAGATAGATAGATAGATTTTTTCAACACTATAAGTGATTAGATTACGTTGCCACAATTGAGACTCTTTCTTCTTTATTGGCAAGCTTTCGCTGCTTAGCAGCTTCCTAGGCCTTTAATAACAAGCCGTACTAGAAAGGAAACTGCTCGAAGCCCTTGCAATAGAGAGGCTGAACCCCGAAACCAACAGTGGGGATGAACAAACCGATGCGCTGAGGCTTGTCATGCAGTGATTAAGAAGATCAGCGGCAATGTTGTTTACAGTAACTTTATTTGTAAGAAGCATCGCTGCGGTGAGGCTCTGATAGTGAAGCTCGCTTGGTTAGTTTTCACCGTTACTGTTGTATTTTTTTGATGATGGTATTCACTATATGTAATGTTATTAAAGCCCGAGGAAGCTGCTAAGCAGCGAAAACTTGCCAATAAAGAAGATCGGAAGAGCCTTAATTGTGCCAACTATATCTAATTACGTATGAGACTCCGGTATAGCTCTACACTACATTTTACGTGATGTTTAATATCTCTCAATGAGTTGCTTTTCCAGCTTAACAGAGAAAAATACAGCCGAAGTTCTTGATAGCGCGGCTTATCATGGTGAAATGTTTCACCATGATAAGCTGCGCTCGACGAGAAGCGGCGCTATCAGGGATTCCGGCTGTATCTTCTCCGTTAAAATGCTGTAAGTCGTTGATGAATCCGTCCTCAGGTGTGGCTTCGACATTTGAAGGGAATAGTGTGCAGCTTCGTTTACTAAAGATGGCAGGTATGTTATAAGCATAAAAATTCTTTAAAGCCTTGAATACTGATTGTTCTACATTTTAAAATAAAGACTTTCTGATAGCAATCTTGCACGTTCCAGTTTCTGCAGATTTTTCTGCGCTGTCAATTGTCGCTTTCGCCGTATGCTTGAATGAAGTGAAGTAGCTCTCTTCGTGCTCATTTAAGGTACCTACAGCTAGCTCTAGCCTAAAGGCGATGGCTCTTCTTGTTAGGTGGTCTAAAAAACAACTCTCTGTTCCTTGCTAGTGGCTGCTGGTACCATAGTGAACATTTTTGTGCAAGAATCTGGGATCAGTTGCTTGCTTCGTTTGTAGGCCATAACTAGAGAGTGATGCCTCCCTGATTTGAGTGGTAGAATACCTTGGTAAGCTTCCATATCAATTAGCAATATTTATTTATTTAATACGTTTGCGATAAGCGCAAGCGCCAGAAAATAGTATTGCAACAGAACAACATTAACATGAAATCACACATAGAGTGAGTCAAACCGATGTCAAACAACAACGTCAAACAACAACATGAGGACACCTATAGGTCAAGATAAACCAATGTCAGATCAGTGACTAATTAAAGCATGAATAAAAGCTTGCTAGGCCGAACCGAATAAGCCGGCAAGGCTGTAATGTGTTAAACTTCATAAATCAACTGTCACATCTTAACACTTAACAGATCGCTCAAGCTGACCCAGGAAAAACGAGGACGGCATAATCTCGTTGCCTTCAGGTATGCGCTGGCTGTCCTATGAGAAAAAAGCGCCACCTTCAGCTTATTCCTAGGCCAGCTGATAAGAATCTTCTCAGGCTCCTCCTTTGTTTGAGAAGCACGCAGACTTAAGAATTTGGAACCTCCTAAGCGGAATAGTGGATTAACTTGTAAACCCTACAAATATTAAAGAATTTCCTACGAGAAGCCAACGTGCGAAGACCCAGGTATCTGTTTCTTATCGATGCTTTAGGTACCTTTGAGTAAGGAAACCCGCCAATGCGAATGAGAACCTTGCGAGTGTAGTTGTTCTGTACTTTTCCATAACGTTTATAAGAGTTTTTCTACAAGGGGAAAAAACCGACGTGGATGACTCCACCAGCGTGTCGTGGACTCACGATGATTCATGGAGGAATTCTCTGGGAGATTCTCAGAAAGAGAGTATAAAAGAGGGATGCGGCGGGTGATGGCGTGCTTAGATCAGACGGATAAACGCCGCCGAAGCGTCACGGTTGCTCCGACGTCCTAGCAGTCTCATCCGGCTCTATAGACAGAAACAACAGTGGACTTGAAGGATGAGATGGACGCCTTCGGAGCCCGAGGACCGACGGTGAGATAGTAAGTCAGAAGCCGTCATATTTGGACTGCATCACGGTTCAACAAATTTTGGTGATTTTGCTACACAACAGAACACACTTTTTTAAGTTTATTTCCATCTCAAATTTCTAAGTTACGTGATATATCCGAAAGCAAATAGATAAAAGTACGTCGGCCTTCTTTCTCTTTAATGTATTCTTTCTTATTTTATAATGAAATTAAATTTATATTATTGTTACATTAGCTTCACTTCCATTACGTTTCAAGCCAGGAACGGCGTCCAGCTTCTGACTTACTACCTCGTCGTCGGTCGTCGGGCTCCGAAGGCGTCCATCTCGTCCTTCAAGTTCACTGTAGTTTCTGTACATGGAGCTGGATGGGACTGCTGGGACGTCGGAGCAACCGTGGCGCGTCGGCGGCTTATCCGTCAAATCTAAGCACGCCATGCTCCCCGCAACCCTCTTTTATACTCGCTTTCTGAGAATCTCCGGCATTCCTCCATGAATCATCGTGAACGTGAGTTCACCACACAGCGGCCTAACATAAGTCTTATAGGCCAATCAACACACTCTTATTCTTAGTGGTGAGGGGCTTGAAAATCTGGTACGTCATATGGTAAGCGCGTTTACAACAAATGGTCACAGCATAATCAAGCATGGCATCGTAGTGAAACCCTAAGTCTTTCACCGAGCTCATGGCAGCGATAGGAGAACTGTCAATGAAATATTCACGTGAGTCCGGCGACAGGTGACGGCTGAGAGTCATTCAAGCAGTTTTGCCCGGAGACAGTGGAAGCTGCCACTCCCTGCTCCATAGAACCAGCGCGTTCACGGCCGCCTGAAGGCTTCAAGCGTCCGTTGAGCTCATAATTGTCCTCTACAGCTTAACATCGTCCGCATACATCTTGACAGGGAGCCCGCTGGGGGGGGGGGGGGGGTTCAAGTATCCAGGCAGCTCCGAGGTATAAAGATTGAACAGCATAGGCGACAAGACACCGCCCTGGGGCACTCCGCTACCGGCCGACCTAACATCAGAATAGCATTTACCCAGGCGACTTGAAACGTTCGATTGCTCAAAAACTTTCTTATCCAGATTACAATAACAGAGTGGAAGTAAAGCCTATTCAATTTGAGAAGAAGTTTCTTATGCGCGACACGATCAAACGCCTTCGAAAAGTTGAAGTAAACTACATCACTATCATATCAAAAATATGTTTTTCCCACGCAACCGTCTTCGATGGATTCTAATGGAGTTGACGGACATACTAAGTTGGTATCCGGAGCCGATATCTTCTACGACTCGCAGTGTTGGCGGGCCACTGCCCTTTTTCATCAGTTACCCATCATCCTTACCCCGTTACCTTTCATCCTTATCCTGTTTCCTTACTCGAACTATTTAGAACTTTCACACTTCTGCGTGATTGCTAATTTTCGTTTATGAGTTTCGCTCACGTGAAAAATAATAATGGTGGCTACTTTTGATTTGTTTTTTTTTTCGCCACGTATTTTCTAATGTGCTGTGTCCTTTCAGATGTGCTATTTTTTGTGCGCACGACATTGTGCAAATAATGAATAAATATCGAAAATAATAAATATCAATTAGCCAACCGTTTCCTATTCATACTATCAAGCCTCGTTCGGTGTTGATCGTTTGACGTGACAATAAGTTTTCATACAGTAAGTCGTGGCGCAGGCTAGGTAACTCTATCCAACCCTTACTGTCTAAAGGGGTTACTATCACCGCAACCTGCATCCCGCTAGCCTGCTTTACCCAACCTGTCGGTTCCACGTGGGAGGTTGGTATACCCGTGTTCCGAAGCTCCGACAGAGCCAACTGATGGGGTATTTGCAGGTTAGGATTGCAGGCTGGGTAGGTAACAATACTGAAGACAGTTCCTCCTTAAATTTTCTAGGCACACTATTATTTAAAAAACCTGCACCCAATGACTTAAGAACAATTTACGCTTTTTATTGTTTCTTTTCTCAGTATACTTACTGCTTCTTCCTATGTTTTTTTTTTGTTGAGCACACCTTTGTTGAGTGTATGAAATAAATAAATAAATAACGCGAATGTTTTAGGTTGTAGGTAAGAACTATGCAAGGCAATATCGATTGTTTCATTGACCACCGTGGTCTGACATGGTTCTTGGGCGGACGATTTTTCAAACTCTATTTGACTCTTCCAGGCTCCGAAGAAGGTGGTTACGTCGAAACGTAAAACGGAATAAGGGATCTATACTAATCTTGGTTCGCTAGCTGCATCACTTGGGTGTATTCACACTGATCAATACTTATTGGTTAAGCATTTCCAATCAATTTTATCGATAGTTGTTCTTAGTTTAACGATGAAGTTGCGTTTACGTAAATGCGGTTGGCAGGCTTTTCAGTATAGCTGTGCTCGAAGGATTATACTTAAAGGATTATTCGATTTGTCGAATACTCAATATTTCCAGGTTTTCGAATATTCCTTCGAATTCGAACATCGACGGTTTTAGAAAGTCGGATATTCGAATTGGAACAACAAAAAGTAGCCATATTCGAAAGCTTTTCGAAAATCGGGTATTTCAACTTTATTCGAATATTAAATAAACCTCAAATCTTCAGCATAGAACGTCCTCGAACAAATTATTCGACTATTCAAACGCTCGAATAAACGAAAATTGGACTTGTTCGATTTTCGCTCACTCGAACAAAATTACTTACTTACTTTGATACTTTGATGGTCCTTTTGTCGGCTGGAGGTCTTCTCAGCGGGGACCACAACTCTTCCAGACCGCTCGATCTCTGGCTGCTTGCATCCAGTGAGGCAGACTCCGCTCTCTGAAAGATCTTAAGAATGAGTCTGCCCATCGCGTTGGCGGTCGTCCTAGTGGTCTCTTATGGTCTCTCGAGAGCCATTCTGTGACACGGAGACTCCATCTATCGTCCTTTCGTCGAAGCAGATGTCCGGCCCAGCGATATTTGGACTTCTTCATGTATTGCAGCGGGTCTGCTAATTGCGACTTCTCCCGTAGCTCCGAGCTTCGTAGGCCTTCTTGCCATTGCTGACGAAAGCTTGTCCTCAGGAGACATCTCTCCAGTGCACGATGCGTAGTTTGCATCGCTCTGGCGATTGTCTTTCGGGCCAGGTTTCCGTCGCGTAACACATCGCAGGCAGTACAGAGGCGTTGATATCGAGGCCCTGAGGCCGGCATCCTTGACCTGATCGGTGACTTCGCGAATCGAACTGAAGGCTACCCATGCTGCGCGTCTCCTGCGGGCGATTTCAGGAGCGAGGTCGTTATCCATGTTCAGCTCTCTTCCCAGATAGACGTAGGAGTCGACCTGTTGTAGAGCGACTCCATTTTACCTTACGAGTCCCGTGTCACACCATTGGTTGACCATAAATTGTGTTTTGGACATATTCATGTCCAATCCAATCTTCATACCTGCCACATTGAGCTCGTTCAGCATTTCCTCGACTTCTGCCGTGCTGGTATAGATGAGAACAATAGCGTCGGCGAAGCGAACGTTGCTGATCCGTTTACCGCCGACAAGGTAGCCTTTATCGTCCCAGTTCAAGTCTTTCATGGCATCCTGGAGTGCCGCTGTGAATAGCTTGGGAGAAATCGTATCTCCCTGCCGTACTCCTTTCCCGATAGGAATCTTAAGCTTTCGATCGAACAGCTGGATGGTAGTCAATGTTTTCGAGAAGCATTCGTCGAGAAGTCGGATGTTGGGCGATGGTATACCAGCGTGCACAAGTGCGTTCAAAACGGCGTTGATTTCCACAGAGTCGAACGAACGAACAAAATTAATGAGTAAATAAATCCGTTCGTTCATTCGCTTGAATTTTTTCTAGTAGTGAATAATTTCGTTCTTTCATTCGTTTAAAATTTTTCACGTCGAATTCATTCGTTCGGGCATTCGTGCGATAAATTTCTTTAAAAGTACAGCTCTTCCTTGCAATAACTAGGCAATATGGTATCGATTATCGTTATCAATTTCAATATCGATTCGATATTGATTTTTGACCGCTTAAAATTGCAATCCCAAGAATATGTTGCCCGATTGACAGGCTTCACAAAAACTAAACAATTTCATTCTGACAGCTCGATCTGTGTACTTTCCAGATTTTTGATCACAATCGGCCGTTTGTAGAGGAAATCAAATGAATGTTGTGGCCGATCGGTTACTGTCATCCAATGAGGTTAAGTCCTAGCCCTAGGTTTCTCTTGAGTAATGCTTTGGCGTAATGCCGACCAAAATGGAGTTATAATGTAGTACGGCAGATGGGTAGATGAGATGCTAATTGACCGTTCCGACATTGTACATCTCTCTCGCTCAACGGCGTCGTGCGCTTCGAGAAACCAGTTCTTCGCACGGAAATCACAGAAAAGTGAATTACGGCCGTCGAACGACTGATGTCTTCATGAACTTCGCGATTCTCCATTATGTCCTCCTTCATGTCTACGTAGCCTCACAGCGACTCACTATTTCGACCACCTACGAAGCTGAGGACATCGGTCTGGTCCCGAACAAACACCTCCAATGCCGAGCGTGGTCGCTTTGGTGGAAAACTCAGGTACGACTGTTCACTAGGGAAATGTCTCAACTGGTTCGTTCCAAATTGAGATGAGAGCTTTGGTGTTATATTTTTCGAATGTTTACACTTGTTTACCAACCCAAGGATGAAACGCTCTTTTAAAAATATATTGAACTAAACTGACAATTCAGGAAACGTGTCGCAGTCGGACGACTCGACGTACTGTCGCGTACCTCCTCCCCCACTCAAGGTTCTTCGTACGATTATCCCGCTCAAGTCAACATATCTTTGCATCCTTTTGGGGTCCGTGAATTTGTACCAGACTTACGTGGAAGCCCTAGGTCGTCCCTTACCCCTCTGCTCATTGATCTTCTGATTTGGCTGCCGACTAACTATTAGGTTGTAACGAATTAAATGGCACTGGCTCGCGCCATTTTTGGCGTGTCTTTACGCGTTTGATCAAGAAGAAACCATAACATGTGGCAAATCATTTAGAAGCGCAAACTTTGCTCTACCGGTGAGTACCAAATTTTCTATGTAAAAGTGGGAAAACCTTAGAGTTTTATTGACTTCTTTGCAGATGGACAAAAGGGGAATCCGAGGCATTTACTTTATGAATTCAAGCTGGGCACTACAGTTAAGGAGGCGGACGAGAAGATCAGCGCCGCATTCGGTCAAGGATGTTCCACAATTCGGACGGCGTTTCGTTGGTATCAGAAGTTCCGGAAGGGAGATGAGAGCTTGGAAGAACATGAAGGTCGTGGGAGGCATAGTGATGTTGATGAGGACAAGCTGAGAGATGTGGTAGAGGAGGATCCACGCAAAGGGAAGTTCTTCGCGAAGTTCTTGGCGTCAGTTACAACACAGCTGCCCGGCATCTGAAGGAAATTGGAAAGACCAAAAAGCTGGAAAGATGGGTGCCTCACGAGCTGTCTGAGGAGCAAAGAAACCGACGATATGAGATCTCGTCCGCACTGCTTCTACGGAACGAAACGGACCCATTCCTTGATCGCATCGTAACCTGTGACGAGAAATGGACAATGTACGACAACAGGCGACGATCGGCACAGTGGGTGGACTGCGATGAAAGCCCCAAGGTTTTTGCGAAGCCGGAATTGCACCAAAAGAAAGTAATGGTGACAGTATGGTGGTGTTCGCTGGGAATTATTCACCACAGCTTCCTCCCTCCCGGAGAATCCATCACGGCAGAGAAGTACTGCATTGAAATTGAAGAAATGATGAAAAAGTTGAAGGATATCCGGCCGGCCTTGGTAAACCGAAGGCGAGTTCTCCTTCTGCATGACAATGCTCGCCCCCAATGTAGCACGAATGACGTTGCAGAAATTGAATGAGCTGAGCACTGAAACTCTACCACATCCTCCGTTTTCTCCCGACCTCTCCCCAACAGACTACCATTTCTTCAAGCATCTTGGCGACTTCTTAGTAGGGAAGATATTCAAATACCAACAGGATGCCGAAAGTGCCTTCGAAGATTCCGTCAATTCCAGAACTTCCGATTTTTATGCTACTGGGATAAAAAAAGCTTGTGTCACGTTGGCAAAAATTGCAGAATCAGAAGGTTTTTATTTCGATTAATAAACTTGCCCACAAGCCGAGATATTAACTGCTAAATTTACAGTGGTTCAGTGCCATTTATTTCGTTACAACCTAATACGAAGGCAAACACTAAAAAAATACTAAACGTCAATACACTACTTTGCGCGGAGCCTTCAGGTCCGGACAGAGGTATCCACTCATGCAAAGACACACGTACGGTGAATTAAAATTCTTCACTATCATCTTATATTTTTTTTCAGAAAAGAGTCGGGTCTTTATCGATTAAAAATATTTAGCTGTACACTGTATTTCTGCCATTATCGTATAGAGAAGAGCTTTGACTCTTGTCGCTTTTCTTCGAGTTACTTTGTTCATACGCGAGGCTTGATACTGACTGGCTAAACCTCCAGCGTATAAACGTTTTTGAATTTTTTGACCCTGGCTTTGCAAATGTTTACTCATTTATTTATTCATTAATTTGTTTATGCTGCAGCATTGACTGCTCTTTCTTAACTAGTATTAAGGGCAATATCTCTCCTATTTTTAAGATGGAGTACCATTTCCCATCGTCATTTTATAACACAATTGCTCGTCCTGACAGCAGCCCAGCGGCGAAAAGGACGATGCTGAGATTATGTTTCCCGAAACAACGTCGAATGTTCCCCAATTTTTCAACAAGATTGTGTGTGCTTTCACCTACCAACCGATTATTGTTTGGTGATTTCCAGTGGATTGGGCTAGAAAATGAAGACCGTTCGGTTCAACTACTTAAATTCAGCTACAATAGGCTGGGTCTTGGACACATAATTATACCATTTTCACTTCGAATTGGACACTTTTCAAACCAAACTGGACACTTTTCACGTCAAATTGGAAACTTTTTACAAATTGGGCATTCCTAAACTATCCTAAGACCTTTTAAATCGAAGCGAACTCTTCCAAATTAAACCGACCTTCATACAGATTAAACTACAAATAACCTTCATACAGGATAACATATCAACGGCAATTGCGTTTTGCGACAGAAAGCCGCGTGGGACCCGCACGCGCTATGAGCCACTGCTGTCCCTCACGGACCACTTTTTTGTTTTATGTATTTTTCCTATCAAACATCGACCAGAGGGGTTATTTGGGGTGCTGATCACGAATGCGACATCCGTTTTTGGCATTACGGTAGAGTAATTTAGGTTACGGTAGGTATGGGTGACTAAGGCTGCCGAGGTCATGATCACCGTTTTCCCCCAAATGTGGCCCAGGGGGTTATTTGGGGTGCTGATCACGGATCTGACATTCGTTTTTGGTACTACGATAGAGTACGGTAGGTTACGGTAGGTACGGGTCACTAAAGCTGCCGAGGTCATGATCACCGTTTTCCCCCAAATGTGGCTCAGGAGGTTATTTGGGGTGCTGATCACGAATCTGACATTCGTTTTTGGTACTACGATAGAGTACGGTAGGTTACGGTAGGTACGGGTGATCACCGACAGCCTCAGTCTCCCGTACCTACCGTAACCTACCTTAGTCTACCGTAAGGCCTTTGTCATACCATCGCTCACCCCGAGCGACGTCTAATTGATATGCACCCATATCGATTCCATAGCGCCGCCCGATCGATATGGGAGTATATCATTAGGCGTCGCTCGGGGTGAGCGATGGTATGACAAAGGCCTAATACTAAAATTGGATGTCGGGTTTGTGATCAGCACCCCAAATAACCCCCATGGGCGAAGTTTGAGTGAAATCGGTGACCATGACCCCGACAGCCTTACTCGCCCGTACCTACCGTAACCTACCGTAATCGGCCCAAATTTTGAAAAAAAGATGTCTGATTCGTGGTCAGCATCCCAAATAAACTCCTTGGGCAACGTTTGGGTAAAAAATACTGACTTGAATTGATTTTATTGTAAAATTGGTCTCCTTCCTAGTAAAATTTTTTAATTCGATATATCTAATGAAAGCGGGGATAATTTTCTTACTTATTCCTGTTGGACGTTCTCCTATCACAAGTAATTAGGGTACAGAGAAAACATCTATAAAAAACCGACGGCAGGAGTACAAAAAGGCATGAGCCAGCGGTGGCTCATATTGTCGTCGATGTGTTAAACTGCAGATATGTCAAAAGGGGTGGCCGCACATACAGACTGAGCCATGTTACCACATTCTTCTGGCATAAACGGGCGTAACTAACTGATGGCCAACAAGCAAGCAATTTCCTCAGTTTTTGTAGGGCAGAAAAGATCCCGTGAGTGTTTGCTCCTGCGCGAACGCCCTAAATGACGTGGCCCATGAGTGAAACAAAACGCTTGTTTATTTACAGCCCAGCAAATGTGACGATTCTTTTTCAGAACACAGTTGTCGATCTAACAGTGGACGATTTCGACCTTCTGGCCTACAAAAGACACTGGGTTTTAATCACTAATGAACGTGATGCAGAGAAGTACCACATGCCCACAGAAATACTGGGAAACTACACGGTATGAGCTTACTACACCTTTACGTGTCTCACTTGTCATGGCGGTGTAGCTGCGCCTGAAGTGGCTGAAAGTAGTTCTAATTCGTGCGCTTATAGTCGTTCCATTAGTTTGAGCATTAATAACTTTGAGGATCTAGGATCTGGTCATGTCTACTGCCTGCCATAGTAGAAAACCTGCAGTTCTTTTTGAGCGGTTTTCGAACACTTCAGTCATAAAGCCGTAAGAAGTGATAAAGGATCAGCTACAGGTGCCTTGAGACGGCAAAATTCCGAGAACAATCGAAAATTTCAAAGAAGACAAGAATAGGGCGTGCAGCAACGGTTCCTCGCCAGCCTTTTGTTCACGCTCTTTTTTGTGTTTCTTGAGCGACGAGCACTCGTTGGGTTATTTTGGCACGCTACGGCGCGGAACAACATTTGCTAATTGCGTCTACTACAATAAATCTCCTTAATGCAGAACGACAGGATTCCCCTGAGATTTGAATTTCCGTCGAGGGGTATTGAAACATACTGAAAATATATATTGAAAAACGCATTAGATTACTACCAAATAGATCGTTGTCATCTAAATCTTGTAGGATTTCCTACGAAACTGGGCCCTGTGTGAGGCATTATATGAAAGAAAATCTTATTGAATGCAATCCTTGTTTGAGAGGTATCATACCCCACTCTAACTGGGGAAGGTTTCGACCTCCCATGGAACCTCAAGTTGACACCATAATCATTAGAAAGAGCTTGGAATGCTGATTACGAATATGGGTGTCAAAATTGCAAAATGAAACTCCTGAGCAAGTTATGAAAAAAAGAAGTTAGTTGGACTGACAAAAGGCTGGCAGTGCGAAAGAGCTGGCGCGAGAGCGATGAGTTCTAGAGGCTCCGTAAGAACGGGTCGCCGGCGGTGGTAGTAGCGTAAGGGTACTGCTCCCGCTCGTCACGTGAGACGTCGTTGGTTCGGTGTCCGGTGGTGCCGGTGGTGTTGCACATCATAATTTATCTTCGAAGTAACCTTCTTCTGAATTATGACACATGTTGATAAAATAGTTGGGAAAACTATCGCACACGTTTATAAAAATGCACATGTCGAAACCCTTCCCTAGTAAGTAGGGGATGCGGGTCCGAGGTCTGACTGGCGCGCTAACGTTTCAATCACACTTAAGTCTCCCCGCTACAGCTTCTCTCCTTATCAGCAGAACCTCGGGCTTTATGAAAATGAGCTGAATAATTCCAGGAGGTCGACATCAACTTCGAAAACGTCTGCCGTCTTCACCCCCGTGTGCTGCGGATAGCCAGTGCTGCCGCCGCTGGAAAGTTTCACCTCAACACAGAGGTCGTATGCCGGATGAACAGAACGATTCCCAATGAGAGCAATTAGTAAGCTATATGATTAGATCTATGCACTGATTTTAGCATTAAGATGGAGTAGAGATGGCTCTAACTCTTAGAGCTCATGTTTTAGCATATCATTGGCAACACATGCGTTTGTATGCGTATCAGGGGTGCACATTTAACGCTCAACGATTCAAGGAACTTACTATTATTATTATTATTATTATTATTATTATTATTATTATTATTATTATTATTATTATTATTATTATTATTATTATTATTATTATTATTATTATTATTATTATTATTATTATTGTTATTGTTATTACACTAGCATGCTCATTGGTTACAACAACAATTTCCATAGAGCAATTTGCCGAAAGCCATTTAGAAATACTAAATTGGGGTGAGCGAACTTGTTAATAATAAAAAATGATAACAACAGAACACAAGCACAAAGCAACAGAAAAAGCAGCAATTTAACGAATTAACGGCATTTCTTGTTAAAATTTGTTTTGAGGACTTGACGGAAATTTTTAGAAATTTAACGGAATTTTAACAGACTTCTTTCTCAGTGGGTTTATCACATTCATCCTTAGTATTCTCAATTGATCAGTATGAATACCCAAGTGATGTAGCTGACGAACCAAGATTAGTACAGATCCTTTATTCCGGCTAACGTTTCGGCGTAACCGCCTTCTTCAGAGCCTGGAAGAGTCAAGTTGAGTTTGAAAAACCATCCGTCCAAGAGCCATTTCGGACCACAGCGGTGAATCAAAGGTTGGTAGGAGAGGGAGACGAAACACGAGGAGGTAACACAAACAGTCCAGTGCAAATGGGCGAACGGTACCCCTTTTAAGGCGACACATGAGGAGATGAGGTCACCTTCGGTTCACCCTCCTAGCGAGCCTCTGGCAGACTATCCTCCGGTTCGAGACCGCAAAGGTCAACGTACGGAGCCAGCTCCTGTATCACCGCTACGCGTTCCTCCTTCCTGTTTATCGTGGGGTTCCTAGTGTATTCTCAATTGTTGCAGGTCTCATCCTCTCGATTAGAGCTGTTACTAAAAAACATTAAAATCAGCAAGAATATTTTAATAATTTCATGAATTTGTTTTCAATTTTTGGAAATAATGCAGTTTGAAGGCTCGTGTTGCGCACACGAAGGAGGAACCGCTGCCGCGTGCACCTGTATCAGATCTCTTTTTTCGTGATTCCCCCACCCCGGCCAACCAAGCCTTCGATCCCTCTGAGGTCAGTGAATTGGTACCAGACATGTTTGGGAAGGATAGAGCGCTGACTTTTTCATGGGTTGGCCACCGCAAGTCATTATATGGCCAAATACGCATCCAAATTGCGTCCATGACATCCCGTAGAAGTAGACGCTTGGCGCATCCCAAAAGGGATTGAGAAACGCCGTCTTTCATCCCTATCCTTTAA
Organism: Heligmosomoides polygyrus polygyrus; assembly: GCA_947396885.1. Lineage (NCBI taxonomy): Eukaryota > Metazoa > Nematoda > Chromadorea > Rhabditida > Heligmosomidae > Heligmosomoides > Heligmosomoides polygyrus. The sequence continues at coordinate 84,193,306 of OX377204.1, read as the reverse complement.
TGTATTTTAGAGCTAGAAATTTTTTCGCCAAGTCCCCAAGCACGTCAACGAATCCACAAAGATAATGGTCTAACCTCCTCGTAAAACATGCTTATCCTCACATGGCGCTGCTTATCCCAGAATACTTTTGACCGCCACTTAGAACAGTCGAGGAAAAATGTTTGCGGCCGCTGGACGTAATTTATACGATTTTAGGGAAGGCTAATAACAAAAATTAGGAAAGCTACTTTTCGTAAACGTTAACACGTTGGCGACGTGTCACACCTTTCGGCCGTGTGGGACCGCGTGACACGATGTCGTGTCACGTCCAGATGTTGTAAAAAATAGAGCGGTCCCACGTACCAAGCGTTCGACACCGTGTTAATATTCCACTGATAGGCTTTCAATTGCATTTTTATTAATTCCTTCTGTACTAGTGGGCTGGTGCCCGCATTTTGATTGCATATGCTCGCAGAACAGTCAGACAAGAGAAGTGTTATCGAAAGAAGGGAGGGAACTCCGGGTACCTGCCTGGGGTCGGGTTCGTCAACGACTTACATAACTTTAACAGAGAATTCACAGCGAAAAACTCAGGTATCGCGGCTTATCGCTCACAATATCGCTTGATAAGCCGCGCTGTCAGGGACTTCTATTTCGGCTGTACCTTTCTCTGTTAAATTGCTGTCGTTGATGAATCCGGCTTCTGTCGTACATTTTAAAATGCCTTGGCGGTGATCATTTTGATAATTCGATATCTGTTCCTATTCCACACCCTGTAGATAATTTGTTGTTGAAGGCTTGTTATTCTTCTGTTTGTTGATGTTGAATTGTTTATTTTGCACTGCAGTGTCACACTCCAATCCTTGAGCTTTAGCTGCTTACCTCTTAAAGTGGGAACTATAAGGTTTTCGTTGATCTTTTCGCTTGAAATGACGGTTTGCAGCTAATTTTAACGAAATTTAGCGACTTTTTATTTATTCATTCATTTATTTATTTTATTTTCAGAAGACAAACAATAAAACAATACTCAATACTATAAAGCCAAAACAAACACAACATGCAATACAAAATATATACAACGAGTTGGTAATCGGTATCACTTGTCGACTTGTCTCAAGAAAGATCATATCTAAGTAACGTAACTGCTAGCAAACCGCTTAAACTGCTTTACTGTTAAAACCCTTTATTTGTTTTTCATAAGCTTGAGGTATGTACTTCCTGCTCTATATGAAAATGAGTTTGCATATAAACCTGTTTTTTGGGCGGATTAACGTGATTTTTTGCAGAGCACCTCTAGTACGTGAATTGGACAAAGTAAATAACTGTTTCATAATTACTCCTTTGCTAGTGCACCTAAAGTGCACTACCTTATGAACCATGCAAGCATCAACGACTTTACGTCGAGAAGCAAGGGAAGGAAGTTGAAGAAGCCTGTTTCTCACTACAGCGTCTAAAATTCGGTCATATTCTCAAGTGCCAGTACATACGTGCTAGGAGCTTTCGAGTGTAATTGTCTTGAATTCTCTCAATACAATCAACTTCTTTCATCTTCTGTGGGTTGAAAACTGTGACACCAGATTCTACAATAGGTCTAACATAAGTTTTATAAGCACGAAGTAGGATATCTATATTTTTGCTACACAGTCCTTTAAAAATTTGAAACGTGCGCATAGTTGCCTGCTTACATCGACCTCTGACATGCTCAGAAAAATCCAGATCAGTATTATAACGGAAGCCAAGATCTTTAACGAAACTAGTAGGTAAAACAACAACACCATCCAGGTGTACGAACGAGCCTGGATTGGTGAAGTTGTCTTTAGTTGCATAAACGTTGTCTTCTGAGGAAACAGACGCAACTGCCATTTTTTACTCCAGTCTACCAGAGAATTAATAGCCCTTTGCAACCTAGAAGAATCACCTGGTTCCTTAATTACACGATATATCTTTTCATCATCTGCTACATTTTTATAGAAATTCCATGATTTTGGATTACCTTTGCTAAGTCATTTGTATAGATAATAAGCAGAATTGGTGAAAAACCCGCCTCCTGACTTACCGGAAATTTAACGAAAAATTTTTGTTAAACAAATTTCGGTAAACAAATTTAACGCACAGAATTTTGTGTGCACCGCTAATGCGTATGAATGTAGATTGTTAATGCTGGAATTTATTTATTTCTTATTTATTTATTTATTTATTTATTTAGCGCACTACAGAGAGTGTGCGGTAAAGCCAATAAAGAAAACATAATGCTAACATAGAAAAAATAGAGAACGGAGTAAGAAACAACAATAATAGTAATAATATTGAATGTCGGCATTACGAAGACATTTTTGTTCTTCATTGCTAAAGGTTGGCTAAATTCATGGGAAGGAAAGAGATTCCAAAGAGGTTGGAAATCCAAAAAAGGCTCCGCCCCCATCTTATTCATAAAGCCCAAGAACCTTGCCCCCTATATTTTTGAAAATAATGATATTAAGCACTTACATATTACATTATCGATAGCATTACATGCCATTTTCTCGTCGCATCATACATTTTTCAAATCAATCTGGACACTTTTCAAACCAAACTGGACACTTTTCAGATAAAATTGGACACCGTTTTAATCTGGCCCAAGATTTTTGAAATCAAAGCGCTCTTCTTAATTGAAATGTGCTTTTCATATATCAAACTAGACACTCTCCAAAAAAGTTAAAATAATTTTTTGTTCAAGGACAAATTTAGTATATAACTTTCTTTAAAGTTTTAATTCAGTTCCGAGTATGAGAACATGCAGTTTAGAATTATATAAAGGTATTATTTTTTGAAAGAAAAGCAATGATTTGAATCTTATTTTATATGGGTTTTTGCATGGAGATAAAAAGCTCACATATCCTCACTTCGATGCTGTACATATGTGAGTAGTATTTACACTATCGAATAAACATTGCGACTTGCTTTTTGAGTGCATAGCGCGATCCAGGTTTTTTATGTACTACACAATTACTGCCTCGTTTGGCTTTAAAACAGAACGTAATTCATTTTTCTCCAAAAAAAATAAAATTGTTAGACATTTTGGTTCAGGTGAACTGGAAAATTTCAAAAAACTGTACTAAATTTTTCTTGAAAAAATTATTTTACCCATCTTATTGAGTCTGTAGCTTACCCTAGAAAGGTCGTTTTGATTTGGTAGTCATTCACTTTGATTTCAGAAGAAATTTTCTTTAGAAAAATGTTCAATTTAAGTAGAAAAGTGCCCAATTCGACAAGAAAATGATATATATTATTCTGCTTCAATGAAAGGTAAAGTTGATGGTAGAAAAATAGGGCAAAACACCCCCCTGGATTTGCAACCCAGAAAGGTTTATTTTAATGATGGCAAAAAATGCTTTAGAAAATGGTGACTTTTAGCATCGATGCTTACAATGAGAGAATAGTGGAGCACATTCTGATATACCTCGGGGTAGAGCAATCTTTTTCCCAAATTTCCTGTACTTTTAGGAGTTAGGTAGGATCTTCGAAATTTGCGCGCCATAGAGATAGTATTCTATTTGCTTATCGTTAAGTTTCTTCATTAAAATCAAATAATTTAGCGACGGCAACGAAACTGAAGTTGACTACTCGATCACGGATAGATCAACAGTTGAGTTCTTTCAAGTCGCAATTTCTTTAAAAATAGCCTCTTATTATAAACTTAGGAGCAACGCGAGTCCATCTTATTCGTTAATGACACACAATCAAATGCTGACGGAATGTTTGGCCTCGACGACGTCCTGTTCGAGAATCATGAATCTGTAGCAATTTCTTACTCGAAGCTCTGCGATGGAGTAGGAGGAGAAGATGGACCAGAGGAACTACAGTACTACACAGGTCAGAACGGAATGGAGAATTTCGCTGGGGTAGATGTTATGGCTTTGATTTTTGATTCTTGAGACTGATTTTTGAATATTTAACTATTGTGCAGCCTACATGCATTGCATGTAGAATGGTTCAGATATTTCGACACAGAGTATCTTTGCTCAAAAAAGCAGAGTATCCTAGGTGTTTGGCTGTGTCTGTCAGAGTTAGGAGCGCTATCAGAATTTCTTAAGAAACACATGGAAAGAAAATTTAAATTCAAGTTGTATAATAGAACTAGGGCGCGTGTAGCGCAGTCGGAGGAGGCGCGACTGTCGCGTGCACCCGATACCAGGTTCCTGGTTCGGATTTACCGCACAGGCCAACCAAGCCTTCCATTCCTCTGGGGTCGGTGAATTGGTGCCAGACTTGTCTGGGAAGGGTAAAGCGCTGACTTGTTCATCGGCTGGCCACCACAAGTCATTGTATGGCAAAATACGCATTCAACTCGCCTCCACGACATCCCGTAGAAGTATGTAGAATGCGTGGCGCATCCAAAAGAAATTGAATAACGCCGTCCTTCATCCTTATCCTTTATATAATGGAACTGCTATATATGCATAAGTCCCACTACATGCTCTAGATTTATCAGCTTTTCAGAAAAATTTGGCACGCCAGCGTTTGACCTTCACCTACTTGGAACTTCCATTGACGAGCTTATGGAGCCGGTGAGGAATCCAGATCACTTAGACAGAATTTTAAGGTAGAGTTGCTCACCGGTTGCGTCGAGTACGTAGCCAAGAATTTCTTTAGACGCTTCGAGGCGGACGACGTGGCTTCCCAGAGACCTTTCCCTTCCACACGGCTTATTCCTTTTCTTGAAAGAGTGAAATACGATGCCAGGTATGCCTAATTAGTTCTGTAAGACAGAAGAGATGTTACTTTGACAGCTCACTTCAAGATCTCCTCCGGTGCTTTTCGTTGGCGATAAAATTACCGTGAAAATAGGACTGCAAATTCAGGCAATGAGCAATTTTCAACTATCGACTATGGTAAGTGGAACACCACAGGCTTTTTGCCTGAAACCGGCGAAAATCCTATCGTTAAGGACTATGATGTCGACACATGGCTTCGAATGGCGTGGTATGACCCACGATTGAGGCACGCCTCTAGTCGACCTATTCTGGTTAACGAGTTCACGTTTCTGAAGAAAATCTGGAGACCAGATCCTATCTTCACCAATTCGAAGTCTGCAACTTTTCACAAAGTACGTTTGCCTACTGGAGTCAAATTAACATAGATCTTAGATGTCCAAGCAACAGGACTGCTCGGAACATACCGGACACACGATCAGAGACCCAATGTGCTTGTTTCCCAGGACATGCATGCTTTCGGAATCTCTCCACTTAGCTTATTTTCAACTACTTATTTTTGAGGTGCATAGAACAGTTAATGATGAAGAAATATTAGGTTGTAACGAATTAAATGGCACCGGCTCGCGCCATTTTTTGGCGCGTCTTTACGCGTTTGATCAAGAACAAACCGTAACATGTGGCATATCATTTAGAAGCGCAAACTTTGCTCTACCGGTGAGTACCAAATTTTCTATGTAAAAGCGGGAAAGCTTTAGAGTTTTGTTGACTTTTTTGCAGATGGACAAAAGGGTAATCCGAGGCATTTACTTGTATGAATTCAAGCGGGGCACTACAGCTAAGGAGGCGGACGAGAAGATCAACGCCGCATTCGGTTAAGGATGTTCCACAATTCGGACGGCGTACCGTTGGTATCAGAAGTTCCGGAATCGAGATGAGAGCTTGGAAGAACATGAAGGTCGTGGGAGGCATAGTGATGTTGATGAGGACAAGCTGAGAGATGTGGTAGAGGAGGATCCACACAAAGGGACCAGGGAGATAGCGAAGGTTCTTGGCAGAAGGTCAGAAGGTCAGTCACAACACAGCTGTCCGGCATCTGAAGGAAATTGGAAAGACCAAAAATCTGGAAAGATGGGTGCCTCACGAGCCGTCTTAGGAGCAAAGAAACCGACGATATGAGATTTCGTCCGCACTGCTTCTACGGAACGAAACGGACCCATTCCTTGATCGCATCGTAACCTGTGACGAGAAATGGATAATGTACGACAACAGGCGACGATCGGCACAGTGGGTGGACAGCGATGAGAGCCCCAAGGTTTTTGCGAAGCCGGAATTGCACCAAAAGAAAGTAATGGTGACAGTATGGTGGTGTTCGCTGGGAATTATTCACCACAGCTTTCTCCCTCCCGGTGAATCCATCACGGCAGAGAAGTACTGCATTGAAATTGAAGAAATGATGAAAAAGTTGAAGGATATCCGGCCGGCCTTGGTAAACCGAAGGCGAGTTCTCCTTCTGCACGACAATGCTCGCCCCCATGTAGCACGAATGACGTTGCAGAAATTGAATGAGCTGAGCATTGAAACTCTACCACATCCTCCGTTTTCTCCCACTTCTCCCCAACAGACTACCATTTCTTCAAGCATCTTGGCGACTTCTTGGTAGGGAAAATATTCAAACACCAACGGGATGCCGAAAGTGCCTTCGAAGATTTCGTCAATTCCAGAACTTCTGATTTTTATGCTACTGGGATAAAAAAGCTCGTGTCACGTTGGCAAAAATGTGTAGAATCAGAAGGTTTTTATTTCGATTAATAAACTTGCCTACAAGCCGAGATATTAACAGTTTAAATTTACAGTGGTTCAGTGCCATTTATTTCGTTACAACCTAATAGGAAGAAGAATAGAATGTTCTCCTCGCTTTTCAACGCCTTCTTTGATGTACCACAAAGCGGAGTGCTTTCACCCTTACTCTTCTCGGTCTGTACTTACGATCCTCCGGGTCAGTGTGCAGGTTTGGAGTAACGTGTGAGATGCATGCAGACGGCCTAAAGATAAACAACGTAATCAAAGAGGGCCAAGACACCAAATGTGTTCTGCGATCAGCTACGTAGCCAATTAGGACAATGAGTGTAAACTATCACTTGCACCCGAGATGCCCCATTCAGGTGTGCACATTTAACGGTTAACGATTTAACGAATTTAACGAATTAACGGCGTTTTTCGTTAAAATCTGGCCTAACGACTTAACGGAAGTTTCTAAAAATTTAACGAAATTTTTAGCGGGTTTTTTCTCAGTGAGTTTATCACATTTACCCATAGCCTTCATTAGTGGCACAGGTGTCATCGTCCTGATTAGAACTGCTCCTAAAAAAACTATCGGCAAAAAATCGGCAAAAATATTTTGGTGCTTTCATGAACTTGTTTTGAATTTTTGGAATAATGCATTTTGGGGACGCGTGTAGCTCAGTCGCTGGAGGTGCTGGCGTGCACGCGATACGAGTTTCCTGGTCCGACTTTCCCGCCCTGCCAACCAAGCCTTCCATCCCTCCGGAGTCGGAGAATTGGTACCAGACTTGTCCGGGAAGGATACAGCGCTCAGTTCCTCATCGAAAGTGATTGTATGGCCAAATACGCATTCAAATCGCCACCACGTTATTCCGTAGAAGTAGAATGCGTGGCGCATCCCAAAAAGGATTGAGTAACATATTCTATGATCGACTGAAGTTGAATCTTGGCATGACGTTGATACCAATAGGACTATTCGAGCTGTGTAGCCAAGATTGTTAACCACACCTTATTGGGCTGACGATTCGGCGTAACCGCCTTCTTCAGAGCCTGGAAAAGTTAAGCGAGGTTTGAAAGGTTACTCGTCCAAGAACTATTTCAAGTCACAGAAATTTCCGGAATTAATAGGAAAAGGCGACGAAAGGGGAGTGAGACAGTCCAACTAGCCTTATGGAAGCAGCCAAGAGGCTGGTGCGTCATCCTCGGATGGAGGCAGTTGGGTGAATGAGACTACCACCTAAGGTCAACCCCTCAGCGACCCTCCGGCTGTCGCCCTCCGGGGTCGAGCCCACAGAGGTCAGCAAATGGGGCCAGCTCCTGGGTTGGCGCTACGCGCTCTTCCCTCCTATTGATCGCGGCATTCTTGAAGGTAATCCACAGCTCTTCTTGAAGGCAATCCACAGCGATTGAGTAACGCCGTTCCTCATTGTTATCGTTTAATGCATTTTGGAGCTAAAAACGTCTTCGCCGATCCTTCAAGACCTCACCGAAAACACGAAGATACTGGTCTTACCTTCTCGTAAGATATGTCTATCCTCACCTGGGGCTGCTTATCCCGGAATGCTTTTGCTCGCCACCCTGAAAAGTCGAGACAGAGAGAATGTTTTCAGCCGCTGGGCGTGTTTTAAACGATTTTGGAAAAATGCTAATTAAAAAATTAGAAAAGCTGCTTCTCCTGAACGTTAACGCGTTGATGACGTGTCACACCTTTTCGGCACCGGCGTGTGACACGATCCCGACAAAAAGCAAAAAAGGTTTCAGGTTTTTCTTTCTCGTAGAATAGGCACAGAAAACGGTTCGCAAAGAACTAGGAAAGGGGAACTCCGAGTTTCGCCTGATCGTACATTTTAAGATATCTTGTCGGTGATCATCATCATAATGACAATTCCGTACCTATTCTTATTCCACACCCTGTAGATAACTTGTTGCTGAAAGCTTGTTTATTTTTCTGCGTTTGTTTATGTTGAATTGTTCATTTTACAAAGCTGTGTTACACTCCGTTCCTTGAATTTTGCTGTTGACCTCTTAAAGTTGAATCGTATGAGGTTTTCCTTGATATTTTTACTTGAAATAATAGTTTGCAGCTAATCTTATTTTTAACAAAAGTTAACGATTTACCGGAAATTTAACGAAAATTTTCCATTAACAGATTTCGTTAAAAAAATTAACGCACAATTTTGTGTGCACCCCTGGTCCCATTACTTTGTACATGGTGTTCCAAAGTAGCGTGATGGTTTTTTATTATAACCATGAAACAACTAACAACTTAACAGACCGACCCCTAAATAGCAACAACATAAACACTACGCAACACCATGTTGGATCGGATATGAAGTAGCAATTCTTGGCGCGAATTTACAGAGGCCCAAACGTTTGTTAAAATTTTCGCCGGTGGGCCGCAGGTCATCTGGAAACATTCGGCTCCTTTCCCGGAGTAGATAATTCTTCGGAGACTTCATGCTGTGGCGACGCTTGACGCTGTGATCCGTCGGAGTCAGATCCGCGGAGTACGATGAGTATTCCTCAGATGAATTCCGAGAAATTGGACTTGCACCACGCCTGCGTGCTCTTCGCAATATTTGTAGGGCTGAGTCTATCGAAACGTTCACTGCGCATTGACGAAGCGCAGCTGGGCAGGAGTGTACCACGGCCACCAGAATGTCCTGTCAGCGTAAATCTTGAATAATTTTCTTCCTCCCTCCTCAAAATTCTGAGGATCTTTCCGCTTGTTCAGCTTCTTCACCTAACCATGACCGCCATCGGGTTTAGACGATGTTCGATTATAGTGGAGGTAGCTGGAGCCCCCTTAAACTAGATCCTATCGTTTTACCGGTGCGAGCCAGCTCCATGGGTAACAGCTTCTCTTTCGTAAACAGTGCTCGTTCCCACTCGCGACCTCTGGCTCGCAGTTCGAGTTAGCGGCATCGATGGAGACGTTCGACTGGACTTTTTGGAACTGGTAGCGCTTCAGGCCTCCTTTTGGATATTCGTCGCACTGACACAAGACTGACGCGGGCGATTCTTCTTACGAAGACCTTCGATCTGGAATTACTCGACTCCCGATGATTTTCCGGATTCGTGGTGCATTGAGAGTGCAATTTCTCCTCCGTCCTGAACGACGATCACCTTCATGACGAAGCTCCTTGAATCAACGAATTGTTGTGGAGAGAGTCAACCGAGCAGGTGAACGATGTCGCACAGTACTTTCCTTGACGACGAGGCTCCAAAATCGCAGCGCGATATTTGACATCTTGAGAGATATCGTAGGTGGGACAGAATCGAACTGGAAACATTATATCTGAGACAAAAAAAAATTCGGTGAAAAAATGGCGCTATTTTCGTCGTGTTACATTCGCGTCCAACGTTGGACTGCAGCTGAATCTTACGAAGACGATGTTCATGAGGACGGACAAGTTTCTGATGCCCCATTCTCGCTCAACGGAACGAGCATCTCTGAATGCTCCAGATACGTGGGTAGCGAAGTCAATATGGCCAACGACCTGGCGCCGGAGCTGAGCAGGAGGAGCGGCTTGGGGAGCTTTCAAGAGCGTCGAAGAAGTCGCGAAGAAGACGAAGAACGTCCGGCTCCGTGCCCACCTATTCGACTCTACCGTTCTTCCTGCCCTAACATACGCCTCAGAGACCTGGGCTATACGAAAGCAGGATGAACACGCGATCAGCGTCGCGCAGCATGGAATCGAGAGGACGATGCTCGGAGTGACACGACTCACGCAAGTGAGGGAAGGCCTCCGGAGTTCCGAGCTTTGCCGACGTTCGAAGATCAGAGACGCTGTCGCATGGGCCAAGTCGTCGAAAATTAGGTGGGCCGGCCACGTAATGCGCTTCGCAGACACCCGCTGGACGAGAGCCATTACCGACTGGATTCCGCGGGATGTCAAGAGAACACCAGGACGCCCACCAACACGTTGGTCGGACTTCTTCGTGAAAGCCCTGAACGACCGATATGACGCTCTTAGTGTCCCTCGAGCGAGGAGGATCTATTGGACCACTCTGGCACGCTACGAGGAGGAATGGAGACGCTTGTGGCGCCAGTGCTCGAACATCTCGATGATCAACGATGCGACAGGTGATACAGGCGATATACAGTACCGGACATGTCTTTTGGTCATTGGCCGAAAAAGCCGCTCCGGCCAACATAGGCCGCTTTGGAGCGTTCCAAAGCGGCCTTTTTGAGTAACTTCTTTAGAAATCAAATACTTGTGAAAGTAAACATAAATTTGAACTCAGCAGCTCGAGCTCTATCTTTTGGTATATAAATCTCAGTAGAGTTGAACAATGCATATAGGCCCGACAGAATCAATCGAGTGGGCGCGGTGGGACAACCTGTAGAGTTTGGGGAGTTTAATCGAAAATTTCCAGCCGTCCTAATCAGAAATTGCTCTAAGATTGTCTAGCTTGCATTTGGAGTGCGCCGTGAACAATGCATACAGAATCGGACCTACCAATCGAGTGGGTGCGATAACTTGTAGAGCGAGCGTTTGGGGAGTTTTATCGGGAATTCCCAGCCGCCCCAACCAGAAATTGCTCTAAGAATGTCCACCTTGCATTTAGAGTGTGCCGTGAACAATGCATACAGAGTCGGACCTACCAATCGATTGGGCGCGACAGCTCGCAAATTGCATGCGCGGGCGTGTTCGGAGCGCAATAACTTTGTGGAGATCGAATCGTTCCGGCTGCGGCTAGTGGATTTTTTAGGCAGTAGAATGGTTTTGTAGTCCTCAAAAGTACACCATGGTAGCTTCTAAACGGGCGAAATTATTGCGGTGCGAAAATGCAGGTTAGCCTTGTGTGACACGATTTTTTCCAAATTCAATCGACCACTGTGGGAAGACGTGACGAGCTAACGGTCTAGGAATGCGTAATCGAGCAAACCAGTTAAGGTACTTTACGAAGAAGTACCCAGAGCTCCCCAGCTTTTTAACCCGCCTCGCTCCCGGCAGCCATTTTAGAGCGGCGGAGTTCTCGCCACAGCTGCGACAGTTCTCGCCACAGCTGCGAGCATGTCATCGTAAAGTGCTTTTATTCTTGCGCTCGCCCGTGAATTTGGATGCCATTGGCTCGCCTCATCTTCCCGTAGTAGTCGACTGAACTCGGAAAAAATCGTGTGACACAAGGCTTGCCTGCATTTTCGTACCGCTGTAACTTTGTCCAGTCTTAAGCCAGGTCGCTGTGTTTTAGCGCGCTTCTTGAACTTTCTACTGCCTACAAAATCCACAACTTGCAGCCGGAAAGACTCGAAATTGATAGAGTTATTGCGCTCAGAACACCCCCGCGGTGCAATTTGCGAGCTGACTCCCCCAGTCGATCGATAGGTTCGATCCTATATACATTGTGCACAGCGTACTCCAAAGTCTCGCCAGAGCAGAGTACAGCAATTCCTGAATAGGGCGGCTGAGAATTTCTCATAAAACTCCCTAAATGCTCACTCTACAAACTGTCCCCCCCCCCCTCGATTGATAGGCCCGATTCTATATGCATTGTTCACGGACTCCAAAGGCAACCTGGACAGTCTTATTGTTAGAACAATTCCTCAGTGAGATGGCTGAGAATTTCTGAAAAAAAATTCCTAAACGCCCACTCTACAAGCTGTCGCGCCCACTCGATTAATTCTGTCAGGCCTATATGCATTGTTCAACTCTACTGTGATTTATATACCGGAAGATAGAGCTTGAGCTGCTGAGTTCAAATATATGTTTATTTTTGCAAGTACTCGATTACTAAAGAAGTACTAAAGAAGTTATTAAAAAAGGCCGCTTTGGAACGCTCCAAAGCGGCCTATGTTGGCCGGCGCCGCTTTTTCGGCCAATGACCAAAAGACATGTCCGGTACTGTATTCGCGTGGGAAAACGACAAACCTTCATCACGTTACTTTGGAGCACTCTGTAAATGGCGCCAAAAAATAATGTCAGAATTCCGACAGAAAAGCAAAAAGCAGCAAAAGTGCCCTTAAACTGGTAGATGGGGTCCGTGACCTTGATTCTTTGAATGGCAAGAGTTTAACCTTTGTAACATATTATAAGCCGAAATCCTTGATCAAAATGCAAATTTTCGTACCCACAATCTGTTTCAAGTTTTGAACAGTAAGAATCCTGATCTCCTTTTGCATGCCTACAAAACCTACGTGCAACCCATAGCTGAGTTCGGAGCTACTGTTTTCATCTCTGTCAGAGAGAAGGACATCGATATTCTGGGAAGTGTTCAAAATAATTGGAGCCGTAAGGTACTGATGAAATGTTTTGGAATAGACTGTTGCTCTATACGAAATGCCAGAAAAAAAATAGGAAGTTGGGATTAAAATCTCTTGAAAGTAGGAGGAGATCTGTCGACCTCAATATGTTTTTCAAATTCACCCATAAAGTTCACACAAACCCCATTGCATTTATCCGGGGACACTTGACTAGAACGGTGTAAGGTAGGCTTCGTCTACATGTACCAGATGCAAGGACCACAGCTGGATTAACGTTCTTGACCTACTGAAGGTTATGGGAGTTTTACTTACTTCTAGCGCAAAGCTATAACCTCTTAGGATTGCCTATGCCCTCATTTAGTTAGCTGCCTTCCTCTACAGTGTTTCCGTGATTGTTTTATGCTCAACTTTTTCTTCGATACTAGGGCTTTCAGAGAGTTGTATCATGTGCAATGTTTTGCTTTTTTCTATTGTGTTCTCCTTTATAATGTTTGCATGGAATCCTTTCGCGCTAAGAATAAATAATAAATAAATAAATAAATAAATAAATAAATAAATAAATAAATAAATGGCCTAAATGCATGCCTCCTTTTTAGGTGACGTACCTAAATTTCTACATGTACATTTTTCCCGGTGGAGAGGTGTTCATGGATATGCGAGTCTATCTGAAGCCAACAACTGCAGAAATAGTTCTGTGCAAGTATCCGCATGACAACCCCGCTTGCTCTCTGAAAATCAGTTCACGTGAGTTTGACGGTCTTCTTCGAGGTCCTTCTTTCGATTTTTGGAACACGGTCTGAACATTGCCTGACCATCAGGAATAAGCTCGATGAGAGCAGTCACTGATTCAGTTGGCTTCACGACAGATGCTGTACAGTTCGAGTGGTTCTCTCAATTGAGCGATGCGATTCAGCTGAACAGGGACCTCGAGATTCCGGAACTCACACTGATTCGTGTGAGCGCCGAGACCTGCGATGGTTCAAGAAAATCAGGTTATTTTGTTTAGGTTTTCCTGATTTTAGGCCTTAGAGTCGCTGATCCACTGTATCAGATCTAATCGTTGATCACACAGTGACGTCAAGCTCTCACTAATTCAGGCAATTACTCCTGCCTCGTAGCGCGATTCTTCTTGCACAGGCAGCTCGGATTCCACATAGCCGAGACCTACATTCCAACGACCATATGCGTTGTCTTCTCGTGGATAAGCGTGTGGCTCCCGGAAGAGTTTGTAGAAGGTGACAGTTTATAAAGGTTCTCCGGTCCATGACGCACTACTATGAGATAGGAGCGTGTTAGCATTCTTGTCCACTCAGAGTAAAGGATAAGGATAAAGGACGGCGTTACTCAATCCTTTTTGGGATGCGCCACGCATTCTACTTCTACAGGATGTCGTGCAGGCGATATGAATGCGTATTTGGCCATACAATGATTTGCGGTGGCCAACCGATGAACAAGTCAGCGCTATATCCTTCCCATACAAGTCTGGTACCAATTCATCGACTCCGGAGGAATGGAAGGCTTGGTTGGCCTTGGCGGAACATCCGAACCAGGAACCTGGTATCGGGTGCACGCGACAGCCGGCGCCTCCTCCGACGCTAGACGCGCTCGACGCGCTCGAAACCGCAGCAAACTTGTCCAAATTAATTGGCGTGACGTCGTCCAAAAACCTAGCAACTGATAGGGGACGATTGGGAAGCGCATCTCGGGGAAGTCTGAAGTCATTTTCCAGTCGGTTCGGTTATGGAAGCAGTTGAGGAAAGGAGAACGTCGCTCTTCTCTCTAGATTCATACAATTTTCACCACAATTTTTTGAATTTTCGCCTCAGGCAGATACTACGGGTGATTCCGATCAGTTCTACATTGGCAGGACCATAAGGAAGCCTTGGCGCTGCAGCTGAAAACTCTTTTGTTCCAAACATGGTGAACAAGGTTCTGATTCTTGTCTCAAGAACGAAATCAGTTCAGGATAGAGATGGGCCAAGGGAAGTGATTAGAAATGCGATGCCTCCATGTGAAGGCAGGGACCCGGACATCTTGTCCTCGGCGCGCCCCTCGCCCCGCCCCTTTCTGAGGGCGGTGTATCCAACGACTCTCCGCCCGATGACGCGCCGCGGGAGTGCGATAACGTGCCATTTCTCCTACTGCAACCGCTGCAGCCGATTAGGCACCATCTCATGTTTGACGGGGCACATGATTGGCTTCCGCGATCACGCTAGGAGCAATGGTGCGTTCCCGCACTCCGTCTGCACGTTCCTGCATCCTCGCGGTGCATCTTCGCGACATCTGCCGATCGAAGAAATACTCTCTTTCAATGTCTGCTAAGTGAAAACCACTTTCGAGGCTTTTGAAGTTACTTTTTCCCCTACGCACTATTTGATGTGGTTGCAAAGCTTACAGACGCATTTTCAGGTCGTGTGTTCGTCTCGTTGACGGTGTTTCTGACACTCAGCGCAGAAAGCAATTCGGCGAAAGAGGAGTTACCTAAAGTGTCGTACATAAAGGTCAGCATCTGCTTTTTGCAATATGATATAAGATAGCGACGGATTGTCTTCACGACCATCTCGCGAGCCCACTTCTTCTACTCAAAAGCGGTTTAGCGGATCTATCCTAGTCGAGAGGGGCAACCGCAAAGTGTCACCCCATAGCCACAGAACTACATATAATAATGTAATAGAAGCCCTCCCATTATGGGACAGAGACTGAAGCTTTATTAGAAACTCAAGGCAGTGAATGAACACGCTTTATGAACTTCCCGATTAGGATAGATACGGTCTACCTATCACGTTGATCGAAGACTCTTGCAACATTTGGACAAAAACCATAACATGCACAAATGCAACAAACAGACTCAGTCAATGGTACAATTAATCTTCATTCAAATTGAAGCTTCTTAAGAAAAAGAAACTGAGAGGCCTTCATCCTAAGATGGTTTCAGTCCTCAAACTCTCTGTCTCAGAGGTGTTGCTTCAGTATTTTTTTCTAATAGATGAAGATGTCATGTCTGGAGAGTGCGGTGGGTGGGTTATAGCTTCCCAGTGTAGTTTATGGATTTTCTGGCGGCCCACTTTTGTGACGTGAGAACGGCCTACAGGAGGTAAACGTGCTTCGGCTTATCATGACGTCGGTCAGGGTTTGTCGTTGATCACCATAGACGGATGCTAAGACCGTCGTCTCATCATCCAGATGTCCTCTACGTCTTCTACAGGATGCCGTGGAGGGATGTAACTTGAATGCCTATTTGGCCTAAACAATGAATTGCGGCGGCCATCCGATGAACATGTCATGGCTTCGTCTTTCCCAGTCAAGTCTTGTACCAATTCACCGGCCCCGGAGAGATGGAAGGCTTGGTTAGCCTGAGAGAGAAATCCGGACCAGGAACCTGGAATCGGGTGCAATGCCAGCGACAGCCGGCATCACCTCCGTCTGCATCAACAAAGTGTTAAATATCAAAATTTCGTTCGTTCTTTACTTACCACTCTTATGACTACTCAAAACGCTAACTCATTCGTCCAATTCTTCCTTATTTTACGATGTACAGACATGAACTGTTGGGGTACCTTATCCTACTATATATAAGCGAGAACGGTCGTTTGTCTGTGCTTGAGTGAGTGCGTGTGTGTATGTGTTTGTTTGCACAGAAATGCTGAAGGAGTGTGTTGGGAGGAAGTATGGGGAAGGGGGGGGGGGTTGTAGTTGTCAGCAGTTGTCAGCAGTTGTCAACTGTTTAAGTTGTCGACAAGTGTCCATGTCCAGAAGACATGTCACCGATGTCGCGCAAAAGCGGTGCGGGTTGGGAACAGATGTCCCCCACCTCCTTCAACATGCGTCCGGATTTAGAAGAGGTGTCAGAGGGGTCGGTCAACAGGTGTCTAGGTTCAGAAGACGTCACCGATGTCCCACCAAGGACGTTCGGGTTGAGGAGAGGTGTTACCGATGTCGCGCGAGGGTTCCGGATTCAGACGACGTGTTATCAGTGAAGGTGGGGGCAGTAATGGGGTTCCGGTGAAGGATGGAGTTCCAGTAAGGGGGACCGATAAAGGGTTGACCAATAAAGAAGGGACCAGTGAAGGTGGGACCGCAATGGGGACCGGTGAGGGGGGAGGAATCCAGTGAGGGGGGGGGGAGGACTTGGGAGGGGTCCAGTGAAGAGGGGACCGGTGAGGAAGGGACAGTAATGGGGACCGATGAAGGGGGGGGGGGGGGGAAGGGGAGGGGTCCAGTGAAGGGGGACCGGAAGAATATTGACCAGTGGAGAGGAGACCAGGTGAAGCGGGAGGAGTCCAATGAAGGGAAACCAGTGAAGGAGGGGGGGGGGGGGGAGGGTCCAGTGAAGGGGACCGGAAAAGGGTTGATGAATAAAAGGGGCACCAGTGAGGGTGGGACCAGTAATGGGGATCGGTGAAGGATAGGATGACCAGCAAAGAGGGGACCAGTAAAGGGAGGTCCAGTGAAGGGGGGAGCAGTAGTAGGGGTCGACGAAGGGGAAGGGAATACCAGTGAATGGTGAACCGGAAAAGGGCTGACAATAAAGGGGAACCAGTGATAAGGGACCAGTTAAGGGCGGTCCAGTGAAGGTGGGGGACCTTTTTTCTCTGCCGTTTTCTGCTATACCATTCTATATAGCAAAACCAGTTTTTTATTGTAATGAATGAGAGAAGGTCTAAAGAGGAGAAGAAGACGTTCGAGGTGTTCTATTCTCTGGGTTTGGGGCAAAGCCCCAACCAGACTTTTGGCGGCCGGCAGGCCGTTGAACGTCTGGTTTTCTATAAGCTATAACTCTCAATGTTCCGTTTAGGCGATCGACATATGGTTCGGTTTCACCTCCGTGTTCGTCTTCGCCACAATGATCCAAGCGCTGACGGTGATCACGTTGGAGCACCACAGCAATAAGATTGTGAGATTGTCTGTTCTCGCTAGTCCATGTCTCCACATAGTCCTTTGCATGATTTAGCGGAAAAAGTGCGAGGACAACGTCGACGAGTACAGCAAGTACAAGATAATGCTCCTGATGATTCGCAGCCGATACTATCACCGCCTGGGACGGAGTCTCGACGATCTCTGCAAGGTCGGCGATGCTGCGAACTGCGCATTTTTCGTCGAATGAGTAATACGTAACAGGAAGGAGTAATGTACATCACATTGTACAACAAACAGCAACAAGGGATAGTCAAGCACATCGAACACACGAATCGATTCCAATAAACGATAATGAGGATAAAGGATAAAGGACGGCGTTACTCAATCGCTTTTGGGATGCGCCAGCGCATTCCACTTCTACGGAATGTCGTGGAGGCGATTTGAATGCGTATTTGGCCATACAATGACTTGCGGTGGCCAGCCAATGAACAAGTCAGCGCTTTATCCTTCCCAGACGCGTCTGGTACCAATTCACCGTCCCCGGAGGGATGGAGGGCTTGTTTGGCCTGGGCGGAAAATCCGAGCCAGAAACCTGGTATCGAGTGCACGCGACCGTCGGCGACTCCTCCGACTGAGCTACCCGAGCCCACTACTTACGCGCCAATCAACGATACAGTAAAAATAGAAGAAAGAAGGATAACCAGATAACCGGGATGAGAAAAACGGTGACACATCAGGGGCAGGTGTTTTAGACTGGGTCCGGGTTCGAGCGCGCTGTTTGAGCACCATGAGGTTAAAAGATAGAAGTATCGCCTTTATAAAAATAAATTATTCTCAATTTTGCCAACATTCTGAAACAGTAAGAGTGAAGTTACTTCCCCCCCCCCCCCTAGAGAAAATCTAGTATTCAACATTTACGTTGATAGACGAAGAAATTAAATAGCACTTTGAGCCTTATTGACATGTAACAGTTATCTTGTTCTGTTGAAATCTGTTGTTTCAGGTTTTGTATCCAGTGACGTTCGTCCTGTTCTTGATGATTTACGTGTTCGTTATAATTCAAGGAGAAGAAGACAAATGCCTTCGACAATGACTTGGGATGCATCTGATTTTTGTGTACAAAAATAAACCGTTTTTTGCTAATTTTGTATGAAGTATGAACAGAATGTCGAAGAACTGTGATGTGAAATGGTAACAGCATCCTAAAAAATATTCATCCACGGAGAATGATGTTCTTGGTATCAGTGGTATTTTTTGATCTATTGAACCTTAGATGTTTAGTGTCTGGTAGGATGGGTGCAGCATCTCGAAGCGTGTTATTTGACGACGAGGTTCGTTCTATTGTCCATTTAGGAGGATTTTGGGTGTGGATGTGGCTGGGTAAGTGTGAGTAAGAGATGCGAAAAACTTACGGTTCAAAGCGGACGAAAAATATCTGCTAGCACAATACTTAACGAAATATTTTCTAAGGGAGCTAGACTGAAGTTAATGCTTTATGCCATAAGGTGGTCCGTGACTATTTTGGCGTTTCCCGGAACATGAGCCTTTGGCAGCTCTTGTTCATCGATCATAAAACAAAATCTAATAAATACAAGGAATATGTTAGACCTAGTTTTAATCGCATAACGTGGAGAAGTTAACAATAATGTCTCCTTGCACGTGCGCGGGATGTTCACATGCTGAAAAATGCTTTCATCCCTAAAATCACTTCATCTTTCCTCAAGGATGTGTTTTAGTTTAAGGTCAATTTGCAACAATTCCTTGGTTCAATTTGAGGAATCAAGTAATCTTTTCTCATTATACGATGTCCAAAAGGAGTGTATTGGTTTAGGGGTATCGTCGTCGTGCTACCAAATTTTCTCGAGTACTACCAAAGCATTTCTTTGCCCATAACTGCTGAAGCTTCTCGCAATTATACACTATAAGAGCACTGCAAAAAAAATCACACAAAATTGCTTCAATTTAAAGGAAAATCGAAAATGATGCCTATTGTCCCGCGCGATCGCGTATTGTCGTCAATGTGTTAGAAGCTTCGAGTACAAATTTTGTAAAGTGAAAGTGCTACTCAATACTTTATCAACCATTATTTCATCCACCGAGCGAGGTGGATCCATTGAACCACTCTGGCACACGACAGGGACGAATGGTGGCGTCACTTTCGCCTAATCGAGCAAATTGCTACAGTACCGCGCATGTCTTTTGGTCAATTCCCGAAAAAGCCGCTTTGGAGCGTTCCAAAGCGGCTTTTTTATATAATTTTTTAAAATCAAGCACCTTTAAAAATAAACACAGGTTTGAGCTCAGCAGGCCAAGCTCTATCTTTTGACAAATAAATCAGTAGAGTTGAACAATGCACATAGGCCGTACATAATCAATCGAGTTAGCGCGAGAGCCTATAGAGTGACAGTTTGGGGAATTTTATTGAAATTTCCAGCCGCCCTAATCAGAAATTGCCTTAAGACTGTCCAGCTTGCCTTTGGAGTGCGCCATGAGCAATGCATATAGAATTGAACCTATCAATCGAGTAGGCGCGACCACTCGCAGAGTGAGGTCGAGTGGACGCGAGAACCTGTAGAGCGACCTTTTGGGAAGTTTTATCGAAATTCCCAGTCCTTCTACTTATAAAATGCTCCTAGCCTGTCCAGATAGCCTTTGGAGTGCGCCGTGAACAATGCATATAGAATCGAACCTATCAATCGAGTGGGCGCGCTCACTCGACTGATTATGTCCGGCCTATATGCATTGTTCAACTCTGCTGATTTATATGTCAAAAGATAGAGCTCGGCCTGCTGAGCTCAAATATGTGTTTATTTTTACAAGTGCTTGATTTTAAAGGAAGTTATATAAAAAAGCCGCTTTGAAACGCTCCAAAGCGGTTTTTTCTTGACCAAAAGACATGCGCGGTACTGTAGTCAAGGGAGCGGCGCGTGAGAACCTGAAGCAAGCGAATTTTTTACTGATGATTGATGATAGATGCTCCCTCGTTCCTCCTCAATTTTTTGTCGTATAAGAATGTGCGGTGATGTCCTTGAAAACTACATTTCTGATACCCCACGCATCCTATCCTTTTCCCTTTCCAAGCATGTTTGTTGCATTTACTATAACCTCGGTGGAGGGACAGCTTGGATGATCTGGACGCGAAGCGAACCACCAATGGCAGAGTCGTGGAGTACTCGAAACCAGGGATCCTGCGCACTGTATCACCCATGCCAGTATTTTTTGGTTCTATTTTTATTTGACATTAGAAACTATAAGTATAACCGATCCTAAAATTCACTTATGTAGGGTGTGCAGAAAGTTTTGAAAGAATTTGAGTGTCCTCCTTGGACAAGCCATTGCATGCTGACGCGTCAAATTGATACCACGGTTTGAACACGATGTTGAGCGGAAAAACCAGTACATGTAGGCAAAAGGCAATCAATTTTTCAAACTGTCGCCACCACTGATTACTGCACAAACCGTGATCGGTCATCAAAACTACTGACGTCTTTTGCTTCATTGCTATCGTTTTGGCAGCTCTGCAGCTCAATCTCAACGTGAGTTGAGATAATGGGCAGCCATACCCACTTCTACACTATCTGCTACAGATGGTACAAGCGATTCGAAGAAAGCAACTGTTCCTTGGCCATGGACGTCTAAACTCTTCAAAAACCAGTGCTGCTCTGGCAGTGCAAAAGTAATCCTACATAAAGTTTAAGGGAAATGAGCGAGGCTAGAAGTATTCTTTTTTTCAACTGTTCGAGCGATCCTCGCTAGAAGCGGATACCGAGCTAAGCTTCCTGGAATCTGTCTGTAGAGTTGCTGAGCTCTTCACGAGGTTGGTAAACGGGTTTATTGGTGGCTAACGTTTCGGTTGGATCGCCTTCTTCAGAGCCTGAAAGGGGCAGGTCAATTAGGAGTTACCCCGCCAAACATCTCTTCAATCTTACAAAATTCAATGTCAAATTTTTGGAAGCCTGAACAAAAGAGAGAATCCGAGTGTCGTACCTCACCACAGTCCACTGAAGGACCAAAGGAAGCTGCACAGGGCAGGCAGGGATACGGGACAGCACCTACCCCAGAGGCCGTATTTATGAAGCGGTGGGAGCGGGAGGTAAGCGATATCATCTCTCGGCTCTCTCTCCCGCCTCGCTCTCTCTCCTCGGTCGGTTCCCATGGGAAGCCGGCAACTTCGTTCATGAATCCGGCCCCAGCTTAGAATGCGAGACTGAGGTAGGGCCTGAGTTCGCGCGTTATATACAGGCATTCCCCCTTCCGGTTGACCTTGGGATCTCTGGAATAGATCCAGAACGCCTCAAGGGCTTTGCGCGCCGACGTTTGAATCTCGTGTCCCAGAATCCTCACCTCAACTCCAAAATCCTCCCCTCCATGAGAATTGATCCTGTGGTAGCCTAGGGCAGTGGATGCCCTAAGCTTCTCCTTGCCATTCAGATGCTCCTTTATCCTCACATGCAGAGGACGGCCAGTTTCGCCGATGTACTCCTCGCCACAAGCTTGACAGGAGATCAGGTAGACTACACCCGATACGGTGCAGTCTACCTGATTCTAACCTGGGGCCGGATTCATGAACGTTCCCGGGAACGTTGCCGGCTTTCCATAGGAACCGACCGAGGCGAGAGAGCGAGGCGGGAGAGATAGCCGAGAGATGATATCGCTTATCTCCCGCTCCCACCGCTTCATAAATACGGCCTCTGGTGTAGGTGCTGTCCCGTATCCCTGCTTGCCCTGTGCGGCTTCCCTTGGTCCTTCAGTGGACTGTGGTGAGGTACGACACTTGGATTCTCTCCTTTGTTCAGGCTTCCAAAAATTTGACATTGAATTTTGTAAGATTGAAGAGATGTTTGGCGGGGTAACTCCTAATTGACCTGCCCCTTTCAGGCTCTGAAGAAGGCGATCCAGCCGAAACGTTAGCCACCAATAAAGCCGTTTAACAACCTCGTGAAGAGCTCAGCAACTCTACAGACAGATTCTACCATGCCGAGATTCAAGGAGAGTCGAACATGGCTACTTCCTGGAATCACTACTGTTGTTACGGCGTTGAAGACTACATAATCATGGGCAACGCAAGACCCCACAATGCGAAGGCGACTCGGGACGAGCTGTGCAGAGTGGGTGCTACACGGCTACCACACCCGCCCACTCGCCAGACCTTATTCGCTGCAAAGATCATACCTTCAGGAAAGTGCACGCTTCTGTGTAGGAACGATCTTCAACGATCGTAACGACGTCAAGTGCGCGGTGGATAACTGCATCGCTACACGTTTCTCTTCGTTCTGGAGAGACGGAATCGCTGCTCCACCTGACCGATGGAGGATGGTCGTGGCGAAAGATGGCGACCACTGCAAACAGAATCCGCCGTTTCTGTTGTTGCTATTACTTGTTGAATAAAATCGCCCAATTCCTGCAAAACCATCTGCACTTTTTCTACTGATTTTCTGTTTTCAACTAATCCAGGATCTCCTAGACAGCATTAATAGCCTCCAACAACATCTCAAGCTCGGGTCACTGTGAACAAATTGTGAGCTGTCTGACACGGGAGTGGCATCAACACATCCTAGGTGGGGCTTGAAGAATCGTTGGTTGCTAGGAGCTCCGATATTCGGTAGACGTCCAGCCTTGCACCAAGGCTCGTTTAGTGACCGCCCTCATCCAGTCCTGCCAGCAAATGTAATGTCGTGTGCGACCTACCCGATCTTCGACAACTGCGTTCCTAAACGTTGGAAAAAATTGGGTGCTTCATCGAGCCAACTCAACCAACTCAAGCGGCATGCAATGGCGAGATCGTGTATTGCATTTCTTTCTTCATCATGAATTTTGTCAATTTTTAGGTCGTTGAAGTGAAAAGTGAAAAAGTGAAAAAGTAGCCATTTGCGCACTTGTTCTCTCCGCTTAGGTTTGTGATTTTTGCTCAGTTTTTTATAGCACTTGAAAGACAATGTCCTGTTCTACAAGAATATGTGTTGGTCCTATTTTCTCACTTGTCCTTTATTGATTTTTAGGCCATCAAATTGAGAATTCCGACTTTTCCGCCCGAATTTTTACCGAAACTCCTGATCTGTGGTTGGACTTTTTTGCTTGGTGTTATATGTCGTTTGGAAGAGGATGTCTTGTTCAGTAAGAATTTGTGTCGCGTTTACTGGCTCCCGCTGATTTCTGTCGAATATCAACAACTGAAGAACGAGAAGGAGTTGTTGGTGAAGACGATTTTTCTCTTTTTGGCATTTTGTTGACATTCAATAGAAATCAATAAACGCGACACATATTCTTATAGAGCAAGACATTCTCTTTGAATGACATATAACACCATCCCAAAAACTCCAACCACAGAACAGGAGCTGTCGTCAAAAATAACCATCCTCCTTCTGACGTCCCAATTTGATGACCTAAAAATCAATAAAGGACAAATGAGCAAATAGCACTAACACATATTCTTGTAGTACAGGACACTGTCTTCCAAATGCTTGAGAAAACTGCGCAAAAAATTACAAACCTAAGCGGAGAGAACAAGTGCGCAAATACTTTTTCACTTTTTCACTCTTCACTTCAACGACCTAAAAATTGACAAAATTCATGATGAAGAAAGAAATGTAATAGATGTTCTGATAGAGCAAATCATTCTCTTTCGAATGCTATGCAGCGCTATGCAGGAGACCGCCGGCGAAATCTGCAGTGAATCGTTGAAAAAAACGGCGAAGACCTATGGGACAACCTAATAGATGGTTCCGCCTTGCGTATCGCTTGAGTTTCCTTCACATCATAGTCAAGACGATGTCCAGAATTTAACTAGATATTCATGCATCCAGTTAGAATCTGTGTGCTAAAAAGGTTCCTCATTTCGTCTGGGTTTCTGTTCTTCCGCATATCCAACCTATGTAGTGCAATGGACTCTGAGCGGACTTCACGTCCTCATCGGCATTATCAATGTCTACTGAGGGTTGAGCGATCGAGATGGGAGTCACGTGAATATGTTGGCCGATGAGTAGGCTTCACAGAAGAAATAAACACTACTGATCAAATGACAAAAGTCAATAAATCTGATCGATGTTTAGCATCTTCATCGTTATCTAGAGGCACACATTAACACTAGCGTGAGATGAATTATCACCTGTATCACCTGTCGTCCTGTTGATCTTCGATGTGCTCGAGCGGGCGACATAAGCGTCTCCATTCGTCCCCGTCTCGTGCCAGAGTGCTTCAATGGATCCTCCTCGCTCGAGGAACACGAAGATCGTCATATCGGTCGTTCAGGGCTTTCACGAAGAAGTCCGACCAACGGGTCGATAGGCATCCTACTGTTTTCTTGACATCCCCTGGAATCCAGTCGGTGGCGGCTCTCATCCAGCGGGTGTCCGCGAAGAGCATTACGTGGCCGGCGGCCCACCTAATTTTCGACGACTTGGCTCGTGCGACAGCGTCACTGATCTTCGAACGTCGACGAGGCTCGGAACTCCAGAAGCTTTCTCTCACTTTCGTGAGTCGTGTCACTCCGAGCATCGTCTTCTCGACTCCGCGCTGCGTGACAGTGATCACGTGTTCATCCTGCTTGGTCTTTTTGTTGTTTTTTAAATTTTTTTAACAGAAATCAAACCTAGGACATATTACGTTCACAAGTCATAGAAAAATCACTTACGTCATGTATTTATCTATTTATTTAAATAGTGGAGGAAAATAAAAATTGTGAAGTAGTTGTGAACCCTTTGATGGAGACAACATATTCACGTGTTCCTCATCTCGTAAATGCCTTTCTGATCGTCGAGGGTATCGCATATGTAACAGTTTTGAACTCGAGTGAAAAGGAGCATTTTTAACCGGGTTACTGTCTTTTGAATGAAAACCTTCAAAACTGTGAGGACTTTTATTACAACGCAATAGATCCTACAGATTTTCTTTGAGCTAATGGTGTTTTAAAGCTACTGAAGTGTCTCGAATCCGTCGTTACGTTTGAATCTTCTCGTACATATTACATATCTTAGAGGTTTAATTAATTTTTAAAAAGATGTAAAGAGAGTTGGACCTCCCCGTCAAACTACGCATATTACCTTACCAAGCCCTCCATGTCGGCCTTTAGAAATGTGCCTGATCAGAAGAGTGCACGCGTTGAGACGGCGTTGGTACGAGGGAAAGCGGTGGTGCGGAAGAAAAAACCGCGCCGTTCCATTCTCTCTTCAGCCAACTGTACCCCCCGCTCGGCTCTTATCTGGGAGCGATCGCGCCCACAACACAGCAACATTACGCGACCGTCTGGAGACGTCTGAAACTACTGGAACGCTTCCGGCCCTCTGACTGACTGTGTTTTCGTACGCCTATAGTCGGAACATCGATCGATATTGATAGATGAAGTGTCTCAGTATCGATCGATACCTATAGCTGAGGTGTCTTAGTATCGATCGACATCGACAGTTGAAGTGTCTCGTGGAAGTTGCTTTTCGCAATTTTCGAAATCTTAAGATTCAAGAAGTGCAACTCGGTTTCAAAGACAAACCATATTTTCTTAATCTTTTTACATTGATTTAATTATTTGCTCGTGAAAAAAGTTTAAAAATCTATGCGAGATCATCGGAAATCGTTTGCAAACATAGAATCTAAAGCTAGCCGCTTCTGTACTGTACTGTCTGTTCAGAAATGTTACTTTACAATGACCATAACAACGAACAGACTTACTCTTGTGACGAAGTAGCACTTATTTACTTATTTATTTATTTACCAGGTTGACGATTTTAGCGAACTAAACGCATTTTCCACTTGGAATCTGACTTAACGACCCAGCGAAATTTTTCGGAAGTTCAGCGTGTTTTTTTTTGTATTTGCACTGGATCGAAAATCCATCGATAAAATTTCTGGAAATTAAAAAAATATGAAATAGAAAAAGTTGCTGAAAATAATGTTAGTAAGATATAGGGCGCTCCTGTATAATGAGTGGAATCCCTGCGCATATTGCTGTGTTTCTTATCTCCCTCCCATTTTCCGCCATCCATCTAGATTCTTCTTCATTCTATTCTACTTTGAATTTTGAAGTTTCGGTCAAGAGCGCCTATATCTTACTAACATTATTTTCAGAACTTTTGCTATTTCGTGATTTTTCTCTCAAAATTTTCCAGAAATATTGTGCAAACATTATAGATTTTCGGTATTAGTCAGGAAGGTGGGCAGCACTGAGAGGTGAGAATGCGCCAGCAAATCAAGCCGCATCGAATGGATATGTCATTCGGAGAGGGCGTGCACTGCTGGAATCTTGATTGGCTGGCATATGTTCGGTCGGTGCGCTATGTACTTGGTTATGGTTGGCTGTCGCGGTCCACCATAATGCTGCCCATCTTCGCAACAAATTTTCTATCTGAATTTGCAGTAGCCCTCTTGTGGCGAAGCCCCAAGGAGAAGTTCTTTCCTAACCTAAATTAGCTAGATAGCGCTCTCATCGCAAAGTCTCAAGCAAAGCCGTCTGCCTGGGACTTCGCCCCCTCCCCCCCCCCAGAAGAAACTTCGAATACAAAACTACTTGCATTATTGAGGGTCCCTTATAGGAACGGGTGAGCAAAACAGTTGACATGAAGCTCGTTAACCGTCTAGTGCATTCGTGCAATTCCCACTCCGAAGGGTCCAATCTGCAGAAAAATGGGTAAAGTCGATAGATTTTGTTCGGTCGGTCGACACAGCCGACACAGGCTGTAAATCCTGTCTGAGCACTATCACACTACAGTAATTCCATCGATCGATAGTAATTCTTTCGAAGAAGCGGTCGCATGGCTTCCACCCCAGTGGCTCAAATCTGAGCCAAAACCCGCAGTTTCGATCTTAAAATCTTTGCCATCGATCGATATTGGTCGCCAGACTGAACCCTACAACCTGCTGTGAAGTCGATCCATCGGCCGTCATAGTCGCGTAACTGACACTCCAATCGAACAAATCTGGGTGAAAACCGATAACTCCGGCGGAAAATCGATAATATTGATCCATATTGGTCGCCCAATCAAATCCCTTCAAGCTCTTTTTTCAATCTGACCATTCCCAGGCAATTTTCGTCCATTTTCATTGATTGCACGTGAGTGTAACTCTGACAGATTAGATGTGCGTGCGGGTCCCCCTCACTTGTTCGGCAGACTTGCGCAGGTTTCTGACAGACAGACACACACACACACACCACGCACACACCACACACGCATACAACACACACACGGACAGACGGACTAATGTTTTTATATTAGTAGGATTTATTTATTTATTTATTTATTTATTTATTCAACGTGATATAACACAGAAAATTTAATGACCAATAGTTACTAAGGGATTAGCCTGTCAAATGCTACGTACTTACCAATTCCATCTTTTTTACCACTCTTAAAGGCTTGGCAATAAAAAAACGTACGTTTCACCTTTAAAAAACGATTCTGTAACCCAACTTGTAGAAATTTCGACAAAAATTCAATTTGTTATGTGTAATATTAATTCGTTTCAACGAAGAGTAGTTTTGTGCTAACGCTCCAATTTGTACCAACGTATTGAATAAATAAATAACTAAATAATAAAAGGGCACTGGAAACAATTTCTTAGAGAAAGAAAGACGAGTATTCTAGCTCCACGTCCTGTTTGGTAATAACATCGAGTCGCTGTCACAGATGCATTCTAACCCTACCGAATAGAATTGGCGCAAATCCACGATCGAACATCATTCTTGATTGGAAGCGTGGTCTAGAAAGTTGCTACACTCATGTGGAAAGGATAACCCACGAATGTCTGGGTATATGTCGCGAAGATGGGCAGCATTATGAGATGAGAACGCCCCATCCAATCCGACCGCATTGAATCGTCATGTCATTCAGAAAGGGCGTGTACAGTCGGTACCCTGATCGGCTGGCATACGTTCGGTCTGTGCTCTGGTTATTATTGGCTGGCGCGCTCCCACCTACCAATGCTTCTCACCTTCGCCACATGTGCCAATGGTTCTATCGGTTTGCATTGTGCTTTATAGGGCTGAGCAAATTGGTATAAAAAGTGCGGCGAAATCGAGCGCCTAGCTTTCCAAGAAAATGTCGAACTGGTCCTGACAGTTTTGATCTCCATTTGCGGTGGCGTGATTGAGTTTATCACATTCGCCCTATCTAATCCGCTTATGATGCTGCAGGTTCTCGGAGAGGAAACGGAGCTGGCGAAGGGTAGCCCGAGCGAGCGTAGGGAGTTATTAAATAGTATAGCAATATTATTAGGTTGGAAAAAAGCCTCTTCACACTTCGAAATGTTTTTTACCGTTCTCCTTGTAAACGCACTAGCCAATATTGATAGCTGATTTCGTAATCCTATCGCACTTGTCTACTGCTCGCACACGGATATAGGTCAAGACCCTTATCTCGTTCCGAACTCAATGCTAGATCTACCTCATTGTCATTTTCGGCACGGCATTCTTCATGAGTTCATTGAAGAATCTATGTACAGGCAGGCAACCTATCAAATTAACCATCCTTCTAATATAATAAGCCGCTTAAGGGGGCGGGCTGTCTGTCTGTACGGGGCGGAGCGTCTGTCCAGGGGGGGAGCGTCTGTCCAGGGGGGGATCAGTGAGCCTGCCGGTGTTGAATGTGAGGGGGAAGTGTGTGGGTTGTAGATGTGCAAGGTGCCTGGCGACTCAGTAGACGTGCCGAACACGTTGCCCAACGTGCCTGGCGAGTCAGTAGACGTGCCGAACACGCTGCCAAACGTGCCTGGAGATGCGGTGCTGGAGTCCTGTAAGGGGGAATCGTCGGAGGAGGGGGGTTGCAGTTGTGCAACGTGCCTGGCGACTCAGTAGACGTGCCGAACACGTTGCCCAACGTGCCTGGCGAGTCAGTAGATGTGCCGAACACGCTGCCAAACGTGCCTGGAGATGCGGTGCTGGAGTCCTGTAAGGGGGAATCGTCGGAGGAGGGGGGTTGAAGTTGTGCAATGAGCCTGGCGACTCAGCAGACGTGCCAAACACGTTGCCCAACGTGCCTGGCGAGTCAGTAGACGTGCCGAACACGCTGCCAAACGTGCCTGGAGATGCGGTGTTGGAGTAGAGAGAGGGTGGGGGGTGTAGGGGGGGGGGGGGTGTATTTCGTTCAAGCGGTCCGAAACTTTAGCCTTGGGGGTAATCGAGGTCGCTGAACACGAATCTGAAGTTGATCAATCGATATCGATCGATATTATCGATTTTTCGTGTATTTCGTTCAAGCGGTCCGAAACTTTAGCCTTGGGGGTAATCGAGGTCGCTGAACACGAATCTGAAGTTGATCAATCGATATCGATCGATATTATCGATTTTTCGCGTATTTCGTTCAAGCGGTCCGAAACTTGAGCCTTGGGGGTAATCGAGGTCGCTGAACACGAATTTGAAGTTGATCAATCGATATCGATCGACAATATCGATTTTTGTGTATTTCGTTCAGGCGGTCCGAAACTTTAGCCTTGGGGGTAATCGAGGTCGCTGAACACGAATCTGAAGTTGATCAACCGATATCGATCGAAATTATCGATCTTTTGCGGATGCCATTAAAGCGGTATGAAATTTAAGGCGTGTAGGTGGTGGAGGTCATCATCATCCTTCTTCTTTCTATATAATAAGCCGCTAAGGGGAGTGTACCTTCTGTCAGTCTGTGCGGGGTGGGGCGTCTGTCCAGGGCGACGTGTTTGTCCTGTCTGTCCAGGAGGGGTCCAGTAACGATATGCCTCTATCCGGTGTTGGAGGAGTGTGAGGGAAGTGTGAGGGAAAATCGGTGACGATGACATCGACAGCCTTTGTCACCGATACCTACCGTACCCTACCATAATCGTCTGAAATTTCAAAGAAGGATGTTAGATTCGTGATCAGCACGCTAACTAATCCCCCCCTAGGGGAAGTGTGGGCGAAGTTTTTGGGAGTGTTGGCGAGGTCGAAGTTCGTTTTCAGAACTTCGATCGCCGTCAATTGATACTGATCAAATTATGGGGAGCAAAAAAAGCAGAAAATACCCGAGCGTCTTCTTCGTGCCAGGGGATTCAGAAGACGTGCGCAGTACGTCGCATGACGTTTCAAAGACGTCGCTCAACGTGTTTGGAGATTCAGGTGGACGTGCCGAAGGCGTCGTCCAATATGCCTGGGGATTCAGAAGACGTGCCGAAGACGTCGTCAGCTAGGGGGGATCATTGAGGGGAACCAGTACCAGTAATGGGGGAACGTTTCACTAAGGAGAACCAGTAGCGTGGAACCAATAGATCGCCCTATCATACTATATATTGCACGTACTGAGAGCCTTTTGTACTCCTAGGTAGGGAAAAAGCTGTACAAGTAGACCAGCTAGCTTGATGTTATTGTTCTTAGCTTAGAGATACTGCAACATCGCGCGAAGCGCGCAAGTGCGAGGCACGCCGATAGGCGTGACGGAGCACTTGTGTACTATATGGCATGGGATCTGTTACTCATCGCACCTATTATGAATGGTTCGGAAATTTTCAAAGGGAGATTATTCACTCGAGGACAGAGCAAGGTCAGGAAGGCCAATGAATTGGATAACACTGAGCTACTCCATCTTCTTCGTGCCGATAGTAGGCACGCGACAAGCCAACTGGCAGAGAAGCTCGAAGTGTCTCATAGGATAGTGGGAATCCATCTGAAGGGTCGTGGCTTTCATGGAAATTTGGAGCTTGGATTCCACATGGCCTGTCAGACACTCAGAAAGGTCAACGGCTCTCTATCGCAGCTTCTCTTCTGTCCAGATACGAAAGAAAATCGTTTCTGCCGCGGATTGCGACAGGCGATGAGTTCTGGGTTCTGTATGCCAAGTTCCGAAGAAAAAGGCAATGGGTACAAAGGGAGAGACCCCTAAGCTTGATCTCAAGTCAATGTTCACGAAAGGAAAATTCTCTTGAGTGTTTGGTGCGATGTCAGAGGAGTGATTTGCTGGAAAACTATCAGAAGTGGAGAGACAACTACTGCTGCCACATACTGTGGCCAACTCCACAAAGTCGTCGCAACTCTCCAAGAAAACAAGCCGGAGAAGTCAAAGGTGATGATCCTGCATGACGATGCAAAGCCACATGTTGCAAGACTCACAAGAAAAACAAGAAAGGAGCTGGACTGGGAGGTAAGGCCACATCCACCGTATAGCCCTGACCTCGTCCCTACCGACTCCATCTCTTCCGTGCTCTCAAGCAAAATATTGGAGAGAAATATTTTGAAGCGAATGAAGACCTCAAAAATTGGATTCAGCAATGGTTCGACTCCAGAACTGCAGTCTTTTACGCGAGAGGAATTAGAAAATTACCCAGTCTTTGGAAAAGTGTAGTGGAACAAAATGAAGATTATCTCAATTGATTTGACATTGTAGTTGTGAAGTAATAAATCTTTGAAAAAAAATGAAAAGACTTTTTTCCAACCTAATATAAAATTTTCGAAATCTTAAAAGTGCAGGCTTGAGCGTAAACCGGCGTATTGGTCAGTGGTGAAACGATTTTTTTAATCTTTAGTTTTGACAGCGAATTTTTGCAGTTGTTTCTGCTAATTCCAAGACTAGTACGCAAGCTAAAAAATTGTAGTAATTTAGGAATTTAATGAATATTCAAACGATGCAAGTTTTCTGTTGGAATGGCAGGCATAGGCTTAGGTATAGTTTTTGAATTTACAGTTTTTTTGACTTTCCTAAAACATGCTTAGTTCGGTTTGAAAGATGTTTTACTGGCAAGAAGTCTTAAGAAAAGAAATGGTTTTGCAAGAAAACGGTTCAGCTTACGCTGAAAATAATTCTAATATAATTCTAATATAATAAGCCGCTTAAGGGGGCGGGCTGTCTGTCTGTACGGGGCGGAGCGTCTGTCCAGGGGGGGAGCGTCTGTCCAGGGGGGGATCAGTGAGCCTGCCGGTGTTGAATGTGAGGGGGAAGTGTGTGGGTTGTAGATGTGCAAGGTGCCTGGCGACTCAGTAGACGTGCCGAACACGTTGCCCAACGTGCCTGGCGAGTCAGTAGACGTGCCGAACACGCTGCCAAACGTGCCTGGAGATGCGGTGCTGGAGTCCTGTAAGGGGGAATCGTCGGAGGAGGGGGGTTGCAGTTGTGCAACGTGCCTGGCGACTCAGTAGACGTGCCGAACACGTTGCCCAACGTGCCTGGCGAGTCAGTAGATGTGCCGAACACGCTGCCAAACGTGCCTGGAGATGCGGTGCTGGAGTCCTGTAAGGGGGAATCGTCGGAGGAGGGGGGTTGAAGTTGTGCAATGAGCCTGGCGACTCAGCAGACGTGCCAAACACGTTGCCCAACGTGCCTGGCGAGTCAGTAGACGTGCCGAACACGCTGCCAAACGTGCCTGGAGATGCGGTGTTGGAGTAGAGAGAGGGTGGGGGGTGTAGGGGGGGGGGTGTATTTCGTTCAAGCGGTCCGAAACTTTAGCCTTGGGGGTAATCGAGGTCGCTGAACACGAATCTGAAGTTGATCAATCGATATCGATCGATATTATCGATTTTTCGTGTATTTCGTTCAAGCGGTCCGAAACTTTAGCCTTGGGGGTAATCGAGGTCGCTGAACACGAATCTGAAGTTGATCAATCGATATCGATCGATATTATCGATTTTTCGCGTATTTCGTTCAAGCGGTCCGAAACTTTAGCATTGGGGGTAATCGAGGTCGCTGAACACGAATCTGAAGTTGATCAATCGATATCGATCGATATTATCGATTTTTCGTGTATTTCGTTCAAGCGGTCCGAAACTTTAGCCTTGGGGGTAATCGAGGTCGCTGAACACGAATTTGAAGTTGATCAATCGATATCGATCGATATTATCGATTTTTCGCGTATTTCGTTCAAGCGGTCCGAAACTTGAGCCTTGGGGGTAATCGAGGTCGCTGAACACGAATTTGAAGTTGATCAATCGATATCGATCGACAATATCGATTTTTGTGTATTTCGTTCAGGCGGTCCGAAACTTTAGCCTTGGGGGTAATCGAGGTCGCTGAACACGAATCTGAAGTTGATTTCCAGTTGAGTTCTGGGTTCTGTATGCCAAGTTCCGAAGAAAAAGGCAATGGGTACAAAGGGAGAGACCCCTAAGCTTGATCTCAAGTCAATGTTCACGAAAGGAAAATTCTCTTGAGTGTTTGGTGCGATGTCAGAGGAGTGATTTGCTGGAAAACTATCAGAAGTGGAGAGACAACTACTGCTGCCACATACTGTGGCCAACTCCACAAAGTCGTCGCAACTCTCCAAGAAAACAAGCCGGAGAAGTCAAAGGTGATGATCCTGCATGACGATGCAAAGCCACATGTTGCAAGACTCACAAGAAAAACAAGAAAGGAGCTGGACTGGGAGGACTAATATAATAAGCCGCTTAAGGGGGCGGGCTGTCTGTCTGTACGGGGCGGAGCGTCTGTCCAGGGGGGGAGCGTCTGTCCAGGGGGGGATCAGTGAGCCTGCCGGTGTTGAATGTGAGGGGGAAGTGTGTGGGTTGTAGATGTGCAAGGTGCCTGGCGACTCAGTAGACGTGCCGAACACGTTGCCCAACGTGCCTGGCGAGTCAGTAGACGTGCCGAACACGCTGCCAAACGTGCCTGGAGATGCGGTGCTGGAGTCCTGTAAGGGGGAATCGTCGGAGGAGGGGGGTTGCAGTTGTGCAACGTGCCTGGCGACTCAGTAGACGTGCCGAACACGTTGCCCAACGTGCCTGGCGAGTCAGTAGATGTGCCGAACACGCTGCCAAACGTGCCTGGAGATGCGGTGCTGGAGTCCTGTAAGGGGGAATCGTCGGAGGAGGGGGGTTGAAGTTGTGCAATGAGCCTGGCGACTCAGCAGACGTGCCAAACACGTTGCCCAACGTGCCTGGCGAGTCAGTAGACGTGCCGAACACGCTGCCAAACGTGCCTGGAGATGCGGTGTTGGAGTAGAGAGAGGGTGGGGGGTGTAGGGGGGGGGGGGGTGTATTTCGTTCAAGCGGTCCGAAACTTTAGCCTTGGGGGTAATCGAGGTCGCTGAACACGAATCTGAAGTTGATCAATCGATATCGATCGATATTATCGATTTTTCGTGTATTTCGTTCAAGCGGTCCGAAACTTTAGCCTTGGGGGTAATCGAGGTCGCTGAACACGAATCTGAAGTTGATCAATCGATATCGATCGATATTATCGATTTTTCGCGTATTTCGTTCAAGCGGTCCGAAACTTGAGCCTTGGGGGTAATCGAGGTCGCTGAACACGAATCTGAAGTTGATCAATCGATATCGATCGATATTATCGATTTTTCGCGTATTTCGTTCAAGCGGTCCGAAACTTTAGCCTTGGGGGTAATCGAGGTCGCTGAACACGAATCTGAAGTTGATCAATCGATATCGATCGATATTATCGATTTTTCGCGTATTTCGTTCAAGCGGTCCGAAACTTTAGCATTGGGGGTAATCGAGGTCGCTGAACACGAATCTGAAGTTGATCAATCGATATCGATCGATATTATCGATTTTTCGTGTATTTCGTTCAAGCGGTCCGAAACTTTAGCCTTGGGGGTAATCGAGGTCGCTGAACACGAATCTGAAGTTGATCAACCGATATCGATCGAAATTATCGATCTTTTGCGGATGCCATTAAAGCGGTATGAAATTTAAGGCGTGTAGGTGGTGGAGGTCATCATCATCCTTCTTCTTTCTATATAATAAGCCGCTAAGGGGAGTGTACCTTCTGTCAGTCTGTGCGGGGTGGGGCGTCTGTCCAGGGCGACGTGTTTGTCCTGTCTGTCCAGGAGGGGTCCAGTAACGATATGCCTCTATCCGGTGTTGGAGGAGTGTGAGGGAAGTGTGAGGGAAAATCGGTGACGATGACATCGACAGCCTTTGTCACCGATACCTACCGTACCCTACCATAATCGTCTGAAATTTCAAAGAAGGATGTTAGATTCGTGATCAGCACGCTAACTAATCCCCCCCTAGGGGAAGTGTGGGCGAAGTTTTTGGGAGTGTTGACGAGGTCGAAGTTCGTTTTCAGAACTTCGATCGCCGTCAATTGATACTGATCAAATTATGGGGAGCAAAAAAAGCAGAAAATACCCGAGCGTCTTCTTCGTGCCAGGGGATTCAGAAGACGTGCGCAGTACGTCGCATGACGTTTCAAAGACGTCGCTCAACGTGTTTGGAGATTCAGGTGGACGTGCCGAAGGCGTCGTCCAATATGCCTGGGGATTCAGAAGACGTGCCGAAGACGTCGTCAGCTAGGGGGGATCATTGAGGGGAACCAGTACCAGTAATGGGGGAACGTTTCACTAAGGAGAACCAGTAGCGTGGAACCAATAGATCGCCCTATCATACTATATATTGCACGTACTGAGAGCCTTTTGTACTCCTAGGTAGGGAAAAAGCTGTACAAGTAGACCAGCTAGCTTGATGTTATTGTTCTTAGCTTAGAGATACTGCAACATCGCGCGAAGCGCGCAAGTGCGAGGCACGCCGATAGGCGTGACGGAGCACTTGTGTACTATATGGCATGGGATCTGTTACTCATCGCACCTATTATGAATGGTTCGGAAATTTTCAAAGGGAGATTATTCACTCGAGGACAGAGCAAGGTCAGGAAGGCCAATGAATTGGATAACACTGAGCTACTCCATCTTCTTCGTGCCGATAGTAGGCACGCGACAAGCCAACTGGCAGAGAAGCTCGAAGTGTCTCATAGGATAGTGGGAATCCATCTGAAGGGTCGTGGCTTTCATGGAAATTTGGAGCTTGGATTCCACATGGCCTGTCAGACACTCAGAAAGGTCAACGGCTCTCTATCGCAGCTTCTCTTCTGTCCAGATACGAAAGAAAATCGTTTCTGCCGCGGATTGCGACAGGCGATGAGTTCTGGGTTCTGTATGCCAAGTTCCGAAGAAAAAGGCAATGGGTACAAAGGGAGAGACCCCTAAGCTTGATCTCAAGTCAATGTTCACGAAAGGAAAATTCTCTTGAGTGTTTGGTGCGATGTCAGAGGAGTGATTTGCTGGAAAACTATCAGAAGTGGAGAGACAACTACTGCTGCCACATACTGTGGCCAACTCCACAAAGTCGTCGCAACTCTCCAAGAAAACAAGCCGGAGAAGTCAAAGGTGATGATCCTGCATGACGATGCAAAGCCACATGTTGCAAGACTCACAAGAAAAACAAGAAAGGAGCTGGACTGGGAGGTAAGGCCACATCCACCGTATAGCCCTGACCTCGTCCCTACCGACTCCATCTCTTCCGTGCTCTCAAGCAAAATATTGGAGAGAAATATTTTGAAGCGAATGAAGACCTCAAAAATTGGATTCAGCAATGGTTCGACTCCAGAACTGCAGTCTTTTACGCGAGAGGAATTAGAAAATTACCCAGTCTTTGGAAAAGTGTAGTGGAACAAAATGAAGATTATCTCAATTGATTTGACATTGTAGTTGTGAAGTAATAAATCTTTGAAAAAAAATGAAAAGACTTTTTTCCAACCTAATATAAAATTTTCGAAATCTTAAAAGTGCAGGCTTGAGCGTAAACCGGCGTATTGGTCAGTGGTGAAACGATTTTTTTAATCTTTAGTTTTGACAGCGAATTTTTGCAGTTGTTTCTGCTAATTCCAAGACTAGTAAAATCTGAAGTTGATCAATCGATATCGATCGATATTATCGATTTTTCGCGTATTTCGTTCAAGCGGTCCGAAACTTGAGCCTTGGGGGTAATCGAGGTCGCTGAACACGAATCTGAAGTTGATCAATCGATATCGATCGATATTATCGATTTTTCGTGTATTTCGTTCAAGCGGTCCGAAACTTTAGCCTTGGGGGTAATCGAGGTCGCTGAACACGAATCTGAAGTTGATCAATCGATATCGATCGATATTATCGATTTTTCGCGTATTTCGTTCAAGCGGTCCGAAACTTGAGCCTTGGGGGTAATCGAGGTCGTTGAACACGAATCTGAAGTTGATCAATCGATATCGATCGATATTATCGATTTTTCGTGTATTTCGTTCAAGCGGTCCGAAACTTTAGCCTTGGGGGTAATCGAGGTCGCTGAACACGAATCTGAAGTCGACCAATCGATATCGATCGATATTATCGATTTTTTAGGATGGCGCTCAAGTGGCGCGAAACTTTGGCCGTGGGGGTAATCGATGTCGCTGAACACGAATCTGAAGTTGGTCAAGGGGGAAAATAGGGGGAAAATTACTGAAAATACCTAGACGTCTTCTACGTGCCTGGAAACTTTAGCCCTAGGGATAATCGAGGTCGCTGAACACGAACCAGGAGTTCGTTTTCGAGGTATCGATCGCCATCAATCGATATTGATCAAAATACCGATCTTCTGTGGATTTTGTTCAAGCGGTTCGAAACTTCAGCCCTGGGGGTAGTCGAGGTCGCCCAACACGAAGCTAAAGTTCGTTTTTAAAGTTTCGATCGCCGTCAATTGATAATGATCAAATTACGGGGAGCAAAAATAGCGGAAAATGCCCAGACGCCTTCTACGTGCCAGGGGATTCAAAAGACGTGCGGAATACGTCGCATGACGTGCCAAAGACGTCACTCAACGGGTTTGGGGATTCAGGTGGACGTGCCGAAGGCATCGCCCAATATGCCTGGGGATTCAGAAGACGTGCCGAAGACGTCGTCCGCTAAGGGGGATCATTGAAGGGAACGAGTACCAGTTATGGGGGACCGTTTCACTAAGGAGGACCAGTAGCGAGGAACCAATAGATCTCCCTATCATACTATATACTGCACGTACTGAGAGCCTTTTCTACTCCTAGGTAAGGAAAAAAGCTGTACAAGTAGAGTAACTAGCTTGATGTGATTGTCCTTAGCTTATAGATACTGCAACATCGCGCGAAGCGCGCAAGTGCGAGGCACGCCGATAGGCGTGACGGAGCACTTGTCTAATATAATAAGCCGCTTAAGGGGGCGGGCTGTCTGTCTGTACGGGGCGGAGCGTCTGTCCAGGGGGGGAGCGTCTGTCCAGGGGGGGATCAGTGAGCCTGCCGGTGTTGAATGTGAGGGGGAAGTGTGTGGGTTGTAGATGTGCAAGGTGCCTGGCGACTCAGTAGACGTGCCGAACACGTTGCCCAACGTGCCTGGCGAGTCAGTAGACGTGCCGAACACGCTGCCAAACGTGCCTGGAGATGCGGTGCTGGAGTCCTGTAAGGGGGAATCGTCGGAGGAGGGGGGTTGCAGTTGTGCAACGTGCCTGGCGACTCAGTAGACGTGCCGAACACGTTGCCCAACGTGCCTGGCGAGTCAGTAGATGTGCCGAACACGCTGCCAAACGTGCCTGGAGATGCGGTGCTGGAGTCCTGTAAGGGGGAATCGTCGGAGGAGGGGGGTTGAAGTTGTGCAATGAGCCTGGCGACTCAGCAGACGTGCCAAACACGTTGCCCAACGTGCCTGGCGAGTCAGTAGACGTGCCGAACACGCTGCCAAACGTGCCTGGAGATGCGGTGTTGGAGTAGAGAGAGGGTGGGGGGTGTAGGGGGGGGGTGTATTTCGTTCAAGCGGTCCGAAACTTTAGCCTTGGGGGTAATCGAGGTCGCTGAACACGAATCTGAAGTTGATCAATCGATATCGATCGATATTATCGATTTTTCGTGTATTTCGTTCAAGCGGTCCGAAACTTTAGCCTTGGGGGTAATCGAGGTCGCTGAACACGAATCTGAAGTTGATCAATCGATATCGATCGATATTATCGATTTTTCGCGTATTTCGTTCAAGCGGTCCGAAACTTTAGCATTGGGGGTAATCGAGGTCGCTGAACACGAATCTGAAGTTGATCAATCGATATCGATCGATATTATCGATTTTTCGTGTATTTCGTTCAAGCGGTCCGAAACTTTAGCCTTGGGGGTAATCGAGGTCGCTGAACACGAATCTGAAGTTGATCAATCGATATCGATCGATATTATCGATTTTTCGCGTATTTCGTTCAAGCGGTCCGAAACTTGAGCCTTGGGGGTAATCGAGGTCGCTGAACACGAATTTGAAGTTGATCAATCGATATCGATCGACAATATCGATTTTTGTGTATTTCGTTCAGGCGGTCCGAAACTTTAGCCTTGGGGGTAATCGAGGTCGCTGAACACGAATCTGAAGTTGATCAACCGATATCGATCGAAATTATCGATCTTTTGCGGATGCCATTAAAGCGGTATGAAATTTAAGGCGTGTAGGTGGTGGAGGTCATCATCATCCTTCTTCTTTCTATATAATAAGCCGCTAAGGGGAGTGTACCTTCTGTCAGTCTGTGCGGGGTGGGGCGTCTGTCCAGGGCGACGTGTTTGTCCTGTCTGTCCAGGAGGGGTCCAGTAACGATATGCCTCTATCCGGTGTTGGAGGAGTGTGAGGGAAGTGTGAGGGAAAATCGGTGACGATGACATCGACAGCCTTTGTCACCGATACCTACCGTACCCTACCATAATCGTCTGAAATTTCAAAGAAGGATGTTAGATTCGTGATCAGCACGCTAACTAATCCCCCCCTAGGGGAAGTGTGGGCGAAGTTTTTGGGAGTGTTGGCGAGGTCGAAGTTCGTTTTCAGAACTTCGATCGCCGTCAATTGATACTGATCAAATTATGGGGAGCAAAAAAAGCAGAAAATACCCGAGCGTCTTCTTCGTGCCAGGGGATTCAGAAGACGTGCGCAGTACGTCGCATGACGTTTCAAAGACGTCGCTCAACGTGTTTGGAGATTCAGGTGGACGTGCCGAAGGCGTCGTCCAATATGCCTGGGGATTCAGAAGACGTGCCGAAGACGTCGTCAGCTAGGGGGGATCATTGAGGGGAACCAGTACCAGTAATGGGGGAACGTTTCACTAAGGAGAACCAGTAGCGTGGAACCAATAGATCGCCCTATCATACTATATATTGCACGTACTGAGAGCCTTTTGTACTCCTAGGTAGGGAAAAAGCTGTACAAGTAGACCAGCTAGCTTGATGTTATTGTTCTTAGCTTAGAGATACTGCAACATCGCGCGAAGCGCGCAAGTGCGAGGCACGCCGATAGGCGTGACGGAGCACTTGTGTACTATATGGCATGGGATCTGTTACTCATCGCACCTATTATGAATGGTTCGGAAATTTTCAAAGGGAGATTATTCACTCGAGGACAGAGCAAGGTCAGGAAGGCCAATGAATTGGATAACACTGAGCTACTCCATCTTCTTCGTGCCGATAGTAGGCACGCGACAAGCCAACTGGCAGAGAAGCTCGAAGTGTCTCATAGGATAGTGGGAATCCATCTGAAGGGTCGTGGCTTTCATGGAAATTTGGAGCTTGGATTCCACATGGCCTGTCAGACACTCAGAAAGGTCAACGGCTCTCTATCGCAGCTTCTCTTCTGTCCAGATACGAAAGAAAATCGTTTCTGCCGCGGATTGCGACAGGCGATGAGTTCTGGGTTCTGTATGCCAAGTTCCGAAGAAAAAGGCAATGGGTACAAAGGGAGAGACCCCTAAGCTTGATCTCAAGTCAATGTTCACGAAAGGAAAATTCTCTTGAGTGTTTGGTGCGATGTCAGAGGAGTGATTTGCTGGAAAACTATCAGAAGTGGAGAGACAACTACTGCTGCCACATACTGTGGCCAACTCCACAAAGTCGTCGCAACTCTCCAAGAAAACAAGCCGGAGAAGTCAAAGGTGATGATCCTGCATGACGATGCAAAGCCACATGTTGCAAGACTCACAAGAAAAACAAGAAAGGAGCTGGACTGGGAGGTAAGGCCACATCCACCGTATAGCCCTGACCTCGTCCCTACCGACTCCATCTCTTCCGTGCTCTCAAGCAAAATATTGGAGAGAAATATTTTGAAGCGAATGAAGACCTCAAAAATTGGATTCAGCAATGGTTCGACTCCAGAACTGCAGTCTTTTACGCGAGAGGAATTAGAAAATTACCCAGTCTTTGGAAAAGTGTAGTGGAACAAAATGAAGATTATCTCAATTGATTTGACATTGTAGTTGTGAAGTAATAAATCTTTGAAAAAAAATGAAAAGACTTTTTTCCAACCTAATATAAAATTTTCGAAATCTTAAAAGTGCAGGCTTGAGCGTAAACCGGCGTATTGGTCAGTGGTGAATCGATTTTTTTAATCTTTAGTTTTGACAGCGAATTTTTGCAGTTGTTTCTGCTAATTCCAAGACTAGTACGCAAGC
Organism: Heligmosomoides polygyrus polygyrus; assembly: GCA_947396885.1. Lineage (NCBI taxonomy): Eukaryota > Metazoa > Nematoda > Chromadorea > Rhabditida > Heligmosomidae > Heligmosomoides > Heligmosomoides polygyrus. Next base: position 84,151,692 of record OX377204.1, on the reverse strand, counting down.
TAAAAAATTGTAGTAATTTAGGAATTTAATGAATATTCAAACGATGCAAGTTTTCTGTTGGAATGGCAGGCATAGGCTTAGGTATAGTTTTTGAATTTACAGTTTTTTTGACTTTCCTAAAACATGCTTAGTTCGGTTTGAAAGATGTTTTACTGGCAAGAAGTCTTAAGAAAAGAAATGGTTTTGCAAGAAAACGGTTCAGCTTACGCTGAAAATAACGCAACAGTTAAATAAATATTGAGTCACATCTGATTAGTATTAGTATTAGTATTTATTACGTCGCATAAGACGAACGTTAAACAAAAGCAAAAGACCAACAGTAAACGTAGTAGTAGCGATGACACCAACATATTACGAGTAGTAATTCAAACGAGCGGCAAAGTACAGCACAGGAACGACTACAAGATAGTGCTTTCCCTGAATTCGGCTCATACATTCGCACCACTAACCTGTAAGTAGCTTGCCTGCTGCGAAATCCTTGAAAGCAGAGAACCGGGTGAAATGGGGAGTATTCCTCATCAGTGCTTTATACGATGACCCCGCTCTAGTGGCAAAAGTGCTAGCCATGACACCTGATCGTGCCCTAGCTACTACTAGTTTGTAAACCTCCCCTCTGGTGTTGGAGCGTCTAAGAGAGAAGAACTGTTCTATATCTACCTTTGCCAAACCATTGAGTATCTTGTACACCATAGATACTGATTAACTTCTTCTTCTTCTTCTTCTTCTTCTTCTTCTTCTTCAGCGTTCGTCCCGTTTCGTGGCGGGGTCCGCTGTTGTGGTATCACGACGCCACCTTTCCCGATCCTGCGCTTGATCAGAGTGGACGCCAGTTACTTTCATGCCCATGTGTAACGTATCCGACCAACGCTGCCTCGGGCGCCCTCTAGGCCGCTTTCCTATTACCTCGAAGTTAAGGCCTATCTTACGGAGGCTGTCTTCCTTTCCACGCAGAACGTGGCCGTACCATCGCAAGCGAGCTTCGCGCATCTTCTCGGCTATCGGCGCGACACCGAACTTCTGCCGAATGGCATCGTTTCGGATGAATGAATCTACATCTCTCTAAGACCCCTGGGTGATTCATACATCGTTAAATAGATCACGCTTTGGGTTCGGATGGTAACACCTTTTTTGAATACGCCACGTTGAAGGGAGAGATGGGAGAACGGCGAAAACGGAGGTTTTTGCGTTAATTCCGCCGAAAAACCAAAAGACAGGGGCGGTATTGTATTATTCCTGTGAAAGCTTTTTATTCTCAGCCAACGTTCAGGAATTGGCGGGCTACATGTCGACTAGATTTTCTTCCGAAATTGCAGTTCCCGTGCACTAAAAGTACTTTGCCGTTGCAGTGTGATTTTTCAAAAATCGATGAGAAGGATGTTTGTGGAGAAATCGCCCTATCATAGCGCGTTGGCTTGCCTTTCAGCAACACCTTCTGCTGTTGTACAGCGATTTCTCGTTATTCGACCTCACTATTTTCACAAGGTGAGCTTGTTCTCGAAAAATTGGTAAAAAAAATCAATACTGCTTATTTCCTTTGGCTGTGATCTGCTCAGATGTTGTGGGAAATATCAGAGCACGCCAGTCTGTAGACGTTGCGCTAAATTTTTTTTTGCAATGTTGACAATTTTCTTTAGATTGCTTGACTTCCACTTCATGCTGAAGCAATAAATAGTGTCACTGGACTATCGCTAGCTCCACCAGTTTAACACTAATTCTTACTAAGCTTGTATAAATTCCTGATCACCTAGACTGCTTAAAACTTCTCACAATATCAGATTGATACAAGAAGCCTTTTCTTGAAATTTTTTATTTACCGTTAGTTTATTAGTAGGGGTAAAGGATAAAGGATGGCGTTACTCAGACCAGGCTCAAGCGTGGGCTGCGATTTCTGTCAAAAATTTACGACCCCCCCCCCCCCCTCGTGAGAAAATCGATGGATTTTAGTGTTAAGTTGTCTCCTATGTTGCGAACAATTTTAGAAAATGTGAAAGAAAGGAAAAATAATTGTTAATAATCAATTAAATATAGGCTTTTTAGGCATGGCAATGACATAGCAATACCCAGCGCTTCTTCTACGGAAAGAAGACGTCATTTGAATTATTCATTATTCAATTATTGTATCTTATAAAAATTTAAATAGATGTTGTATTGGATAATAAATTTTTTGATTGAATTTTTAAAATTGCCGAAATGGATCGATTGCTGCTCAATTTTCGCTGAAACGGCGCACACATTTATCAGTTGAGAGATGTATCGAAAATAGCTCCAGATGAGCTACGTTTTTTGTTATGTATCAGTCAAAGATTGCGTTTTTTTAAAGCTACCTGTCAGCCGTAGACATCGTTCCGTTCAGGAAGAAAATTGTTTATTTTTGAAAAAATTTTGAGCATGACCTCACCTGATCGCAAGGAACATTGCTTGGGAAAGGATTGATTTTTAAACAAGTGCTAAATAAAAGCTGTGCTGTTGTGGACTCTAGTTTCAGCTCCAGTGGTAACCTTGTTCGGAAAATATTGTTTTTGAAAAATTAAGAGAAAAATTCAGGAAAATCACTCTACCTGATCAGATGAAAGGGTGCTTAGGAGAGACCTGATTTTTTCCTGCTACAAATTAAAGGATAAATTTCGGTAAGATCCATTTTCAACTTCAGTAGTTATATCTCTCAACTAAAAAATCTGTCCCGCCGTCACTGCGGAAATTGAGCGGCAATCGCTTTATTTCAGCTGTTTTTAAAAATGCTTAAAAATTTATTATCTAATGCAATAACTCTGCGAATTCAAATGGCGTCTGTTTTCCATAGAAGATCATATGTTCTGGTTCATGTGTTCGTGGTGTTGCCATCTTGTTGACACGCCTAAAATATCTTCATTTAGTTGACGCATTTGCGTCAAAAATTTATTAATTGAATAATAATAATAAATTTATTAATTAATTTAATTTATTAATTTATTAATTACCTCTGCTTACAACACTTGCAAAGGAACGATCCCTTCGACGAATTTTGTCTTAGGAACCAAATCGAAGTACGACTCCCTCTGCGATTCTTGCACCCCACGTTTGAGCCTGACTCAAACCCTTTTGGGATGCGCCACGCATTCCACTTTTACAGGTTGACGTAGAGGAGATTTAAATGCGTATTTGGCCATACAGTGACTTGCAGTGGCCAGCCCATGATCAGGTCAGCGTTGTATCCTTCCCAGACAAGTCTGGTACCAGTTCACCGACACCAAAGGGATGGATGAAAGGCTTGGCTGGCATGGGCGGGAAATTCGAACCAAGAACGTGGTATCGGGTACACGCGCCCAGTTTATTATTACCTATTATTTTAGGTTTATTTTTTATTCTTATTAATATAATAGTTTAGTGCCTTATGGTGCAAGTTTTGTTTTGTATCCATTTTTAACCAGTTTTTTTTTTCAAATCTTTTGAGTTGTCGATTCCAAAAAAAGAGAAATCCACTGGGAATTTTTTCATAATTTTTATCGATCTCAAACTTATTGAACTTTTTAATGCCAAGTTCTTTAGTATGAACCAGTGGGAAATTTTCGACGATTTTCGCTGAAGTTACGTTTCAAAAGATTCCCTTTTCATCGACAAATCCTAAAAATAATGCTTTATAAAACACCAACAACAAACCTTAGCAGTTTGTGGAGTGCTACACTTATCTCAAGACTTGCATCGATTGCGCCTCCCTTCAAGGAGGGTCCCGATGGACCTTTTCATAGTGCATGGTGAGGACGAGCCCATGAGTCAGCTGCTTTCCCGTTTCCTTTGAAATTCACCGCAGTACTCTCTCGCCAGAATTTGAAGCTGCGCCCTGCATCTGCTGGACAATGTCGGGCGTTCACATGGAACGATTTTAGGAAGTTGGCCACTTGCCAAGTGTACATAGAACGCAGCCTATAAAGTGTTCGTATAAGTCTCTAGACCAATCCTCTCTCACCTCCGAAGTCGATCACCCACTTCCATAGTGAACCTCATATGCATGGATTTTGCCATCCTATTCTATCCTACCACATACACCATTTCCACGTCGAACTGGACACTTTTAAAATCGACCTGAACAAGAAGAGAGAAATCGCATTCAAACTGAACACTTTTTAAATCCAGCTGGACACTTTACGAGTCAGACTGCACACTCTTTTAAGCTATCTAATGCTTTGAAATTGAAGCACATTAAACTAGAGACTCTCCAAAAAAGTTAGAATAATTTTTTTGTTTGAGGAACATTTTAGTGCAACTTTCTTTGCAATTTGAATTCGCTTCCCAATAAATGAACATTGTTCGAAATTTTATATACAGGGTGTCTCAAAAAAATTTATACACCGTTTGAAAGGTGATAATTTTGCTCACAGTAAAGATACTGAAGAAGTTAAGGGCTCATATGAAAGCTGAAGACAATAGAAATGTTCTGACAGCAGTATGGAATGAGCAGCGCATTCGTCTGAAAATTTGCATTTTACACTCGATTAACTGTTTCTCTTGAATGCATGTTATAATTTCTTCAAAAAGTGGCCGCTTTGATTGATTTGTTCTTCTTTAAAGGTTTACAACTCAAAAACACACTTGGCTTGCGAAAAATGTAGGGTATACTAAAAAAATGTAGTGTTTTTTTATTATTTGAAACGTTCTGACATTGCTGCTAATAAGATTACTGAGTCCCACGCTCCTGCCTGAAACCTTGAATTTCAGACTCGTTTGATTATGCATGGGCCGAACGCCTATTACAACCTTGTTACTACTTGGCCAGATCAACCTATGCTGTGCTTCTTTTAACGTATAGGACTTGAAAATCACGTGAAAGACACGTTACATGCGAGTTTATTGATTGCACGACTTAAATGTGAGCAGGAGCACCATTTTCCAAGACGGATTCTGTGGACTGATGAAGCAACATTGAAGCTGAATGGAGAGGTTAATCGACATGACTGCAGCTTCTGGGCGACGGAAAATGTTAAAAGATGCAGAGCGCAGGTTAATGTGGCCAAGTATTAGCAAGGTTGTAACAAGCATTCAACCCACGCACAATCATTCGAGTCTGAAATGCAAGGTTTCAGGCAGGAGCATGGCGCCATCCTGACTGTGTGCACGCCGCAGTGATTTCCTTGTCCTGTGCTTTCATACGAATCTCAAAAATCTTCAAAAGCTTCACTAGCAGCAATGTTGGAATCTTTCACATAGTGTCTTCATTTTGTCGGATCCCTGCATTTTTCGCAAGCATTAGGGTGTTTTAAGTGTTAAGCTTTAAAAGAATCACAAATCAATCAAAACGGCCACTTTGTCAAGAAATTATAACATGTATTCAAGCGAAACACAATCAATCGAGTGTAAAATCCAAACTTTCAGACGAGTGCATGGCGCGTTCCATGCCGCTCATACGTCAGAAACTTTTCATTGTCTTAGGCTTTCATATGAGCCCTTAACTTCTTCAATGCCTTAACCGTGAGCAAAGTTATCACCTTTCAAATAGTGTATACATTTTTTGAGACACCTTGTACTATACATTTAGGTTTTTGAAAAAAATAATGGTTTAAAGCGTGTTTTAAAGAATAAGGAGGCGTCCATTTTTAGTGCCGAAAAAGATTGTGCCATATCTTCGTCCAAGACGTCGCAAATTTTATTCGATTGATAGCAGAATTTCTGTTTGCATAGAATTCGACACCTGTTGACGATACAGCAAAAACAATTGTGAAGAGCACACCTATCCCCACTTTGATGATTCATACAAGTGATGTCCACCCTACCAATCAAATATAATTTGATGTGAAAATGGTTAATCTGTCTGTCTGTTTGGGGCACAAACCTGTGTAAGCCTGTAAAAACATGTCGAACCTGTGAAGGACCCGCACGTACATATGTATAGGTGAAAACTTCGAGGGTGGCCTCATGTGTAGACGACCAAAATGGACGAAAATTTTTGGCAACTGGCCAATTTCAACAAGCGTGTGGATTGGGTCGGACGACCAACATCAATCAATTTTATTTATTTATTTATGCGCCAGAAGGCGCGCTATTACACGCTATTACATTAATATTCGCTGCCAGGAAAGCAGAAGATGCGGGTTCGAGTCCTGCTTGGCGCAAGAGTTTTGATCTCAACAAAACATCCTGTAACAACATATAGCCTTTCTACCAGCCGCTCCAGGCTAAGCAAATCTGTTAAAACAATTATCGATTTAAATTTTTCGATTGGAATAATCGGTTTTGCCCAGATATCACCCATCGGGATGGAGTCACGCGATTATGAAGGATGGATCGAGTTCACAGCAGATGGAGGGAATGGTTCAATCGGGTGACCAATAACAATCGATAGCATCGATTTTTTGATCGGAGTCATCGATTTTCGCCCAAATTTGTTCAGTTGAAGTAGGGGTCACGCTGGCCGTTTCTTCGAAAGAATTACTGTGCCACTCGCAGGAACTACTCTAATGTGAAGGAATTCAGATGTTGAAGACAAATGAATAGAATCGACTGGCAAAACAACGTTGATAGACTTTATAGATTGGTAGGTACTTCGCCATGAGACCCATCCAAGGTACCTGCGTTACAATCAGCGACAGCTTTTCTTTGCTCAATTCTGCGCAGAGAATCCAACCCGCGTTTCCACTAGACATTGGATCCGACGTCGATTCGGATGATTCCTATCCGTAATTTTTTTCAGACCCTGATTAAATGGATTGTGCTAACAGAGGAATTTTCGAAAAGCTCAGGTCTTAATGAGCTTCAATTAGGGGTGATTTTGGCTAGATCGGATTTTCAGAAAAATCAGACAACTAATTTCGATTTGAAATTTGGTATCCTATCCGATTCGGATATTCAGTGTGAGATCCAAAAATAAATCACCCATTTGGATCGTGAGAAAATCCTTCTTGTTAAGGCTATCCTTATCTGAATCACCTAAAGATGTGGGGCTTTTCAAAGATGTCATTATTCGCATAATCCTTTCAACAGGGATTGGGAAAAAACAGCGACTATTTAGACAATAGGATATTGTACATTCACAACTCCAGAGATCGAGGATAGCTGGAATAATTGTTTTTCGCCTAAGGAGGTTATTTAGGATGCTGATCACGAATCTGACAGCCGCTTCTAAAATTTTGGCCCATTCCGAAGGTTACCGTAGGAACTGATGAGTAAGGCCGGTCGGGTCAAGACTGCTGACTTGGACTAGAAACTTTGTTTAGGGAACGTCATTTAGGGTGCTGTTAGAAATCAGACGTGCATTTTTAGAATTTCGGCCGATCGCCGTGGGTTACGGTAGCTCAGTGCGAAAAACGCTCCAGATGCCACTATTCGCATTATCCTTTCAACTGGGTTTTAAAAGGATCAGCGATAATTTAGGCAATGGGATATTGTAGATTCACAACTCCAGAGACCGAAGATGGGTAGAATAATTTATGTAGGATGCTGTTCACTAATCTCACAGCCGTTTCTAAAGTTTTGGCCCATTTCGAGGGTTACGGTAGGAACGGATGAGGGTCGGGTCAAGATTGCTGATTTCTTAAACTTTGCCTAGGCGATTCTGAGATGCTGACATGAATCTTCCATTTCCAGAATTTCCTCCGATTACTGTAGGTCACGGTAGCTCAGCGCCGAAACGCTTCAGGTGCTTAGGGTCAATGCGATAAACTCAATCACACCATTGAAAAAGGACAACGGAAGTTCCAAAACCTTTCAATCCTAATCATAATTCTTTCAACCGGGTTTTATAAAATTACCCGAATTGGCGTTGAATCCAATGTCTACCCACTGAATACGGCAGAATCCCCGCTATGTGCCTCGTATCCGCTACCAAATCGAGCAGAGAAGAACCTAGAAGGGCGGGAAAATTCAAAGCGTCTGAGCAGAGGAAACCGTCTGGTGACCATGGCTCATAGCTGCCTCAGTTGGGTCTCCAGGTGTGACCTGATTAAGCACTTCACATAGCCGTAGCTCCTTCTACCGTTCATCGTCAGCTCCATCTCCACCCTGTCAAAATGAATTTTTTTTTCAATTTGAAGGGGCCTCGTACAGTATGGCCGGCCGCAAATTCCCCGCCAAAGGGCACCCCATATGGGCATGGCCGTTTCGCAACCCTCTTCCCGCGCGCGACTCTTTCAGACGGCTGCACTCAATCGCATGTGTTCGCACACCTTCTTGAAGGTCCGGTGCTTCTCCATCCAGCTGGTCAACAGCGGACGTACAGGAATGACCCTCGCCGATCGATGTTCCCATGTGACGAAGATCACCCTTCGAATCGCTGTATCGATTTCCAGCGGAGCGTGGGCGTATGGCGCGTCAGCATCGTCTCCAAGCCGGCCGGCCATCGGGCCAGACCGAGGGGCTGCTGTCTGACCAGTGGCTCGCGTCTGTGCAGCAGCTGTTCCGGCTCTTCTGTGCATTTGGCACTGTACCCTACCCTCTTCTTGACCCAATTTTCCGGAAGCCTCCCGTCAGGACTGTGTTCAAACTATCGTTTAAGGTTCTACCTTTGCTGTCTTCACAGTCAGTCTACCTGGCCAAGCAAACATTTCTGAGGATGTTGAGGAAGTTTTTTCGCTCCAACTTCGGTTATACGGATTGTTTGGGATGCCGATTATGAATCTGACAACGTTCTCGAAAATTCGGCTGCCTACGCGTTAGAGGGGGGGGGGGCACATCATCAGTACTCCATTTCAAGTGATGATGTGGTACTTGTACAGAACCTGACGTGTGCGTGCGAGTCAGGCTCTACCGCTACCGACTCGGGTGGGAAATCCCAAGTCTGCCCCTCCCCCCTAACGCGCATTGCATTGGTTGCGGTAGGTACGGATGAGTGAGTACGGTCGGGTCAGAACTGCCGATCTTGCCCATTCGACCATCGACGATGAGGTTGCCCAGGCGAAGTCATCAATGTGTAGTCGGCATTGTTGGGTAATGCCGTTCGGTGGCACCTGCTAGACGAGAATCGTAGCCGGTGCACATCGCTATTAAAGGAACGCCGCAAAGTCACGAAACGAAGAAACCGCCGCCTTCTATCTGCGACTAAACCGCCATGGGTAGCGACGAATTGTCCGTCAAAAATTGGGCGAGTTGTCTCACGGTACCCAGGCGGTCGTTGCGGGACCATCTGCCCTGTCAGCTCGCCACCCGACAAGGTGCGCTTGGTCCTCGGACCGCCGTGGAACGAACTCCATTACACTTCACCAATGCGCAACACGGCCTTTATGCGTAAATTTGCATGTGGCTGGTGAAGTCGCGTCGTTTATTTTTCCCTCACGCTTCATCACTTGCCGAGTAGGTTAGGAAGTGGACCTAGAAGCGTGGAAACGAAGCATCGTACATCACTTGTCTAATTCGACTTCGTAAGTGGATTTTAGTTTGGAAGTGAACTTAGAGGAGTCGAGACGAAGCATCACACATCATTTGTCTCCAGAATTCGACTATCTAAGTGGTTTTTAGTTTGAAACTGAGCCTAGATGAATCGAAACGAAGCATCACAAATCATTTGTCTCCAGAACTCGGCTAGGGAAGGGACTCCAGGGTGTGTGCCATCCAAGGTGTCGTGTGGGAACTACACTTATGCTCGAATGACCCATTCGAATAGGTATTCGAATGATTTTCATTCGAATTTGAATATTCGAATTCGAATATTCGAAAAATCGCGTTTTTCGAATGTATTCGAATTCGAATGTTCAAAAAATCGCGTTTTTCGAATGTATTCGAATTCGAATATTCGAAAAATCGCGTTTTTCGAATGTATTCGAATTCAAATGTTCAAAAAATCGCGTTTTTCGAATGTATTCGAATTCCAATATTCGAAAAATCGCGTTTTTCGAATGTATTCGAATTCGAATGTTCAAAAAATCGCGTTTTTCGAATGTATTCGAATTCGAATATTCAAAAAATCGCGTTTTTCGAATGTATTCGAATTCGAATGTTCAGAAAAATCGCGTTTTTCGAATATATTCGATTTCGAATGCTCGAAAATTTTCGGTATTCGAAACCATTCGAATATTTGAAATTTTTGGGAGAGCATAAGTATAGTGGGAACTGCTTTCGTCGCTCAGGTGGAGTCTGCGGATAGATTCTGCACTCTTCGAGCGGCGAAGCGCATACGGCAAAATGCGCAAAGAATGCAACAGAATTGTTACACGTCAAAGCCCCCCCCCCCCCCCACCACCAAATTCCAAGTAGTTAGATGTAATGTAAGTATGTCACAACGCCGGAAAACCGAACCCCCGAGCTCCCTCGCATGAAGCGACGCACTATCCACTGCACCACGACCCGCTTGCCGGGAGGACATCGCGGGCGCACAGGAGATCAATCGGATGTCAACCTGGACGCCGACGCGCGATCTCTAAGATAGGAGGGCGCAGACCGCAGAAGATTACGGTGTAGAAAATCATTTCTATGCAGCTGCACCAGCCACACCCAAATTGACGCATAAAGACGGTGCTATACATTGGTACAGTGTAATGGAATTCGGTGAAACTTTTAGTTTTTCTTCAAGTTTTTTTTTAAGATTTGAACCGTTTTATTAGGTTTATTCTATGTTTCTTTCGTATATCTTTTGCTTCTCGTGCCAGCCGTACACAGTTTTTTGTTTATCCGCCGTTTTCCGCGTTTTTTACATCGTTCTGCAATGTAATGCTTTTCAATTATTTTTTTACCGTATATCCTTTTTCTTTATAGCTGAGCAACGCGGAAGAGCGGCGCAGAAACAAAAAAGATGTTTCAACTAGCACAATAAACACGGATTCAAAAAAACGCATGATGAACGTGGTAAAACGGCTTGAACTGAAGAAAAGGAAAAAAAGGATTAAAAATTCCACCGACGGTCTCACACTGGGCTGATCTCGTCGACTGACGAGCTGATGGAACAAGTGGTCCCGCAACGATCGCCTTGCTACTGTGGGACATTCGTACAGCTCTTGACGGACAGTGCGTCGCTACTCTTGGCGATTTAGGTCTGCGGGGTGTCATACGATGGGCACTATTCGGTATCACCGGCTGCGACGCGGTCGCGCCGCGGCACAGCTTCGTCGAGCTGGTCTGTTCCGTTACTCGCTCAAGTATGGACGTGCAGGTTCCTTATTAGGCAGTAGAAACAGGACATAGACCTTACAAGTAGGGCTGTTAGTAGAAATGACCTCAGAGAATACTAAAAAGTGATAACTGAATGTGAAAACCAGGAACGTGAATATTTTCACCTTTGACTTCCCGCGTGCTGCGAGTATAATGGCTATATGTAAACATTTGTTACGACTGAACTTCAAATGAAGTGGTCAGTGGAGGTAAATATAATAGAGTACTCATGCAGCTATAAGGTCTTCTATCTGGGAGGTGACGTCAAGTAGACCTATGATCCTTAATTCCATCAATGGAGGGATAGAGACTTATTACCGGGGACTAGGAGGAAGACGACACTTTTGATGAATCCGGTTTCCGGCCATTTCATATATATATATATATATATATATCCATATTTTTACTTCCAGATATCTGGAGGTAAAGGAGGAAACGGAAAGGGGCTGAAATCGTCAGTACATGATTTGGTACTTATCGAATTCAACAGTTGTTCCTTGCAGTTAAAACGTTGTGGGTGGCGCCAGCAGAAGTGGAAGAATATAAAATCTCAACGCAACAACAACATAAAACGTTAGCAACAAAAACTCTAAAACGATATTTTGGAGAGCAAAAGACGCAGTCTTGCGCTGTTATTTGGAGAATTGGACCACCTAATTTTCAGCTGATCAAGTAGGTTTGGAACTAACACAACTTGCAGGAACGAGTCAAGCAATCGAGATTGCTGCTTTAAAAAATGGTTGTTTAAAGCAGAATAAGAAAGTTTCTCAACTATCTACCGCATAATTCTACTTCTATGGGATTTCCGCCATTAACGAAACAATCTGAACAGGTGTATGGCAGCTAGTTTCTCAAAACAGAGACAACATATCGTCTGAGCCATAGACATTTCTCTAGTTCAAGCTACAAGAGGAGCTGATGACCGTCCCAACGGTGTGAACAATTGAATAGTCGAACTTGTGGCCATCTTGATGGTGTTTTTTGGAAAAATGGCGGTTTTTTCGCCTCCATGTTGGTATTTTGGTTCCCGCCAAATCAGTGATGTTCCTATTCCCGGCGCTCGCCCCTTTTCTCAATGCAATTTTTACAGATACCTGCTGAAGACGAAATCTGTGCTCCTTAGAATTGCGCTCTCCAAAGCAGGGGCTAAATCGCTAAGGGGCGCTGCGACGCCGCGCGCGGCACCAGGCGCGTCGCAACGCGGCAGCCGGTGATATCGAATAGTGCCCATCGGTGTCATACTTCGGCGACGGTGTTGCGCGAGCTGCTACGCACTGCATAGCACCCGTCCAACACTGCCGCCGACGTCGTCGACAACAGCGTCGCCGAAATATAACAAAGGCCTTGGTCGCGAGCCCGCTTCTTACGGGCTCGCGACCAAGGCCTTTGTTATACTTCGGCGACGGCACAGGGGATGGCACACACCGTTTGTCCGCACGCAACGGGGCCAAATGAAGTACGCTGTTGCGATACCCGGCCCAACAAGTAGATGGGACGGGAGTTAGTGGTCTTTCGCATCCTAGCATGTTAAGTCACAAGGCGTCAAGAAACAGCCACAAATGGGAATGGAGGATTGTTAAAAAGGCTACCGTAATCCTAGGCTTGAAATATGTACTCCCTTGTGCTGATACGAAGGCAATGCGTACGAAATGACGCCTTGTGCTGAATTTTTGCCCATAAATTAGCGGTGGCAACACTTGGGAATCATAGGAGAAACTGCTGACTTGGGTAGAAGTAGTATGTGATGTGGGATTTACACTTCGTCGCTTGTATTTACGAGGTGATTGAACTGTTATTAAGATCTCGAGGCTACGACCAAGGAGGAGCGTGGAGTAAAACACATCACCCCTTATAGTGATAGATGAATGAAGTAATATTGTGTTACACCTCCGATTAACGAAGTTCTCCAAGCGTTGTTCATGGAGGGATCAATGGTTATCTGTCACTAGGCCGATGTTTGATAGTAGTAGAGATGAAATACGACGATATCTTGGCGCAAAGTGGATTCGGTGGTGGGGGGGGGGGGGGGGGGGGAATGAGGGGCGGGCGTCACCTCCAGACACCAAACTTCCTTTTGTAACTATTCGAAGGGCCTCTATGGAGATTGTTTGCAATGCGCGTTGGAGGGGGGGGGGATAGCCCATCAGTACTCAAACAAAGTGCGACGTGGTGTGGCATTTCCGGCATTTCCCACGTGTGAACGAGTTTTCACTCGTTTAGCTCGCGAGTTTTATATCGCTTGATCTAGGCCGCTCTCGTTGCAACTTTCATTGCACGTACGTGCGCATCAGGTTGTGTACGATGTAGGAAATTCCGCGTCACCATATCCGACTGCTACGTTCAATGGGGTAGAAGTAAATGAGTGCCCTCCCTCAACGCGCATTCCGACGGATATTGAACATGTTAGCTTATGTAAGGTCTTGTGAAGACATGTCTGAATGGATTAATCGCGCGATGACTAGCAGGTTCCCGCTAGGTAGATGAAGTTATCTAGCCAGGCTTGTGTTCTGTTATTGATAGCATCGGTTTTCTTCATGTTATCGGCATTTTTGGAAGTGTTTGAAGCTACTTTGCTAGACATTCTTCACAGTAGCTACTTTGGAAGCTAATTTCTGGTAGACTACAGCAAGTCGTCGGTCGAACTGCCGAGGTAGCATCACAGCTACTTTAGGTCTCCTCAGAACTTCAGTGGACATCCCTGGTTCTGAGGGAAGTCGCCTAAAGCTGAGCGCTGTGAGCATGTCCGTCAGTTAGCACGTGTGTTCTGCAATTGACGTAACGATAAATGGCTCTGCGCGGGATCGAGTTGGGTGTCCGGTGTGCCGTTGTTCACGGTTGGCCCTTTCCATTTTGTTTTAGCAACTCACTGGGATATACACCTGTAGAACTGGCCCATAAAGGTGAGTTGGGCATTTCTAAGCGTTGTCCATCCATGATTTCACTGAGGGAGCTTGGCGCATCCGCATACCTAGTGTCTTGGTGATCTGCATCAATTATTGCTAGCTGTTGCTCAGAGCTCTTCCAACTTTTTTGTTCTCCTTCATAGGTTCCCTTCTCATGTTATTTCTTTTCGACTTTTTGATGTTCTCCAGTCCCGTAGACGCATTTCTTCGTAGACTTATTGGACTCAGTGTTGCGTTCACCACTATCCATACATTTCGGAGGGTGGGTTGCGACTTGGTGCAGTAATTCCTCAGTTGACGGTCACTGTTACTTGTTCGTCTGACAAAAGAATGGGCGCAATGCGCGTTGGAGGGGGCAGCCCATCAGTACTCAAACGCATGTGCGGCATGACGCGACAGTCCTCACATGGCACAAGATCAGACGCATACTTACGTGCAATACAGATTGCAACGACGTAGCGGCTGACCTACGTCCCGGAACCTGACGTGTACGTACGCGTCAGGCTTTGTACAGTGGGAAAAATGCCATGCCACCACAGTAGACACTTATGTTCATGAGGAAAAGCCACGGCCCGTTGATCGGTCGAATTGAAAAACAGCATTCTTAGTTGAGAGTGAGGTGAAGAAACACGGAACAAAGCAAAACAAAAAATGGAACAATTGCGAACAACTCTGCCTATTGCCACAGTTAAGCAACTGACCACCACTCGTCTGGTTATGAGACGAGTATGGGCATGGTTTCACAAGACAGAACGTGCTGACGCGAAAGCGTAAGGAATCGATTAGTGTGCACACGGCGCGATGAATCGATATGGGAGCTTTTGTGACATCGAGTGCAAACGATTTCTAAGGGCTTGTTCATACTTCGCGACGAGTGCGATTGGTCGGCCAGGCGATGTATACGTCGATTTTTGTTAATTACCTTGCAAAAATCGACAGGTGTGATTTGGCTGCCGGGCCAATCGCTCCCATCTCAAAGTGTGCACAGACTCTGAGAGGATTTATTAATCTTTATAGGAATATCAGGTGGATTCCCCTCACAATAGGTTTCCACCGAAAGAGCAATTATTCAAAAGCACACACTGGTCAAAGCATGCACGTGCATGCATGATTCATATCCTCATGCTGCTGGGTGACCTTCGCATCATGTAAACAAGATCAATTGATTGTAGTGGATTTCTGAGACCGCTGTCTCGCTGCCAAGGTGCTGATAAATAAATAAATAAAGATGAGGGCGTGATCTCAGTTTGAGGGGAGTGACCATTCGTTGCTTCTTTCTTCTATGTAGCACAGCAGCTGCCTCAAAACTGCCAAAATCACCTCACCGTGGAAGACCTGCTGGGCTGTTGAACAGTTCAGGGTATGTGGTTGTGGTAAAACACCAAGGTGCCCCACCTGTACTAGGATTGGGCGCAATCCTAGTTGGAGGGGTCCGCATCTTAATGGTGTCATAACGAATAAAAACAATAAATATGCACCAACACGCCGAATTAAGTAAACCTGATGCTAATGAATGTCATATCAAGGGGCTTGGCGGTACTGTTCACCGTTAGTGGTTGATGAATCTCGCTCCTGGCTGCTCAGCAGATGATAGCAGTCTCCAAATTTCTAGTTAGTGTGGTACCCTAAAGATGGTTTATAACTATAACCAAAGCGAACAGTCCAGGTAGCAGCAGTGTACTGGGGAATATGTAAATAAGGTATAATTGTCAAGAGGGTGGGTTTTTTAGCAGCGTAACAAGTGAAAACCAACTGAATAAAACTGAAATCTAGGTTTGGAATCAATCAGTTTTTGAGGTCGAAATGACGGTCGTAAAGCGAACAAGTCATTATTCTTCACGTCTTAATCATATGCAAACGTTTGGACTCAAATTCTTAATTCCATATATTTTTAGTGACTTCTGCATACTTTATATGGATTTTCGGATCTATCCTAGTCCGGGGGCACATAACTTAAAGTTATTATATGTGACAAATTCACTAAAGACTTACAGAGTGGGTCCTGCAGAACAATACAGGATCTAAACAAGAAAAAGTTACAAGGAAAAAACGAAAGAATTGCATTTGTTACGGTTGTAAGAAGGCAAAGTTGTGTGCCCTCCTCACCATGTTAGATCCTGGTTACAACATGTCAAGCGACGGTCAGCACGCGGCATGCGGCTTCATGCGCCATCCCCACCATGTTAGATCCTGGTTATAACATATCAAGCGACATTCAGCACGCGGCATCACTTTATTCCATCGCTCTTTGCCCGCCGAGACGGTTCTAAACCGTATTTTTTGTTTGTTCGTCCGTTTTTGGTTTCTTTCAGGATAGGTTTCGTTCTCTAGGAGCCGCTCGGTAAGTATTAATTCATTTTGTTGCCTAGTTTTTAGTTGTGTGACCTCCCCGGACTAGGATAGATCCGGATTTTCTTAACACAGTTGTTTTACATGAAATGAGAATGTTCGGTATGCGGCTGTATTGAATACTGACCTCCTATGACATCGTTAATATACGGCCATCACCAATGACGACTGCACCACGATGTAGTATTCTACGGTGCAATCCTAGTTGAAGGTGACCACTCTTGAATGATTTCATAAGAACTGAATGTGTTCAGTATTGGGATTCATTGAACTTACTCATACCTTAGAGAACAACTGCACTAACGAAATCGAAATAAATAACACAGGAAACATGAGAATCTATAAAATGTACTTAGCGGGGTGGCGGGCTCTGTGAGATTGCACATGGTCGTGGAATACGCACAAGAAAACGTTTCTGTGCTCTGGAGGGCATAGAATTGGGCAAGGGAAGGAACACCGGGGTCTGGCTGATCTAACTTACCCGTTTTAAGATACCTTGCCGGTGTGCAGCGGACACGAGACCGCTTAGTAGCATATATTTGTGAGCTAGGTCGTGATCTCTGCAATTGATTAGGACGTGAAGTACATTGTCTGCCTGTGTCGAAAAAGTTTATTGATGGTGTCTTAGCTAGTTTTTTACGTTATTTTACTGATGTTATCTGTTTTAGCTGCTTGAAGGTGACCAGCCCTCGGTGCAGATCTAGTAAGGGGTCCTTCCTTAGTAGATTTGCACCGAGAATGGTACTATTTAGGCTCCCCTTTACCGACTAGGTCCTCGGAAACTGAGTCTAACTGGGCGACCAAGGGTCAGATTCATCAACCGCATACAGGCCGGCAACCCTACTGATACCGCGATTCCTCAACATGCGGTGTGGTAAATTTGAGGTCAAACTCTGTATCGGTGACTTCATGGCCTGAATGGTGAATCCGCAGTGAGATGATACCGGCGGTATCGTTCATGAATCAGGGGCCGGATTCATCAACAATTAAACACCTGGGTATGCAGGGTATAAGGAGTAGAGGTAAGATAAGAGTCAGGTAGAGATAAGGTAAGAGTCAGAGACGCAGGCTTCATCATGGGTATCTCTACCCCCTATACCCACGAGTCAGTCGTTGATGAATCCGGCCCCTGGCCCCAGGTTGGCGTAGTTACCTATTTCTACATGTTGCTTCCCCTTTGTTGTGTTCGTTATGTTGTTTAAGAACGAACATGACCAACTTGGATTGCTGCTATTTTGTCTTACGTTTCTGTGGAAAGTCTATCGTGTAAATGCTAAGCTGCTTATTGCCTTCTGAGATTTTGAACGAACTACGTGGACAATTTCATCCGTGTTGATAGCAGGTTGAACGCGTATGGACTGCTTATCAGTCTCTTTGTAGAAGTTCCGAAGCTCCCAGTCGGTCTAAGAAGCCGCATCTGAGAATGTGTTTTTGTGAATCCAACCCTACTGTTTGAGTCAGTATTTCGTTTTCGTCCGCCTCTTGGATTCGCTCCGTATCGTTGATTGATGCCTTGAATCAGTCTACACTGTTCTGTTTAAGATTTCATTCTTTTCCACTACATAACCAGTGATGGCTACTCCCGAAGGGAGTGGAGATGCAACCAAAACGAGTAGGTTTTTCCCGTTTCGATGATTTCTTTTAGCATCCTTTTCCTCATCTCTAGCCGTTGTTTCAGCTGTTACGAAGAAGGATGTATTGAGCGAGGCTGAAGCCAAGCTGGCTGCTCTATCAGTGAGTTTCAAATAATTTTTATATGAGATTTATCTACTAAAAAATAAAGGATCTATTCTGGTCAAGGGGTGGGCACGATATGATCAGTAATATTTTCAGCTATAAAATAGCTACAAAATAATGGCAATGAGGCTGCAATAGCCGCTTTATGACAGACGTCGACACCAGTACATTTTATACGGTTACGGCGCCGCTAAGGCGAGTCCTCGATTATCTATGAAGAAACATCAGGCCCATTTTAGGCGGGAGGGGGAGCCCTGAAGTTGTAGCTGCTTCCCTGCTCCCGTGGTGTATTATCACCTACCCTGAAGTCGCCCTGGCGCCGTCACATGAAACAGCTTCTGGAGTTCTTGACGAAACTCACGGAAGAGGAATGGTCAAGCCAAGTAACATACCGATACCTGCTCCGTACCGATAAGGATTAACCGAACCCCCGAATAAAATGGCCGAAACACAAACCGACGTTTAGTTGACAAGGTCAATGCGGGTTGGAGGGAGTCGCTCTTCTATTCGATGAGTTTGCTTGCATTTTTCTTATTTACCTGTGTTTTTGGGCAAACTCAAGGGAGACGATGGAGAAGCGAAACACCACATATCCCCTTCCCTCCGACTAGGATAGATCTGAATATAACGCTATCCATACTGCGTCGCGGATGTCTTGAAGCATGGGCATGCTCAAGATCGTTTTCCCCACTTTTCTTCCGGCAGTTCCTGAAACGTAAAAACGTACAAATCATAATACATTAGTGGTCAGAGCGAGATTCTCTACCCGGAGTGGTATTAAAGTGGTCCCAGGAATGCGAAGTAGAGGAACCACCTGACTGATTCATTTACCAGTTTTTCAGCAGCTGGAGAAATATGCAGAAATTGGCTGAAAATTGTGTAGACTTCAATTCCCTTCTGATCTTAACCAAGCACTTGAGAGGCATAACTAAGCAACGCACGAGAAACGAATCTCATCGTCAAAGCGCCCTCTCATGAAGCATCGCTACTATACGGCTGTTGCTTGTGCCCGGTTCAGATTCCTTGTTCGGATTCCCCGCCTAGGCCAATGAGGCCTTTCATCCCTCAGAGGTCGGTGAATTGGTACCAGAGTCGTGTGGGAGTGTTAAACACTAACATTTACATCGTCTAGCTAGCGCAAGTTATTGTATAGGCCAATTAGGCACATATTGTAGTCTGGGAAGTTGTATTAGGTTGTTTATCGTCGCTTTCAAATGCACAAAGGAGTGTATGACCACCCTGTTCCGTCCTGTTTGCCTGTTGGGGCACTAAGATTGTGACTGATCCTAAAATGTGGTGTTGTTGCGAGTCATCCATTAATTTCCTAGTTGTCAGTCACAGAAATTCTATTAATCTAAATAAATTCAATTAAAAGGTAATATAAATACTGTCACTGTATTAATAGTGCACTGGATATATAGAAGAAGGCTAGAGCAGTTTACTTGAAGAACTACGGCGAGGTTTCAAGTGAACTCATTCGATATGTTACAGCTTGAGCCTGCAGAACCCATCATGGCCGAGAACGCACCTGCAGGCACACTGGGTCAACCGTTTAAGATCCAGACGAATGCGTTCGGCGTGAAACTGAAGAAGGAGATGCATTTTTGGAGATACGACCTGATGATATATGCGGAGATCCTGTCTGGAAAGAAAACGGTCTTCTTCACGAAGAAAGGACGTGAAGAGTGCGTTACTTTTGTTGGCCGTTTTACTACGACTGGTAGTTTATCACTGACTTTTCACAATACAGTGCAGATTTAACGTGGAAGAAAGAAAGTGCTCAGGCAGTCCTAAACTATCACCCGAAGGTGACTTATTGTGCAGTAAAATTGTACAGAATCTTAGCTGGGCTTAGCTTTGTGGAAGTGAAACAAACGATGCTTCGTTCTCCTTGCAAGGTCTAGGAAGCAGTATGGTTGCGACATATGTGATGTGTCAGGGTTTATCCTTCCCTCCTTTGTGTCGATCGCTATCCATTTCAGCTATACAGTCATGAATCGCAACTTCAAGTGCAAACTGATCTTCGACGCCGTTGTGAGAATCAATAAGGATTTTTTCGAAGAGCCGAGTATGCTATGGTATGATGGCCAAAGTATACTGTACTCAGGAATGGATCTCTTCCGGAACCGCGACAAGGTACCGTCCTTTATTTATTGAATCCAAAATAAAAAGTGTTGGGATTTCCAACAACGTACGAGGGAGGTCACTGAACTCGGTCCGGAGATTTTGAACGAGACCTATATTGTTCTGTAGGGCATCGGACGAGGATCACAGATCTGTTTTGTTTTTGCTAAATGCCCCTGGGTGGTCGAAAAATGGCAAAAAATGGTATCACTTCAGGGCGGGCTGATAAGGCAAAAGTGACACCTGGAATGCCACGTTCGTGCTCAGAACTTAACTTACAAAAGGTTTGTAGCTCAAATTCAAGTTAGATTATAGCAATACGATAATTTCCTACGTTTCATAGACGAAGCTGCAGTGCACATTCAAATGATTCATTTGCATCAAAGGTGGCAGCGATTGGATGGCCGAGTGGACAGCGCGGTGAACTTACGGAACCGGGTCGAGGGTTCGATTCATGGGGCGTCTGTGCGATTTGCTCTGTGGAGTGCTCCCTTTTTGGCTAATAAAGAGTACATTTTGGCGTCGGTAGGTTCCCGTATTATTGGCTAGTGGTGAATAAGGGTGACGAAGTCATGACTACCGATTTCGTCCAGATTTCGTCTTTGGGAATTATTTAAGCTGCTGACCACGAATCTGTCACTCTTTTTCCAAATTATTACTTTTCTTGCACTACTTTCCATTGAAGGTTGAAGTCGAAGGTTGGAAAATGAGTTTGACCACATTGGAGAAGAAAGCAATCCTGCTAACGTAGATAGCTTTACACACCCATATTTACCATAACCTGCCGTAGTATACCGAAATTTTAAAAACAGGTATATCCGTGGTCAGTAAATAACTCCCATGGGCGATGTTTGGGCGAAATTTTTTCTTTCGTCCTCTCCTCGACCTCTTGAGTAAAGAAAAGCAGCAGTGCCGATTATTCTGCGTACATCCCGTTACTTACGCTTACCCACCGTAACCATCTATCATCCATCGTTTCAACGAAAATGGTTCCCAGATTGGTGATCTGCATCCCAGATAACCTATAGATGAATGTGGGACGAAAACCTTTTTCGAGCTCCAGAGTTGAGGGAGTGGGGGAGGGGGAAGAGCAAGTGGTCATGGCTGCAATGCCCCGACCCGTCTACTGTAAGTGTATATGAGATTAGTCGGGAAAAAATACACAGCTAGATAAATATTATGAGGTGGATAAAATATGCTGTACTTGGCAACATGAGCTGAAATAGTGAAAGCTGCGCAGAATAAAAAGCAGTCTGTAAAGAAGTCCTAAGAGCGATGAACGCGTCTTGATGATGGGTCGACTCAATACTTGTCGATCGTGTTCACAAATAAGGTGACAGCGAGCAATACTTCCAAAAGCAATTGAGAGCATTCGAAAACAGTCACATGGGGTAACATCTAAAGAGAGCTTCCTTAGCGCGACAAGCGTGGTTTAATGGATGTTCGACATCACCCCACACGACAAATCTAGCTTCTTTACATCTGACAACAGGTTGAAAGCGGGGTTAGGAAGCGAAGAAGGTATCCTACCGAAGGTAAAATGTGCTCTTTATTAGCCAAAAAGGGAGCACTCCACAGAGCAAATCGCACAGACGCCCCCGGAATCGAACCCTCGACCCGCTTCCGTTAGTTCACCGCGCTATCCACTCGGCCATCCAATCGTTACCACCTTTGATGCGAATGAATCACTTGAATGTGCACTGCAGCTTCGTTTAGGAAGCGTAGGAAATTATCGTACTCCTATAATCTAACTTCAGTTTGAGCCCCAACCTTTTGTAGGTCAAGTTCTGAGCACGACAGGACCATTCCAGGTGTCACTTATCCCTTATCAGCGCGCTCTGAAGTGATACCATTTTTTTTGCAATTTTTGGACCACCCAGGAGCATTTAGCAAAAACGAAACACAGTTCTGTGATCCTCGTCTGATGCCCTACAAGACAATATAGGTCTCATTCAGAATCTCCGGACCGAGTTCAGTGACCTCCCTCGTTAGTCGAACACCAAGTGTTTTCGCTTCGTAATCGCTCTGATTGCTGTACTTATATCGGCTCCGATATCCGGTACTCCCAAAAAATAACAGAGGATAAGCAAAAAGATTTATGAGGAACAAGTTATCTGACAACAATGGGTTACAATTATTTGAATGGAGCGAAAGGAAGTGCGGTCAGAACGGGAGATATCCATGTCTACTAGGGAGGGAGGGGTTTTTACGGGCATTTCCAAGGGCGTGGTCACCGTTCCTTCCTCAAATCTCATCGGATATCGTTTTACAACTCTGAAGACCTTCGCTGGCATATCTGCAGAGACATGTGAGTAATGCTTCGCGGGATACAGCCCCTGCTCCTATCAAGAAACATACCGAATGTGTTGGTGTCGATCAATTCCACAATTCTAGGACGGGTATTTAGGCTCAGCGTCGTAGGTATTCCTTAAGTGAAAAACCAAGGAATCTGGATCGGAAAATTCATCGAGTTAACAAGGTTAGGTGGAGGTCTAGAGGAGAGGATCGACCATGAATTTTCTCACAAAGTCAGAAAAAACCTGTAAAAGAAAAATTCCAAGCACAGATAAATACAGACTAAAACTGCAGTAGAAACCTAACTTGGTATTGGAGTGGGCATAAAGCTCGATCGTTAATGTGCGGAGGATGGACTGCAGCTTTATCTCAAGAGGACGATGCACACAAGAAATGGGCGAGTTTCTGATGCCTCATTCTCTCTCAACGGAACGAATATATCCGAATACTCCAACTGCGTGTTTCTGGTCGCTAAGTCAATATGACCAATGACCTTGCGCCGGAGCTGACTATGAGCAAACGAGCGGCTTGGAAAGTTTTTAAAGGTGTAAAAGAAGTCGTGAAGAAGACGAAGAACGCCCTACACCGTGCCCACCTATTCAACCCCGCTGTTCTTACTGCCATAACGTACGCCTAAGAGCCATAGGCATACGAAAGCAGGATCAGCACGCGATCAGCGTTGCGCAGCGGGGAATCGAGAGGACGGATGCTCGGAGTGACCGCAAGTGAGAGAAGGCCTCCGGATCCGAGTCTTGTCGACGTTCGAAGATCAGAGACGCTCTCGCATGGGCCAACTCGTCGAAAATTAGGTGGGCAGGCCACGTAATGGGTTTCGCAGACACTCGCTCGACGAGAGCCGCCACCGACGGGATTCTCCAGAATGTCAAGAGAATTCCAGGATGCCCACAAACGCGATGATCGGACTTCTTCGTGGAAGCGATGAACGAAATTCATTGAGGCACTCTGGCACGCTACAGGGACGAAAGGGGAGCTGCTGGCGCCCGCTCAAACAACTATATGCTCAACGTTGCGATAGGTTTTAGAAGCAATCCTTCTCAGGGAGAGCGCAACTTCGATATCATCTAGAAGCCTTGCTGGTGATTGCTGGGGGATTGAAGTTATGTGTTTTGGTAGAGAACTCTTTTCAGAGCGCTGTGAAGTTCCACATTTCTGGGCGCGACTGCAGACACGAGTGTCTTAAGGGGTTTGAGACAATCACGTTCGACATTGCTCCAGTCAAGGAGGACTATTGCGTGAGTTTCATTCCGGTATTTGATCTCTAGAGCAGATTATGATTTCATTCTCAACCTACCTCGGTGTTTTTGTTTTGTTAAAAGAATTCTTGAGAACATATCTAGCTACGGGGTGGCTGGATTTATCCATCGGGAATGCCACCGGATGACCAGCAATATTACCAGTCAAGCAGAAAAAATGTCTGCAAAATAAAGTTAAACAGTACGTCGACAACCTAAATGACATTCAGTGATCTCCTAGTCAGTGACAGAGTAATGTTTGTGCGGATACTAAAGCACTTTGCGCTACGTGACTACGATATATCCGAGTAGCTTTGCCTTGGAATTGCATAGAAATTCTGCACCAGGCAGGGATCAAACCCTTCCATTTATAGTGAAGAAATGTGCGTTATAGTTGACACTGCAGGTAGTTGCGATCATGATTCCTCTGTAGTGTACAAGTTTGGGTTACTACACAGCAGTTCAATTCCAGAAAGTGCTGTCGTAGACATACAAGGACTTCCTCACAAATGCTGAATGCTTTTCAATAGCCTAATTTGGTAAAGAATTCGGGTGTAGTCACGTTACTTTAGTGATCTCTCTGCTGTACTTACAAGGGAAGCCATAGCGGCACTTTGAGATGAAAAGTATATCACGGAACACAGCTTCGAGTACTGATCCCAAATAAGTGTTCTACATCTGCAGCAGAGTCGCAGCATTCTGCTTGCGTGCAGTCTTCCAATTACAGATGATAAGCTCAAGTAGACTGGAAACATCGCTGGCGGCCCAGCAGAGGTGACACAGTGGACAGAGAAGTGGCGTGGTGAGGAGATGTTTGTGGTTCGACTCCTCTTAGATGCTTCATTTTTGCACTTCCTGGAAAAGAACCACCACGATCAACCAGAGCACTGTATGTAAATAGCAACGAAATGGGTTACCAGAAAGGAAAGCTGATTCATATCTATTGCAGTACTTTCACGATCCTAGTGGTGAGAATGTTTTTTTTTCGCCCAAACATAGCTTAAGGAGATTATTTAAGACGCTGATCATTCACATGAGATCCGTTTTAATAAATTTTATCGATCGCAGTGTGGTTGCGTACTCTAGCTATGAATGAGTAAGGGTGGTGGGGCCAGGCTCAATGTCAAAAACTGACGTGTGCGATTTGAGCGAAATCGATTATCTCGAGCTTACCACCCTTACTCGCCTATATCTTTCGTAATCTATCGTGATCGATTGGAATCAAATATTAAAAACTGACCTCATTTAAGTGGTCGGCACCTTAAATAAACCTCCCTTTCTATGTTTGTGCGAAAAAAATCCATCTCTACAATCAAGGAAGTGCAATAGTGCCAACGTATCTGGTGTCCGTTCTGGCGGCCCAATTTGCGGTTTCGCATAGGGAGCTTAGATTGATTTCGTGGCGGATACTTCTTTGGGATGTGCAAGAATACTGCATCTTCAGTATGTCCACCACAAATTCTTCGCCACGCAGTGTGTCTATCCTCTGGGCTACCACGCTGCAGCGCCAGCGTTGTTTCCAGCCTATTTGAGGTCGCCCTTACAAGGTAAAGTAAAAATCCGTTCCCTTATGTCCGCTGCAGACATCAAACACGTATTTGGAATGAGCGTTTGAAGCTGCATCCTGTGATATAGTACCATCTCGAAGTGCTGTCGCGATCTCGTATTTGCTGTGTTTGTTTTCGTTCAATATTTCTTTCTTATGCTAAGCTAAGTATGCAGTTGTGCTCTGGTTTAGGTGACGCTTTCTGATGCGGTGATGAGTGAAAAAACTGCCAATTCCGATCTTAGACAGAATGATCGCTCTGTTGCTCATGTGATGGAGCTTGTGTTCAACCAAGTGGCTGTTATGGAACCGTGAGTAGTTTAGAGATTCACATTAGTTGCTCTGTGAAGGTGGTTAATTTATATTTCAGTGGTGAGCACGCTGTTTTCGAAGGCGGTAAGACGTTCATGGTTCATCCATGGCTCTTCGGATTTAACGAAAGAGACTGTCCCGAAGTTGGAGGCGGAAAGCGACTTTACCCAGGCACACAGAAAAGTGTTCGTTTCATTGAAGGACCGAGTGGACGTGGTTTCAACAATCCAGCGCTGATTATTGATGGTTGGTTCGATTGCGCCGATTCGAAAAGCAAAGCGCCGCATTTCTCAGTGCTTTCGGGTAGCCGCGGTTCTGAATGTGGTGCCAGTTTCTATTGGGCTGGGGGAAGGCCTTAGCCGTTTTTTAATGCATATTCTTAAAAGCTATGTTAGAACAAGGTTATATCAAAATGTGGTAGGTTTTTCGAAGTGTTATTTGGTTTCGCAGCCGCAGAGTTTGATTATATTTTGAAAGGGTAGACAGCATGAAGAAACAACAACCTATCAAATGATGAGGAAATGCGTCTCGGAAGACACTGAAAGGACGAAAACAGTGAATAAGACCGAACTTCAACTACTTTGCCATATAAGCGATGCGCGCTCGCAAATAGATGTCAATTATGCCGTCAACTAATCAAAGCCACCTGCGAGCGATAGTCCACTATGAGTCTCTACAAGGCCATGGGTTGCCAGCCGCTACCGCAAACATCTGAAGAGGACATCACCTCCGAATCCAATGTTTGCTTCTGATTGGAAGATATTTTTCAAGAACCAACGATGCTTGAAGCCGTACGCCACACAGATCCGGATCTAATCGAAAATCTTCGGATAATTGGATGATCTAGATAACGCTGTTTTCGCGGATCCCGGATTTTTGGATCACTCAGATAATGTCGATTTTGTGGACCCTGGGTTTTTGGATGATTCGGATCGGGATATCGTAATCGGATATTCGAAACTGATTTGTATTTGAACCCAATGTAATGGGTGGAGAAGAGAAAATGCAGGATTTTGTTTTATTGGTTTCGCACTATTTTTTTAAATAAACTAATACTTTTCATAAGGTATTATACATTGTTGGAAAGCCTATTATGTGTGCTTCATAAATGAGTATATGGAATTCATGTCGCCTAATTTAAAATTAATTTGGCTTTTATTATCAGATGTCTAGACATGATTTTCGTCGAATTTTCCGACTTTGGATGATGTCTCGGAGCTTCTTTTTGGTTCAACCACTAGGCAAACGTCGCCATTCGAAAGTCACAATCCCTTCGAGAAATGGGTTGCGGGAGACATGGGCCGACGATATCTCAAGACTGCGATTTTTCTGACTTGCGGTCAATTTGGCTTCTTGGTCTTCCCCAGTTGGCATCAAATGGTGAACAACTGTAGGGTGACCGACGTCAAGGTCATCGGCAGTATCTCGCGAGGTTTTGAGCGGATCAGTTTCGGCTGACGCCTTCAATGTATCATTATCAACATCCGATATGTGGTTCGTCTTCGAGGCAGATATTGCCGTCAAGAAACTTTTAGAACCAACATTGTACTGTGCATTCGCTGACACCTTACCTGGCCCCATACTTCGCTGATATATATTTCTAGTAGTTTGAGAATTCGGGCCCAGTTTCAACTCGTGGAAGTAAATTTGACGAAAATCACGTCTAGACACCTGAAAATAAAAAAAAACAAATTTTTTTAAATAAGCGACTCGAATTGAATTCCATATACATATTTACAAAGCTGTTATAATATGCTTTCCAACAATGTTTAATACCTTATGAAGAATCATAGTTCATTGAGAAAGTGTTTCATAGTGTTGAAACAAACGAAACAAAAAACCTGCATTTCTTTTCCGCTAACCTATTATACCGTACACCTCTAGACGACCAGACTCTGCGCAGTGCCTTGTAAGAAAAGCCCAATGTTACTACACGCGAATTATATGAGACACTTGGATGTGACCGGAAAACCATTGTCCCTCATGCTCCTGACGAACACTTACAGAATGCACCGGTCGCGTTATATTCATCAATATACGTCGCATCAGTTGTTGAGACCTAAGCTTTAACTCTTCCACGACACGCGTGATTTTCGCGTGACTGCCGCGCAATTTTCCAGGGGTGCAATAATTTTACAATTTTTTGCATTATTTGTTAAATATGGATAAAACAGTCACCAATGAAGCTTCCCATGGACCATCTTGATTGTAGATATTACTGGGCTCTGTGATTAATATTGTACTATTAAATGTTTGTTAACTTTCCTTAAACTATTCTTATGACGGTGTCTGACGACGTCGTCGTACAATGTCGTGGAAGGGTTAAGTAGTTCTCTGGTGTGGATTGTTGGTTTTCACTGATGGCACGGCTGACTACCGCTCCGCTTGCATGGACAGGTCCTTGTGGCGAGTTTCGTGCTTGAATCGCGCGACATCATCAAGGATACTGATATCAGTTGGGAAACGGAATTTCTATTTCCGCGCCATCATGGCGTGTCATAAATTTTGCAAAATTTCTGTTTTTTCTGGGATTCAAAGTAAGCCCGCTGAAGTATTATAGTTTGTATGAAGGCTTGTTTCCTGGCAATCATGTTGAGCTATAAATCGTTTATTTCCTTGCGCTGTTTAAAAGTTCTATTAACTAGAACAATGACCACCCAAAGCGAAAAATGTGTGGTTTCATTACCAGTCAGTTCAAGATCGTTAGCAACCCAGCGACGGGGATCAAGCACATTCTGGAAGTCATCGGTAAATTCAATCCTAACCAATAAATTATTGGAGATGGTATCAGCTGTTCCTTTCCGCCCAGAAGGGTAACAAAGAAAAACCACTCCTGGGAAGATCAACTGTTATAAATAAAGGGCGCCTGCGCAAATCCATCCAATCTAAGTCGAATTCTTCTTAAATAACACGAAAATCTCCACACCTCTCAGTGAAGCACCGTTCGTCGGCTGCAGAAGGTTGGAAGGCCCTTAAAATCGCCGTCAGTGCCTCATGCGTTGACGGAAATCAAAGTAAATCACTGTGCTTCCGACTGCCTGGAGCTCCGGCAACGGTTCAGGCGAGGGGCTGGATTGAATCCTTATCAGCGATGAAAAGCGAATGCTTCACTGCAACTGGAGAGCCGGAAAGCCATAGCTGAAACGCAACGAGCTGGGATTTTTGACGTCAGAACCGGAGCTCCACCGAAAGAAGGTCCTGCTGTGCGTTTGGTGGATGTCTAGTGGTACGTGCAGCGTGAGCTGCTCCACGTGGCGAAACCATCTACCGCGCTGCTTTTGCCAACAACTCGAGTAGATCCAGCAAAAATTAGTGGAGAAAGAAGTCGATACGAGCCAATGTTTCATCCACCAGGGCAACGGCAGACCGCTTACGGCACTTCAGACGCTGGAAAAATTCTAGAAACTGGGCTGGACCAAAGTCAAGCCACCACCATACACCCCGGACACTGCCGTCTGACTGCCATCTGTTATTATTATTATTTATCAGGCATGAACATAGTCATGCATTACACAAGTAATGACAGAAAAACAAATAACCATGTTTTGGTCGATGGCATCACTTCCTCCATGATAGGCGCTTTTCGAAGTCGATGAGGTTACGGCGGTGATGCACGACTTCTTCAGGTCGAAACGGACCAAACTCTACAGATTTAACCACTCATAGTATGAAGAGTAAAGGAAACTCATTGAAAATAACCGTAATTACTTCGTTTAAGGCAATCATTTCTGTTTTGTGGTATAATCCTATTTTTGCTGGAAGACCAATTTTGTTGCAAATCTTATGGCTCAACCTAATATGAACTCTGTCTCTAAGACCCTGTGGCTCATAGGTTAGGGGGAGCACCAGAGTCCTAACAGTTGATGATCCTAACGTTGTGCGCGATGGTAGATGGTCAGATGTTCTACTGTTCCATTAAGATGAGCATGTCGTATCTTGATTCCATCCTTTCCAGCGAAGAAGTCGGCGTTCCATGAGGACATTCCCCTCATCGAGAAGGCTAAACTCATTATCCAGGACAACATGCATGACAAGATTTCGGACATCCAGCAGGAAAGACTGAATACTGGTTTGAAAGGTCCGTTGCTCCTCTGCTGCTCTTCTAACCTGTTGTGCCGCGCCTTGGAGGAGCGTTGAGTGTGTTGAGTATTACGTTGTCTAAGCAATGCCCTAGGTCTGTACTTCTACACCAAACACATGGGCTTCGAGTGCGACCATCAGATATCCGGCGTTGTGAAGCATACAGCCATAGAAACCACGTAATGTTTGAATTTTGTTTTAGTTATGATTTGTGGGGCGTGTGATTGCACAGTCGAGTGGGGTGCAACTCTCTCATCTCACTCTGGATCGAACCCGTCGCTTCGGGTTCGGCGCAAGTCAGCCACATCTTCCATCCATTCTGGGTTGACTAATTGGTACCCGACTTGTCTGGAAAGGATAAGGGTATAAAACGCAAATCTCCATCGGTTGGACACTGAAAGTCATTGTTTAGGGAAGAGTCGTTCAGGTTGCCTCCACGATATTCAGCAGAAGTAAACGCACTTCTTCACTTCCCAAACAGGGATTGATTATCGTCGACTTTTGTCCTTATTCGTACGATCTCCTGTTAAGGTGCTACACTGAAATGCTTTCTAGATGCATCTTCCCTGTAAATGCGAATTTTATTATTAGCTGATGTAATGAAATGAGAATATTAATTTATTTAATTAAATGGAGGGGAGCTTTTGTCGTCTTCTTCAGTTGGTCTTTTGCATCATTTGCATAGTCGCCGCCATCACAGTATCGTGGTTTCTAGGTTAGGCGGTGAAGCATAAGAATCGTCTTCTGTTTATTAGTTTCAGCATCAGCTTTGGGATCTCGAACTGCTGCATATGTCCCGTCCAGTCACTCGTGAAAGAACTTTATATATAATTTTTCTCGTGAAATTGGACAGGTGAAGTCAAATTGGACACTCTTCTCGGGAGGATTGTTTTGTTAGAGGGATGTCTAGTTATGATCAAAACTCTTGCGCCAGGCAGGACTCGAACCCGCTCCTTCTGCTTTCCGGGCAGCGATGCTACGCCTTACACCACCGGCGCAGTTTGGTCGTGATTGTTTTTTTTTCAATCAAAGTGAACATCTTCCAAATCAGGACAAGCGTTTCCTGCATTGAATTAGGCTCTGCGAGACGGTTAGAATAATTATTCTTCTAGGAAAATTTTGTATAACTTCATTGATATTTTTTAATTCTACTTCCCCAATGAGTGAGCAGACTGTTTGAAATTTTATAAGTATTTAATTTTTAAGTAGAAAAATTAATTAAACTCTGTTTTAAAGTGCGCAAAGACAGGCAGTCATTCAGACATTACAGGGATAGATCGCACCATCCACTAGACTATATCGTCACGATTTTTATTTATTATTAGGTTGGAAAAAAAGTCTTTTCATTTTTTTCAAAGATTTATTACTTCACAACTACAGAGTCAAATCAATTGAGATAAGCTCTATTTTGTTCTACTACACTTCTCCAAAGACGTGGTAATTTTTCTAATTCCTCTCGCGTAAAAGACTGCAGTTCTGAAGTCGAATCACCGCTGAATCCAATTTTTGAGGTCCTCGTCCGTTTCAAAATATTTCTCTCCAATTTCTTGCTTGAGAGCGTGGAAGAAATAGCATTCGGGAGGGCCGAGGTCAGGGCTATACGGTGGATGTGGCATTACCTCCCAGCCCAGCTTCTTTATTGTTTCTCTTGTGAGTCTTGCAGCATGTCGCTTTGCGTTGTCATGCAGGATCATCACCTTCGACTTCTCAGGCCTCTTTTCTTGGAAAGCTGCGGCGACTTTGTGGAGTTGTCCACTGTATGTGGCAGCAGTAAGTGTCTCTCCACTTCTGAGAGTTTGCCGATAAATCACTCCTCTGATATCCACCAAACATTCAAGAGAATCTTCCGTTCGTGAACATTGGGCTTGAGATCAGACTTAGGGCTCTCTCCCTTTTGTACCCATTGCCTTTTCCTCGGAAGTTGGCACACAGAACCCAGGACTCTTCGCCTGTCACAATCCGCGGAAGAAACGATTTTCTTCCTTATCTGGACAGAAGAGAAGCAGCGATGGAGAGCCGTCGACCTTTCTGAGTGTCTGACAGGGCATGTGGAATCCAAGCTCCAAATTTCCATGAAAGCCAAGATTCTTCAGATGGATCCCCACTATCCTATGAGACACTTCGAGCTTCTCTGCCAGCTGACGTGTCGTCTGCCAACTATCGGTACGAAGAAGATGGTGTAGTTCACTATCGTCCAATCCAGTTTGCCTTCCTGACCATGCTTTGCCCTCAGTGAATAATTTCCCTTTAAAGACTTTCCGAACCACTCATAACAGGCGCGATGAGTAGTAGATCCCATGCCATATATGTGGTTAATTTGGTCTGCTGCCTGACGTGCTGTGGATTCTTTAATGAATTCATGAAGAATGCCGTGCTGAAAATGGCCATGAGGTAGATCTGGCATTGAGTTCGGAAGATTGGATGGATAACGAATTACAAGAAGAGTCTTAACCTGTGTCTGTGTGCGAACGGTAGACAAGTGTGATAGGATTACGAAATCAGCAATCAACATTGGCTAGTGCGTTTACAAGGGGAAGGGTAAAAAAAATTCGAAGTGTGAAGAGACTTTTTTTTCCAACCTAATAGGTTGTACGGAAAGTTCTCAACGTTTTGAGTGCTTCACTTTGAATTACAATAACTTTCTCAAATCTTATCGGATTTAGTCGAAATAAGCACCGTTGGGATCAACACATTTTTGCTAGTGGGCCGCTGGTCGACAAGATTCGATAAAATCCACGAAAGCTGTTTTGGCTTGGTCCTGATTGGTGAAGGTTTTACCAGCGAGAAAGTTCTGAAACTGATTGAAAAGGCGGTAATCCGTTGGTGAGAGGTCTGGAGAATATGGAGGCTGAGGCAGAACTTCAACCCTTGATTCGTTCAATTTTCGAACAGTGATTTGAGAAACGTGTGGGCGGGCGTTATCGTGCAAAAGAATTGGGACTCTTCTGTTGACCAATCAATGCTGGCTGAAGTTGACGCAATTTTCGGTGCGCTTCGTAGATTTCCTTACAGTAAAACTCTGCTGCGATCGTTTGGCTTGGTTCAAAAAAGTTGTAATGGATCACACTGGCGGCTGACCACCACACAATGACCATTACCTTTTTTGGTGGACGTTCGCCTTTGGAAAATGCCTAGGGGTTCGTCCATGGTCAACCACTGTCCGGAACGTTTCGTTTTATCACACAGAATCCACCTTTCATCACGAGCGATGATTCGATCCAAAACGGGTCAGTTTTGTTGCGTAAAAGTAGAGAAGAACAATTCTCGAGACGTGACAATTTCTGCCGCGCACTCAACTCGTCGGGCACCTATTTTTCGAGCTTTCTCACCTTCCCAAGGCGTTTCAAAGCATACGCAACAGTAGTTTTACTGACGTCTAGCCCTTCCGCGATCCCACGAACTGTTTGGGACGGTTCAGCTTCCACCAATTCTTCCAACTCATCGTCCAGGACTTCTCTAGGTCGACGGAGTCATCTTCGAGGCTGAAATCTCCGGTCCGGTCCGAAATTTACTGAACCACTGGTGCACAGTGCTTTCTCCAACACTATTAGGCCCCCACACTTGATTGATTTTTCGAGCTGTCTCGGCTGCGGATTAAACAGAAATATAAAATAACGTTGGGACATAAAATATCTAGTCAGATAGAGCGAAACATTCTGTACAGAAAGTAGCATTAATGCGCAATGCTTGTTGAATTTTTACTCAATAATAGACGAATGTAAAATAGTAGCAGAAAACGCGGAGAACTTTCCGGGCAACCTAATAGCTGACGGTGTGAATGCTGTTTACTTGAAACACGGGTTGCGAGAAAATTTGTGTTTTCATAATTGTTCTTGTTCTATTGTTTAGCTCTGCGCGTTACTCCACGCAGACTGAAATTTTTCTTTCAATCACATAAAGATCACGTCGACCCAGTCGAGTGCGTGGCGCGATCTCTTCTTTTAATGACTAAATAAATGTTTCCCACTGCCTTTTTCCGGTTTACAAGAAAGTTTAGCTTATTATTTTTCCTTGTAATGGATCCTTGAAGGGTAATTTTTTAAATTTCAAACAATGTGTTCACTTATTAGGGCAGGTGAATTTTAGAAACTTTGAGGAAATTCACACAAAATCTTACATGATTAAAAAATATTCTGTTTCGAAGAGTCTATTTCAGTGTGGAGAAAAGCTTGCCTTGACCTGGGAGATTTTCAGCTTGATTTGAAAAGCGTCACGCTTCCTTAGGAAAGTGTCCTATTTGACGTGAAAATGGTATAGATGTTTGCCGCTACAGCCATGCGAACAAAAACGCTATTGTAGAATAGTTCTGACTCAATCGATTATACAAATCTAGGCTCCAATGGAGCGTAGCATAAAGTTCTTTCGTGGTGATTTTACACGAGCGCCGTCAGAGAACGCTACAGCTGCGATCGAGGATTCTCAGCTCAGCGATATTGTGCTGTGCTTCATGGGAATACCAAGAGGGTCTCTATCACTTTGAAGCACACTTGTTCGAGTAGACATGCGGATCGATCTGAAGGTATAAAGGATAAAAGCTGGCGCTGGTCGAGACCTTTTTGGAATTCGCCGCTCATTCTGATCCCATGGGGCATTGTGGACGCAATTTGAATACGCACTACGCCTATAGCGAGATTTGCTGTTACCAACCGATGAAAAAGTTAGTATCTCTTGCTTTTATGACACATCTGGTACCAGTTAACCGACATCGAAATGGTAGGATTGTACGGTGTGGACGAGACCCAGGATTTGGATTGTTCCGAGACGTATGGGAGAGCTGCCGGGTCCTCTGACTGCGCTGCATCATCCTAACGAGTGAAGATTAAAGAAAAATTCAGAGCTGCAGGATAGCGGCATATACTTCTCCCTCTGAAACTATTTAGAAGAGCGGGGCCTATGTGCTATGGGGGTATTTTACAAGGTAGGATTCTCAGCTCATGTTGAGCTTTTGCGACGCTGTTTCAACAGGATATAGGGTCGTGTGAGCGAAGTCCGGAATTATAATTAGTTTTTGCTGAACACTGTTTTGAAGACTTGAAAAGGAAGTCTGAAAGTGTGCGCGCAACTACCATCAACTCCTAGGATGTCCCACGAGATGTGTCTCGGCGGCTCAGCTGAAGGGAGTGCTGCCTCATAGGAGCACACCGAAGGGATTTTGAGTTCGGGTCCGCGTGCTGTCAATATTTTTGCACATATTAGTTTGTTGTTATTACGCTTTCCCATGATCGCAGGAGTCAATTTTAGGCCATCAATTCTTACAACAAACCAAGGCTGTGTCGCAAACCACACCCCAACAACAAACCAAGCACCATCATTTCATGGTGGTGCAGACCGTTGACGCATCGTTGAAAAACTAGAACATATAAAGGCGCACATAGACTGCCTTTCTTTGTTGTAAGCATTGATAGTCTAAAACGGCTCCTGTGATCACGAGAAAGCGTAATAACAACAAACTAATATGTGCAAAAATATTGGCAGTACGCGGACTCGAAGTTAAAAACCCGTTAGTGTGTTCCTATAGGGCGGCACTCCTACCGACTGCGCCACCGATGCACATCTCGTGGGGAGTCATGATGTTGATG
Organism: Heligmosomoides polygyrus polygyrus; assembly: GCA_947396885.1. NCBI lineage: Eukaryota > Metazoa > Nematoda > Chromadorea > Rhabditida > Heligmosomidae > Heligmosomoides > Heligmosomoides polygyrus. The sequence goes on along the minus strand of OX377204.1, from coordinate 84,116,468 downwards.
GTAGCGCACACGATTTCAAACCTCTTTTTCAGGTTTTCAAAAAAGCGTTCAGCAAAATCTGGCTAATTCTGGACTCGCTCACACGTTCCTGCATCCTGTCAGAAAAGCATTACAAAAAGCTCGACATGAGTTTGGGACCTTTCCTTGCTAGGTTCAGTGTGTTACCTAACGAAGCTGTCCTGGGAGTAAGGAGCTGCTTTGAATAGTGGGGAATGCGAGCTGATGGCTGGCAAATGCTTCGGACCTTGTTACTGCTGCAAATTTGCCTCCTGTGCTTGAAGCTTCCCTAGTCAAGGCTCTGACCTTCTTCTGATCTGAGCTTGCCTCGCTTATGAGGCTGCAGAAATTTTGTCGGGTGGAAAAACGTGTAGAGCCACGGATCTAGGAGAACTAGGAGAGATCGAATTACCAGGTTGTCCAATAATTCCTGTCCGAAAATTTTCAAATTCTATAATTTTCCTTAGAAGTGTTATAATATCAGGCAAGTGTAAAAACCTTCTAGAAGGTTCTCCAGAGTTCCACGCTAGGGGTATATAAGGCGCAGTCGCCGCCTCTAGCTACCAGTACAAGCTAAAATGGACCAAGGTCGAATTCGTACGTTCGTGTACTACGAGTGGCTGCTGGGCAACTACACGGGCACCGCGGTCGCCAACATCTGCAGAGCGTGCAAGGAGGATGCAGTGTCCCAACGCACAGTCAGGCGCTGGTTCAATCGTTTCGAGAGCGGCGGCACGAGCCTCGAGGACAGGGAACACCCGCTGAAGATCATGCTCTGCTGCTGGTGGGACGCCAAGGGCATGCTGTACTTCGAGCTGCTCCCGCAAGGCAGGACGGTCACCGCCTCCATCTACACCGATCAGCTCGAGAAACTAGCCGCCGCCATCCGAGAAAAGCGTCCCCGACGGGCCTCGGTTCACCTGCTGCACGACAACGCACGACCCCACGTGGCGAAGGAGACCCAGCAGAAGTTGGCGACGCTCGGCTGGGAGACGGTTGCCCATCCTCTGTATTCCCCCGACCTCGCCCCCTCCGACTACCGCCCGCTGAAGCACCATTTGGCCGGAAGAAAATTCACCAACTACGACAACCTCAAATCCGACATCGCGGACTTCTTCGAGTCGCAGCCCCCGGGGTTTTGGGCGAAGGGCATCGGCGACCTGCCCAATCGATGGACCACTGTTGTGGATGACTGTGGTGATTATATTGTTGATTAGACTTGTTTTCCAATAAAGTTGAAAAAAATTAAAAATGGTGAAATTTTCGGACAGGAATTATTGGACAGCCTGGTAGGTCTGAGGAAGATTGGGAAGGTGTAGTACTGTGAAGAAGGCATCCGGGCGAAAATGGCGTTTTGGAGGAAGCAAGCCATTCAAGTAGATTAGCGGGTGTTATATACAGGGTGTCTCAAAGATTGTATACACTGTTTGAATGGTGATAACTTTGCTCACAGTAAAGGTACTGAAAAAGATAAGGGCTTATATGCAAGTTTAAGAAAATATAAATTTTCTGACATATGAGCGGCATGGAATGCGCCATGCACTCGTTTGACATTTTGTATTTTAGACTCGATCGATTGTTTTCCTTGAAGACGTGTTATAGTTTCTTCACAAAGTGGCCGTTTTGATTGATTTGTGCTTCTTCTAAGGTTTAAAATTTAAAAACACTATGGTTTGCGGAAAATGCAGGGTATCCGAAAAATGCAGGTACTGTTTGAAACGTACTAACATTGCTGCTAGTGAAGCATTTGAAGATGTTTGAGGCTCATGTGAAAGTACAGAGTAACGAGATTTCTGGGACGTGCAAGTGGGCAAGATTGTACCATGCGTTTGCCTGAAACCTTGCATTTCAGACTCGATTGATTCTGCATAGGCTGAATGCCTGTTATAGTCTTGTCACTACTTGGTCACTTCAACCTGTGCTTTGCTTCTTTTAACGTCATGCGTCGTAAAGTAGCTGCCAATGCCGATTAACCTCTCCATTCAGTTTGGATGTTCCTTCATCAGTTGACAGAGTGCGTCATGTAAAATGAGGCTCCTGCTCACATTCAAATCGTGCGATCAATAAACACGCATGTCGCGTGTCTTTCACATGATTCAAGTTTTTTCTAGTTCTAAATGTTAAAAGAAGCAAAGCACACGTTAATCTGGCAAGGTAGTAACAAAATTGTAACAGGCATTTAGCCCGTGCACAACCAATTGAGCCCGAAATGCAGGGTTTCCGGTGGGAGCATGACGCAATCTTGACTATTTGCACCCCTCAGTAATCTCTCTACCCTGCGCCTTCATGTGAGTTTCAAACATCTTGAAATGCTTCACTAGCAGCAATGTTAGAGCGTTTCAAATACTACCCGCATTCTTTAGGACACCCTGCACTTTCCGCAAGCCATAGTTGTCTTTCAGTTTTAAACTCTAAAAGAAACGCAAATCAATCAAAACGACCACTTTGTGAAGAAATTATAACATGTATTCAAGCGAAACACAATCAATCGTGTGCAAAATGCAATCTTTCGAACGAGCGCATGGCGCCTTCCGTGTCGCTCATACGCCAGAAAATTTCTATTTTCTTAAACTTCCATATGAACCCTTAACTTCTTCAGTAACTTTACTGTGAGCAAAGTTATCACCTTTCAAACAGGGTATACATTTTTTGAGCTGCCCTTAGATGTTGTGTTGAGGTAAAAGAGGCGTGAAATCCAAAGAGAATGTGTATGGCAGCATTGAGCGTTGATGTAGTATAGATTGATTATTTTAACCTCCTTTCAGGTTCGAGCAAGACGGGCGAAAAATTTCTGTGATGGACTATTACTACGAGAAGTACGGCATCGCATTGAAGTGAGTATTCAACTGGCGATGCCCACATTCTACCGAGGGATATGTTTGCGTTAAACTTTAGGCAAGAATGCCTTTCGCTTTCAGATATCCGCATGCACCACTGGTGAAAGTCCGTGAACGTGGCCGCACTAACAACTACCCAATGGAACTCGGCTGGCTGAGGCCGATGCAAAGGGTTGCCATCAGTAAGAAAAAAGAAACGGACTCTAGAATCACCAAGGTGAGCGGAGGACAGCAGTCATGGGAGTCGTTGTCTGTAATCCGTGAAGAGTGATTTGTTTAGTTCTGCACAGTGCCACCTGGAGAGCGTCAAGACAACATTGTAAGAGGTGCGCGCGCACTGAAGCTGTTTGGCTCTGACGAGAACGAGTTCGTTACGAATGCTGGCATGTACATTTACAAGAACCCGATTCAGGTGCGGTTTCCCCAAATGCTCTGCTTCTAGTTTAATGGTCGTTCTTTCAGGTTACTGGCAGGCTTCTACCGGCTCCTCGACTGAAATACCGTGAAGAAACTGCCACTGTGAGAGACGGAAAATGGAGGTGAGCGCTCAAGGTTTTGGATTCCTCAATTTGTTCTATTTCCGTGCATTCAGGACACCTAAAGGACACCTTCTGATACCTGCTGAATGTGCGATTTGGGCAGTGTATGGCCTGGTAGCTCATCAAGACAAGGCCGCCATCCACAGGCTGCTGGTGTAAGCGTCGTTACGACCCTCCTTTCCCACGCATCACTAATGCCTTAATGTTTCAGTGCCTTCGCGGAAAAGTTTTACATAGAGGCCACAAAGCTTGGCTTGAAGCTTGGCAAGCCAGCCGAAATTGAGGTATTTGTTGTTACTTTCTATGACTCCTCTTCCAAGATTTCCATAGATTATTTCCTTTAATTTTCTCTAGCACAGACAGAGTCTTCCGAGAATGCGGCAAGTTACCACTACGGGCCGGCTTCATCAAGGATTGACTGCAAATTAACAGAGAAAATTATAGCCGAAATCCTTGATAGCGCGGCATACCAAGCAATATGGTGAGCGATAACCGGCGTTATCTGAGTTTTTCGCTGTGAATTCTCTGTTAAAGTTATGTAAGTCGTTGATGAAACCGACCCCTGGATGTGGTGGAAGCAATTTGAATGCCTGTTTGGCTATACAATGACTTGCGCTAGCTAGGCGATGGACAATTCGGTGTCTTTACCTCCCCAGACAAGTCATTTGGCCTTTGCAATTTTTTACAGTGGCTACTCGATGAAAATATCAGTGTCATTCATCCCAGATTTGGCACTAGTTTGCCGGGAACTTACTGGAAACACAGACGTCGTACAACGTGGTAGATCCAGAAATTGTGCCACAGATCAGACTTTGCGCAGAATGCGTTGGATTTTAAGAAGACTTTAAAGGCTTACTGCAACGAGTGTGTGTGTCACTGCGTTTCTCCACTCTGAAGACACAAGAGTAAGAGGAATTGGCGGACGGGGGCCGGGATAGGGAGATTAGCCGCAGGAATCAGAGGAGTATTACAGCTGTCGGACAGAAAACGATATCGACCAGTCGACCAATACCGATGAATTTTCTGCAGATGAAGCAATTCGGATGCTATTACCTAAAAGTGGTCCCTTAACCAGCTATTATCAACTGGTTAAGAAACTCTTTTTCACTCTAATGGGGCCAAGAAGGTCTAAAGAAGAAGAGAACGCGGTAGGTGTGTTCTAATCATGGGGCTTAAAAACCAGATGCTTGACGGCTAACAGACAACCGTTTTCGAAATATGAGGAATTTATCAGCTTCCTATTCTCCTTGATTCAAGTAGAGGGTTTCCTCGGTATCGCAACGATACTGCGTAAGCTCATTCAAAACATCGATTAGATGAAGAAGTAGAACTTCAGAAATGGTGCGTAACATGTCGTTAATGAAATTTAACGGATTTTTCCGTCGTTAGATTTCTTTAAGAGACTTCAGCGAAAAGTACCGATAAGACTCGTAACTCATTAAACGCATACCCCTGACAGTGCCATCCCAAGGTCAATTTCAGCGCATCTAGCTCGTTAGGTTCAAGCGCTTTGCAAAAATAGAACACACCATCTACTTTTGAAAATTTTAAAGGGTGGAGATTCTCGCAGTGCTATTTATTTTCGCTGTTCAGACATACGTTTGGGACAGTTCCCTGGTTAGTAATTCAAAATCCGAGGTCAAACTAGAGGCTGTGCAAATTCGGCCGTACACATCCGCGCAGTTCTTTGTCGAGAAATTTCAACTAAACGACATTTGCATGACTGTTCATGTGCACATAGTGCTTGACGAGTACATGGCACGGTTTCAACATTTAGCTAACCGAAAGCTTTCCGCTCTTCTCTTCAAAGTGAACTTTTAAAAACGTTGTTCTGTCTAAAGAGATGAGAATCTAAATACTACTCCAACAAGTAAATAGCACGAAGGGCGCCCAGCTCATGTGTGAATAAGACTGAAAAGCCAAAATCATTCAGTTTAGGTGACGTTTGGTGATCATGAGCTAGAACTGCGCATGAAGAAAGCGGCGCTGCATGACTGCAAGTACTGCCTGATCGTGACCGCAGACAGCATCACCAGTTGTCACAGTTTGTCTTCTTCGTTCTTTTTCCGTTTCCGTTGAGCTCCCTATTATCAAGTCTCTGTCTTCAGAGAGCATCAAGATGTGGGAAGTGGAGCTCGAAATGGTAACGCAGGATGTGAAGCTGTCCAGTGTTGAAAAGGCGAGGCTTTGTGTTGTGAAACAGTTGCAGTAGTTCCTAATCCACCACTTTTTCAGATTGTAAAAGAAACTCGTCCTGTGACTTTGGAGAATATCTTGCTGAAGGCTAATTTGAAGCTTGGTGGATTGAATTACGAAGTCGATATGAATGGAATGGTGCCAAACGACAACGTGAAGTGAGTCGATTTGACGCCTAGACGTAAGGTGCGATAAAATGTCAAGTAACTTCTAACGTTTCAGGAACTGGATCCGTCCCGGACGCCTCTTCCTAGGCATTGGCGTTAGCCATCCATCTCCTAATCAACATGACGGGGAGAAAACGGACCCGACCGTCATAGGGGTGCGTGATCCTTGTTCTGCTGTTTGTCACTCAGTGTTAGTGGAGTTGTGCGCATGCATCTCGCTTTTTCGTTATAGACCGTACAGTTACGGGCGCAATGCGGTTAGGGGAGGTTGGGGTAGGGCACAAAATTGCCCAGCATATTAGGGTGTCCAGAAAGTATCTGCGGGAAACATCGCAATGTTCCAGATTTTTCTGTAATGTTCTGAAGATTTCAACATAAGTGCTATATAGGCACTATCCTGTTGTATCTGCATACCATATCTAGCTCCGTCTTCCTTGCCTATTTCACTGTACGATGGCCAAACTGTCTACCCATATTAGACACGTACTCCTTTAGGAGTTTTAATCTGGGCACTCCGCTGCAGAAGCATCGAAACTTGTGTCGTGTATTCGGTTCTAAAGCTCCTTCTGTACAGTCTGTGTATAGCTGGTTCGAACGCTTCAGAAGCGGGAACAGTCTCGAAGATGAGCCTCGCTCTGGTCGACCGACAACGGTATCTTTGGATGAAGTGAGGAAACTGGCGGAGCAGCATCCACATGAAGGTGTACGTTATTTTTCTGCTGCTCTTGGCTGTTCTCGATCCACCGTGGACAATGGATTGCGATCTCTTGGAATGGTTAAAAAGCTCGGTCAGTGGCTCCCACACGAACTGAGCGACGACAACCGGCGAAGACGTCTGGACATATGCACTCAGCTGCTCTCCAGAAGTCGCACCTTCAACCTTCAACTGGCTAGACTCCATCGCCATAGGAGACGAAAAATGGATCCTCTACGTCAACCACGCTCGTAAATGTGCGTGGTGCCAACGCGATAAAGTGCCGAAATCTTTCGTAAAAGGTGAAATTCATGCGGGGAAAGTCATGCTGAGCGTCTGGTGAAGAGTTTATGGGATCTACCATTTCGAGCTGCTGCCTGACAGCACGACTGTCACTGCTAGGGCCTGCTCTACTCTTCTGCAGAGACTGGCTGACGAGATGCGGAAGGAACAGCCCAGGCTCGACAAAGGTTCGCTTGCTGCACGATAACGCGCGCCCACACATCACGAAGACGACTTCTCAGAAAATTCTGGGACTCGGATAGGAAGTTCTGCCGCATCCACCGTACAGTACAGATCTGGCCCCAAGTGAATACCACTTTTTTCATCACTTCAGCATCATCTGGAAGGGAAGCGTTATGAAGATCGTGACCACCTCGAAAATGACCTCCGAGCTTTTTTGCCTCCAAGTCGCCGGATTTGTTTCCAGAGGAATTTGAAGTCTTGTGGAACGTTGGCGGAAAGTAGTCGATGTTGATGGAAATTATTTGGTTGATTAATAAAATGCCGATAAAAATTGTGTTATTTGGAAAAAATTGTCGTATTTCTGCAGATACTTTCTGGACACCCCAATAGTAAAGCTAATAGTAGGGACTGCATCCGAATTTGATCGCTACCACGTGGTTCACGTAAATACGTTTCCAGTATGCTGCGAATTTCAAGACGAACGTCTACGACTTCGTTGGAGATTACTTGTTCCAGAGCTCGAGGAGGGAGGAAGTGAGTTCATAGACAATTAAAGCCAAAGTTGCGTGTATTTCGAGTTGCCATTTCAGACCACCGATACGATGTCTGACGTGGTGAATAATGTGTTCCCCAAGTTTGCCGAGAATCACGACGAGAAATTCCCCAGAGATCTAATCATTTACAGGAGTGGTCTTTCCGAAGGATCTTTCAGCACGGTTGGTTTCGTCGCAGTTTTCAGATCTCTCTGTGTCGCGAAATTCAGTTTTCTTTCAGGTGCTCACGCATGAGATTCCACTTCTTCGCGGAGCACTGTCGAAACTAGGAGCGAAGAACGTCAAGATTGTTTTCATTGTTGTGCAGAAGGAGCACAATGTTCGGCTTATGTTGTCCAAGGTGAGGTGGCGTTGATCTTTCTAGTGGCGTCGGCGTTTGCTTCGATGTTCTAAAACTAGGTTTCCTCCCAGTGAAGGTAAAATGCGATAACTTTCCAGAGACGTGGGTTGTATGCCCTTGTCCTTTGGAACGAAATCGGCACTCTCTGTGTTATGGAGTGGGGGGGGGGGGGGGGGGGGAGGGACCCCTTCATATGAGTGGATTTCTTCGACGAACAGCTCTCTGTTGCGTGTTGCGCTTTCCTTACCGTTCTGTGCTCTTCTAGTATTTCTATAAATAAAAATACAAATGCTCCGTCACGCCTATCGGCGTGTTTCGCACTTGTGCGTCTCGTGCAATGTTGCAGTATCATCATCATCATCATCATCATCATCATCATCATCATCATCATCATCATCATCATCATCATCATCATCATCATCATCAGTAGCAGCCAGGATCGATCGATATTGACCTCCCAGTTTAAACTTTCCACTTGATGTGGAGCACTCCGTCGACAACAATATCTGCGGGTCTACCCTCCCCCACCCACCTTGATCGGTTTAATCATCGAGAAAATCGATATTACTGATCGATATTGATTGCGTTCTCTCCCTGCTCTGATGCCCTTCCGTTGACCATCATAATCACTTAACTCCCACTCTGATCGGTGAAGTCAGGAAAAACCGATAACCTCGATCGATATTGATTGCCTCCCCTTCTGTGTGAGGGAAAATCGGTATTATCGATCGGTATTGATTGCCTTCCCTACTGTGAAGTCTTTCCGTCGATCATCGTAATCATTTAACTTCCACCCTGATCGGTCTGATCTGAGAGAAAATCGATAGCATTGATCGATATTGATTGGCTTCCCAGCCACAAAGATCCATCCAAGGAACGACTTCCTTTTGATGTATAACATCTTCGAATTGGACACTCTTTTAAGCGAGTTTGACGCATTTTAAATCAAATTGAATACATCTTCTAAACTAAAATGAGCGTTTACTGGATAAACTAGATAGTCTCCAAAAGGATAGAATATTTTTTGTTTGAGGAAACATTGCTATGACGTTCTTTGAAATTTTTAAAATTCACCTGCCTTAAACGGTGAAGGTTCCATATTTTGCTAACATTTTATGCATTACTGACACTAACAAGTTACAATTCCGTGGTTTCAAGAAAAGGGAAGTTGAGAGCTAGTGAGCGTTCTGTGTCAAAGTCTATAAAATTCTTGTCTTCCAAGTAAAAGTAACGCATTAAAGTTTGTTTTAAAGCGTAGAAAAAGAAATGTTTAGAATGCTAAAAGAGATCGCGCCATGCACTCCTCCAGCTCTTTGCGATTTTTAAATTGATTGATATCGTAAGCGATCTATCACTTAACAAAACCGAGACGCAATTTTGCACATTGTGTTATGTGCAACATAGGAAGTTCGGATCTGTCCTATCGAAAAGGCGTGCTGTTTTTTCCCACTCCATTCCCTCGAAATTCAGCTACTGCCAAACGATACGATGACACCTTGGCGCTGCCCCCATCTGACTAGAATGGATCCCAAAGTTTATGTGTAGTGTAGTGAATGTACGGCAGTGATGCTCTTAAATATGAGTTTTAAGATCGATCGCTCACGGAGGCCGATGGAACAGAACATTCCTCCAGGCATCGTTGTAGATGCGGAACTCACTCATCCGTCATTCAAGGAGTTCTACCTCAATTCTCATATAACACTGCAGGTATAAATCATGGCTCTTTCTGCAGCCGAAATGCATCACCCTGAAAATCCCTCCAATACCGATGTTCAGGGTTCTGCTCGTACTCCTAGGTACACGGTTCTGGTTGACGATCTGAATCTGTCGATGGATGAACTCGAAGGAATGACCTATGTTCTCACCTATGATCATCAGATTGTGAATCTTCCTACTTCACTCCCAACGCCGCTCTATGTGGCGAATCGGTATGCCGAGCGCGGACGAAACACGTATGGAGTATATGCGTGAGTTTCAGTATTGCGACAGTTGTCTTTGGCTAAGCGCCGCCGTTATTTCTTCGAGACGTAGTTTAAACATGAGTCGCCTCGCTGTTTGGTAGTGTGAGAACCTCCGATCTCGATTAGGCTTTTTCTTTAGCCTTATCTGCAGAGTGCGCAAAAATTACCCGCACATAGTGTGACTTCAACACAAATGCGGATTTGACAACGAGACATAACACATGGCTTTTTTATTCCTTCACTAATAAAAACATGTCAAAGTCATTCGAAGTGGCCGCCTTTCTTACGAGCAAAAGTCGTCAGACGAGTGATGAACGCATCACACGTGCCATGGAAGTAGTCGTCGCTCATTTCGTTCCATGCTTCAGTCAGGGAAGCTTTCAGAGAAGCCAAGCTTGCGTGTCGAGTAGAGCAAACTTTGCTCTCAAAAACTGACCAGACAGAGAATTCGAGAGGAATCAAATCAGGTGAATTCGAGGACCAGTCTTCGTGCGCAATAAATCCGGGAGCTCACGTTTGCACCACTGCTGCGTTGTCCTGTCGCCTTGTGTGCAGACGCAGGGTCGTGCTGGAAGCACCACAGCAAGTCATTGTCGAAGTGTGCATCGGCCCAGGGCTTCAACACGTCCTCTAAAATCGCGTTTTGGTACTCGTGCTTGTTAGTTTAGACTCCGGGTTCGACAAAAACTAATCGGGACTTGCCGTTCGAAGTAATCGCACCCCAAACCGCGGAAAAATTGAACCCGGATGTGCCATTCTACCGACCGGTTTCTCGCCGCGGATAGCAGCTCCAACATTCTGTGAGAGAATGCGATCGTTTTGACGATTCACCGTGGATTCCAGGGTGAAGACTTTCTCGTCAGAAAAAACGATCGCGAGGTGCGTGCCATTCGCGAACCGCTTCGACGAGTTCTTGCATCTTCGTAGGCGCTGCGCTTCCATTCTCTCAGTTAGCATGTGAACACGTTGAATACGAGATGAATACATCATATGCTTCTTCCTTACGATGGTTCTAGCACTGCTGACAGAAATATTGAGTTCCTGAGCAATTTTTTCGCATCGAACGGCGAGGATTACGACGAATCCGCTCGTGCAGTTTTTTTATCGTTTCCGGAGTGATAGCAGTCAATTTCTTACCTCGTCCAGTCCTGCCTGATAAAGTCCCAAGCTCCCAGTGTCGTTTTTTGGCATCATACATCGTTCGTCGAGGAACATTGAAGACATTGGCGATAAAAACAGCGCTGCGACCAGAAAGGTGCAGGCTAATGATGGCCGATCGTTTCGGATTTCGCTTTGCCATTACCGCTCAGTAAGCGTTCATGAGCTCAAACTTGGAATGCATTTGCTTATGGTATAAGTGTATAACATATTCCGGTACTTGTGAAGCAAAGGGCCCGTGGTGCCGTGGGGTTGCCGGGAAACATGTTAACGCAGCAAACCCACGGCACCATGGGGCCGGTACTTATGAAGCACCCGTCCTCGGGTGCCGTGGGTTGCCGCGTTTCCGTCGCCGTTGCCGCGTTAACATGTTCCCCGGCAGCCCACGGCACCACGGTCCCTCTGCTTCATAAGTACCCATATTCCAATATGGAGCTCAGAATCCAGTTCTGCTGGTAGTTGTAGACTGCGTTACACCCTGTGCCGGTAATTCTTGCGCACCCTGTAGAGATGCACATTAACATGAGCGTGAGTTGAATTAACAGAAATCGAATCTAGAACGTGAGCATGTTCCAAGTAGTGCAGTACGAATTGCGACAGGGGAATAAGAATTGCGACAAGGTGCGACCGCTTGGCGGCGTTCGAGATTGAGCTGAACGTCAAAAAATCCAAGTGCTAGACGACAGACAAACGAAGGGTCCATTAAGATCAATGGCACTGCGCTCGTACGAGCGACGCATTTCAAGTACCTTGGATCTGCAGTTGCGTCTGATGGTGGTCTGACGTTCGAGGTGAACTCGCGCGTGAGCGCAGCGTGGTCCAAATGACGCTCAATGACAGGCGTTCTGTGCTACAGGAAGATACCTTAAATCAAAGATCTACAGAACCGTGGTCCGACCAGCATGTGCGGTGTTGAGTGCTGGCCTGCAACGAAGGAGGTTGGGAGTCGCCTCAGAGTAATGGAGACGAAAATGTTGCGCTGGACGGCTGGTGTCGCGCTTTTCGGATCGTGTTCGTAATGTCTCCATACGTCAAAAGTTTGGCGCTCCAATTGCCGATAAGCTACGTGAAGCTCGCCTACGGTGGTATGGCCATGTTCTTCGTTCGAATGGCGGCACTGTTAGGAAGATTGGCCTCAACATAGATGTGCCCGGAAGACGGCCTAAAGGATGATTTAAGCAACGCTGGCTTGATACGTTCCGCATGGACGACTTAAAGGAACTGGTGTCTACCCCGATCAAGCGTTTGATCATGCGAAGTAGCGCCAGCACAACGATAGAGCGAATCGCGCGCGCCGCAAAGTGAGACAAACGCTGAAGAAGAGGAAGTGAAGGGAATAATCCTCCTTTGACCAGCAATGGCGCCAGCAGTGGTACAACCCTCTGAGAAAGCTGCCAGGTTCGACCCTCGATGAATCTCGGCATTGATCGTTGTCGAATTGCTTATCGTGGTGTTAAACTCGAACCGAGATGGTACACGCTTTATTGACGACTAACGTTCCTCTGAGAAAGAACGTGAACTTGACCCTACATCTAGAGCAAGAGGCTCTAATTTCTGTGGTGAACCCCTAGGCCGAGTTGGGAAAATTTTCAAGAAGCAGTCTGGCTTCGGGAACTCGTGCCAGTCAGAAATTTGAAGGTCATAATCAGATCGTTTTCTGTACAGCGTCACTCTTTAACACATTGACGACAATCGCGTTTTGCGGCAGAAAGCCGCGTGGGACACACGCGCGTTTCTACGCGCTCGCGCTATGAGCCACCGATGGCTCATAATGTCCCTCGCGGACCACTTTTTTGTTTTGCGTGTTTTTTCTATCAAACATCGACCAGAGAGGTTATTTAGGGTGCTGATCACGAATCCGGCATCCACTTTTGGTATTACGGTGAAGGACGGTAGGTTACGGTAGGTATGGGTAATCGCCGACAGCCTTACTCACCTGTACCTACCGTAACCTACCCTAGTCCACTGTCATACCAAAAACGGATGTTGGATTCGTGATCAGCATCCTAAGTAACCCCCATAGGCGAAGTTTGGGCGAAATCGGTGACCATGACTCCGACAGCCTTACTCACCCGTACCTACCGTAACCTACCGTAATCGGCCCAAATTTCGGAAAAGGATGTCAGATTCGTGATCAGCACCTCTAATAACCTCCATAGGCAAAGTTTAGGTGAAGTCGCTTACTTGAATTGGTTTGATCTTCTGCCCCTAATCGTTAAACGGTATCAGACAGTTCTATAATACATTCGCCATGTTTTATATCAAAACTGCTATTTCAGGGTCGCTCATCGCTCGACCTCCTCTGACTCCGGATCGTCGATTGACTATGGCCGCCTTGCTCACCGTCTGTCCTACAACAGCACGAAGCTCAGCAACATACGTGTGAACGCGTAGGCGGGAGTGTGATTCAATGGCTTAAGGATGTTTGCAATATGGTGCTCGGCCGCTTTAACCACCCCGAATCGCGGTTACCGTTGACGATTTCTGATTATGACATATCTTCATCATATTAATGTTGTTCTATTTAACGGCCTGTACGTCCATAATGAAGCACGATGGACGATTGTTACTGGTTATTTACAAGTATTGTTTTTAATGTAGGAATCTTGTCTTAGAAGTTGCTTGTTGTAACTGTTTATGTCGTTGTTTTTGTCTGTTACTAATCAATCTCAGTGAAGCTTTTGTTCCGTTGGTATTGCATGGCGTTGGTGTTTGGGTTATTATCTCCAAAGGGGGTTTAAGCCCATACAGGTTGTCCCAAAATTACGATTCCAATATTCACCGTTACAAAAACTGCCGAAAAGAGGTTGGAACATGAAATTCCAGCATACCCTAACCAATATATTTACAAACGCTATTCCATGTCAGGCCCAAAATGACTTGCACTGGCACATTCTTCCCACGCCTTCAGAGTGCTTTCCTTCAGCGAGTCGACTGAGTGACGTTTTCTTAGAGCAGGCCTCGGTCTCCGAATATTAGGGTGAGCCAGAAGTAATGAGACAAATTCAACAAATTTCTTTATCTCTTTATAACTCAATTACAACTCAACGGTGCTGAGAAATGTATTTGCCATCAAGGTCAGTGACCTTGCTGCCATCGATCAGCCAACTTCCTGATCCCATCCTTCCAGAACTGCTTGGGCCTGGTGTTGATCAACTGCTCGATACGGTTGGATCTTCTTGAAGCGCTGAGACTGAATAAGTGCGAGTCGCCGGTCCATCTCTTCTATTTCGTTCACCATGGCCTTGGAGTCCATCGGAAAAAGCAGCTTCCAGTATACCGGTCCATGGGCGCAGACTCAAAAGCTCAGAAGGTGCTTCTCGCCGTAAACATCTCGCCGAACGAAGGTCGGTAATAGGTCACCAGGCCTCACCGAGACTCGCTGCTTGGCAGGGTTAAGGTAGAAGAGGTACTTCTCATCTTGCGTGACTATTGAGTCCAGGCTGCTCGGGATTGGGGATTGGACGAGATTTGCGCGAGACAGGTCGACTAGCCAGACTGGGGTTTCGACATGAGACAGACTGGGGTTTTGGCATGCATCTGGAAAGGGCCAAAGTAGTCACTTCTCCCTTCAGTAAGTAGCAAACAAACATACAAGTACGAGAAGCACGAAACCGGACTCCAGTCACGACATACATGGGCATGGCTTGGAGAGTCCCATTACTTTTGCCCCCCTCCCCCCTGATAGAACCAAATAGAGAAGTCTATGGGTTTGAGGTTGGGGTTGTACGGAGGCCGTTCTTCTGGGCTGATAAAGTCAGGAAGCTTATCGCGGCACCACTCCTGCACGATCTTCCATTTTGGGCTGCTGCCGAATCCTGATGTAAGGTGGACAGCTTGTCGGCGAAGGCCATGTTGTTCCAGGAGACCAAACTCTTCTCCAAAACATCATCAAGGTGGATCTTGGGGTCCATGTCCTCACTTTTGGAAGAGAAACAACGACGATTTTCCTGCATACATGTGTCAGTGGCGAAACCATGACTGATTCCGGATGCCCGCAGCGTTCATGAATCCTTCCCGCTTCATTGGTTTCGGCTGCTGATTTAACAAGCACGCGGTGATTTTAGCGGTTCAGCGCTGCTTCGACAGCAAAAATTTTGGAGATGTTGCTCACCGATGCTCCGTTGATGTGCGCTGTACTGGTGGGAACCGTCAGGGGGTGAGAAGGTGCCATTTTGTAGCTGGTCATTGCTGCAACTGGATATTTAGCACTTGAGATCTGGGTGGAGATACCTAGCGCGCAAGACCAAGACAGTACATACTTGACGCAAAGGTTAAGAAAAATGAGAAGTCAAACAAGTGGGAACGTAATTTTGGGGCACCCCGTGGTTTATATGCATTCAACCACAGTAGGACCCTTGGCGATCTATTCTCATAGTATTCATCGAGATGGCTGTCTTTTAGTGGAGTTCCCTAGGGTGTTGTTTAGGCATGGGCTAGTCACCAGCTTTTCGCCTAACTTCCGAATTATCTGAGCTGACAGTTTTATAGTGTGAAAAATTCGCCTTCATTTGAAGAAGACTACTTTGTGCGTCGGCTCAACATTAATGGCTGGTTGGGAGGAGTGTTGATAGGCAAGCGAATAAGGCGGACATTCGATTTGCATGACGAATGCGTTGGCCTATGCACAGGTTCAAAGTCGGGTACTGTCTTTCGAAGTGGTGGTTATTCAAATATGCAGGAGAGGGACCTCGTATGCGGTGAATAATAGTTTGTCGCTCGGTCAATGAAGGATACGGGTAAAAATGGCATTAGTCGATCCCTAATGGGATGTGAGACGAAGTCTTCTTCTATGAGATATTGGAAGCAATTTGAGTACGTATCTGGTCTGTACAATGACTTGCGGTGGTCCAATCAATGGACAAGTCAGTGTTTTATCCTTCCTAGACAATTCTGGGGGCGTGTGTAGCGCAGTCGGAGGAGGTGCCGGCTGTCGCATGCACCCGATACCAGGTTTCTGGTTCGGATTTCCCGCCCAGGTCAACCAAGTCTTCCATCCCTCCGGGATCGTTGAGTTGGTGCCCTTGTCTGGTGAGGGCTAAGTGATGACTTGCCTATCGGCTGGCCAAATCATTGTGTGGCTAAATACGCGTTCAAATCGCCTCCGCGGAATTCCGTAGATGTAGAATCTGTGGCGCACCCCAAAACGGATTGAGATTAACACCCTATTTATCCTTTATCCTAGGACAACTGTGGTACCAAGATTGTGATGTGCCATTGGATATAACTGACTGATAAGATGAAATGGAAATGCTAACCTCTTACAGCCAATATGTATCACAACCTGAGTATGATGTTCGAATTTATCCTGTGCCTCCTACTCCTGCATGACTGAGAAGCACAGCCAATAAAACTGAAAATTTTCTCGGATGGAAAAATCGAAGATAATTCTTTGGCTGACTATAAGCTGCTGCAAATCTTTTTATGGGAACCACTTGTACCATTTATTTACTTACTTTATCTGCTTACGTTTCAACAAGGTGGGCCGCAGAGCTAATTCGCTGCAGGCACCAATGGATGCGTCTGTAACAAAGCTTTCTACGAATGAGGATTATGTTGCTTGCGGAGCACAACACGAGTATCACATCACAGCAGGTTGTATAGTAGACAATGTCGCAGAAGCAGAGCTACAAATCTACTATCTCCGATAGTAGACAGTGGGGCCAACTACGTCTGGTACTGAAAAGAGGTACAGCTTAGAGTGGACACTTCAGCATGATCTCTATTACCTACTTGCCATACCAAAACCAAATGGGTATCGTATTCGTGATTTGCCAAATGGGTATCGTACAGGGTGAACCAAAATAACGTGTACAAGACTTTTTCGTCATATCTATAAAACAACCAACAATTCGAGAAGACGACGACTAAATTACAGCAATACAAACATTAGGGCCCATCATGTTCAAGTGGTTTCGAAGTGGCCTCCCTTGGAGCGGATGCAGAGCGCCAAACATTCGCGAATTTTTCGGCGATAGGCCGCAGGTCATCAGGAGACAACCGTTCCCACTCCTGGCGCAAGGATTCCTTCAGGGACCCAGACTGCGGTGGCGTTTGACGCAGACTCTAGCCTCTAAAATGCCCCACACACTGTTGTCCATCGGATTCAAATCCGGAGAATACGGCGGCCATTCCGAAGGCGTGATGAAGTCGGCGAAATTGACCTTGCACTATGTACGGGTGCAGAGTCCTGTTGGAACGTCTGGGCCCATGGAAGAACTACGGAGTCAAGAATGTCTCGCTGGTACACATCTTCGTCGATGTTCACTGTTTATCCACGAAAACCAGGGGTCTTGCCGCTGGCGCAGATTCCGCCCCAAACCATAACAGATTGTGGGTTCTGAACGATACCAAGGTGCTTGGAGCCCTGTAGACCACATCCTACCATTTTGGCGATTGTGCTCCACGGTGAGCAACTTCCCATCCGTGAACAGAATCTGTTCCCAGGTACGACCTGCGGCCCATCGTCGAAAAATTCGCGAAAAGTTTGGCCCTCTGCATCCGCTCCAAGGGAGGCCACCACGAAACCACTTGAACATGACGTACCCTAATGTTGGTTGTTTTGGTTGTGGTTGTTTTAAAAATAGGACGAAAAATCTTGTCCACGTTATTTTGGTTCACCCTTTATTTGTGGTTAGCACCCAGATAACCACTCTAGGCAAATTTTGGGAGCAAATATTTTTCAACCTCTTCTCGAACTCTGTATAAGGGCACTATTACCTATGATAATCGCATAATCAGGAGAGCACAGGCAGTACACTTATGTCATATCGAATCATCATGATCAAGTTTTTGGAAAAAATCGCTATACCCTTATCTTTAAAAGTTAAAGAACAATTGCCGTCACGGTACGCAAAAAGATGACGGTGAGCTATAATGGCAGTAAAGACTATTGAACTTGTGCAAGAACGGGCTGTCCCTCCTTGAGCATGTGCTGCACATGGTGACAACGATTTTCCCTTCTCGTCTCGTGGACTGGTGCTTGATTGACTGATATTTGGGAACCTATCACCTGCTGATCAAAACATAAAATTTAGATTTGGTGGGGTAGGGCGCAAATCTAACCTTCACACCATGTTTAGGCCTCTGAAGACGATGGAACGTCGAAACGTCAGGCCCTGCTGAATAAAGTTGTCCACCTAAGAACCTCATGTGGCACAAATATACTAAAAGCGGCACGGTGGTGGTAGATGACAATTTACAATGCTGAGGTTTCAAAAAGGGAGAGTTGGGAGCTACTCGAAAATAAAATTTAGAAACTATCGGTTTAGCTATCAAATTTATCTCAAGATGCACTGTTACCAATAACCAACACTTTTATACCATTTCGCGTCAAACTGAACACTAAATGACTCCTCACAGTATTGCGGCAAAGCGGAGGCCCTATTCTTAACAATAGGCCAAGAACACAGAGCTTGCCGCCGGCGGCAAACGGCGATAACCTGTGCCCTGCCACAGCCGCACACCGGCGGCAAGTTGCTGGGCCGCGGCGACGCCGCAGCTGCGGCACCGTGCTGTCTGCGTTCTAGCCGACCACGGCAGGAATCGGCTGGAGCGCAGTGAGAATGCGGGAAAGCGGCGGAGTGGCGTTCTACCCCCGCCCTTTAAACAGAGGTGTGGCAAATGTCTGCGTCTCCACTATTCCGTAAGGCAGCCACTGGACTTTCGAGCAAGCCCAGGGGGTTGGGGGTGGGCGGGCCAGGGGGCGAAGGGATAGAACGCTCGACCCCATGGGAAAGCGAATGGCAGCAGTAGGCTCCAGCTAGGAAGAGTGCAGTGCCTCTGCCGATTGCTTCTGCAGCTTGCCGCCAGCAAATCTGGAGTGTGCGTGAGCCGCTTCACGAGTTTAGCAGCCCACCAGTTGCCGCAGAAGTTTGAGGCCTTTATCGACGTATGCTGGATAGGTTTGCAACCCAACTGAACATCTCCGAAATAAAAGCGAATGGTTTTGTGATTAA
This sequence comes from Heligmosomoides polygyrus polygyrus, assembly GCA_947396885.1. Taxonomy (NCBI): domain Eukaryota; kingdom Metazoa; phylum Nematoda; class Chromadorea; order Rhabditida; family Heligmosomidae; genus Heligmosomoides; species Heligmosomoides polygyrus. The sequence continues at coordinate 84,097,602 of OX377204.1, read as the reverse complement.
AGCAGATCCTCTCTTTTTTGAAAATTTGTAATTCACTTACCCCTGCGAATTGAGTGTAGGGCTTGAAATTTTCTGAAATTTTGATTTTTGCTGTTAAAGAATTGCAACAATGCGGTGCGGTGAGGCAGCAATTCTTTGAATGTATGGAAAGAAAAGGTCGCATCGCGCCCTAGTGTTGGCCACAACGAATTTTCTTTAACTGATAGTGTAAATGCTGCTAAATTGGGACTAAAAAAAGGATGTGTGTATTTTCTACAATTGTTCTCTTCTATCGAACGAAGATCACCATATTTTGGCCATCTTTTCTTAAAAACACTAGAAGTTTGCTGTTGTTCTGCACTTTAAAATAAGTTGTGATATATGCCATTTTCAGGTCGAATTGGACACTTTTCAAACTAAATTGGACACTTTTCTAAGCTCGCCCAAGACTTTTGAAATCAAAGAGAACTCTTCCGAAGAATTGAAGCAGTCTTCATACAGGTTGAACTACAGACTCAATAAGATGGTTAGAAAAAAATTTTGTTCAAGGAAAATGTAGAATTTTTTTTTTGATTTTTTTACTTTAGCTCCCGAATGAGTGTGATAATTTTACAAAATTTTTAATTTTGGAGAAAAAATAACACATTACATTTTATTTTAAAGGGCAACAAAGCAGCAACCATATAGTGTATTAATTAATCAGATTGCGCCATGCCCTCGAAAAGCCCGTCGCGATTTTCATTTGATTGATAGTGTAAATGCTGCTTACATGAAACAACAAGGTGGGATATAGCATAAGAGGATTTTCTTGCTGTAGAGGATATGCTGCGATACAAACCAAATTCAGGCGATGGGATTCCTGTGGCAAAATTTCCATTCTATTCCGTTTTATTTTCTGATTAATTTCGGCCATTTTTCCAGAAAATAGAAAAATTTTGCCTAAAACCGCCAGAAAATCAGAAACAGAAAACAGAAATTCCACCCACCCCTGGTGTGCATGAAAGATTCCTCTGCCGGTCTCCCCACCGGGCGCATCTTATCGACTGACGAGCTGACGGAGCAAGTAGTCCAGCAACAGCCAAATGGGCACTGTGAGACAACCCTTCGCTACCCCTTAGTAATTTATTCGCGAATGGCAGCCGAATGTACTATTCTCAGGGCTTTGGACGTTCTTACTAGGGTGCCACGTCTCAAACCGTTACCGTAAGAACAGTCGCCGCAGGACCACCATGTCTTCCGATCAACACTGCCATCATGCCAACTCCACGGTTAATCAATAACTATGGAGTGGGAAAAAGGAAGCTTCATGGTGTTTGAGACGGTTTCGATGAAGCACTTTGGGAAGAAAAGCTGGCGCAATTAGGCTCGGAGAGGTCGCCTTGCAGGACAGCCTCATATAACGTTTTATTATATTGATTATTAAATTAAATTTTTTATGCAGCATTGGTGTTTTTACCCCCTTGATGGACAAAGCTCGGCCATTACTATTGTAATTGGACATGCATGTGCCTTCCTACCAAGGCTTATATGTATCCACTGAGTAACGGGTGACCCCCCTCCCGAACCCCTTTGCGCAGAAAGGGCAATTTGGCATTGTAATAAATGAGAAGTTGTTTCATCGTAGCCAGGATCTGTACAAGTCTTTCTTGTGGCTTATTTTGGTGTTGTCGCGTTCTTCAGAGTCTGGAAAAGTCGAAGTCATTTCAGAAACCACCCTCCCAAATGCCATTTCATCCTGCAGAAACCCATCCAAAACGCTAAGGATAAAGGATAAAGGATAAAGGATAAAGGATAAAGGACGGCGTTACTCAATCCCTTCTGGGATGCGCCAGCGCATTCTACTTCTACGGGATGTCGTGGAGGCGACATGAATGCGTATTTGGCCATACAATGACTTGCGGTGGGCAGCCGATGAACAATTCAGCGCTTTATCCTTCCCAGACAAGTCTGGTGCCAATTCCCCGACCCCGGAGGGATGGAAGGCTTGGTTGGCCTGGGCGGGAAATCCGAACCAGGAACCTGGTATCGGGTGCACGCGACAGTCGCGCCTCCTCCAACTGCGCTACACGCGCCCCTGGTGTCATCCGCAGGATTCGAACCTGCGCCTTCCGAAGAGGACTGCGACGCTAAGAGACCACGAAAACGACGCCGAACGAAGTCGTAAACAAGGCTAGCCTTAGATATGGATAGAGAGATGTACCAATCTTGTCGTATTTTTCGTGGTCATCTCCTGAAGCAGGGACGCCATCGAGGAAAACATCTCCAGCAAGTTCTGCAGGTTTTCAAAGCTCAGCTTAATTGGTTTCTTATAGAAAACCAAAGACATTTTTGTCTCTTGAGCAGAGCTTTTAGCGTTTGGTAACGCTTGGTTGCAAATCTTAACTCCTGCAGGATGAGCTACAAGAAGCTGGATTATTGGCTGTTTAGGCTGCATGCACCAAAAAATGAACCTGTGGTGGGGTTCAGCTCGCTGGGCTTGGTTATCGCCCTGGTGACTTCCCTTCAATACTTATTGAGTCGGGAGATATTGAACATACACCTGAGTCAGAGCTGAGCTTTTAGCGTTTGGTACAACGTCAGATTGCATCTGTTCCCAAAATGCTCCACCGAAAACCACCCTAAACTGTATGAAGCTTCTTCTTCCGTAGTTCCATAGCTCCTCTATTGAGCAACCGAGGACTTGGCATGGTGCCAGCACTAATCCGCGGAAGTTTCGGTCCCGCAACAACTGATTTTACGGTAATGGCTTGAAAACGTGGTATCCTAAGAACATCTTGTGGGCTTTGTTAGGAAAACCTCACGCTTTGCACAAACTCTGCTACCGTTGTGGAGAAACAGAAGAGCGCTCATCTCGCTTTAATCTCTGCTCCTCTGTAGGAGTGGGAGTTCAACACAGGGGGTTGCGGGGCCACTCGCCCCCGCGAGCGCGGTTCCAAGCGTGGTAGGTTAGATTCCAGACGGAAGAGTCAGGCCTTTTCTGTGCTCTCCTCCGCTGTCGCGGAGGAGAGCACAGATTGGGCGAGAGAAGGGACTCCGGGGTGTGGCGAGTCACCAGACGCGAAACAAAACAGGGCTCGTGCGCGGAGACTGCGGTCGTCGGGGGCGAGATGCCCGGAGACCAACACAGGGAATCGCTCCAACCCATCTGTCGCGCACGGTGGCGAGCGTCGCGTGCGACGGCTTGGACGAGTTGTCCCGCGTCGGAATTCCGGCGAGTGCCAGGACTTCACGTCGACGCGTATGCGACGCATTTTATTTCAAAACAAGTTTCTTCTGCGTTCATCTCTGTCTCGATAGGGCTTCTTCGTTCTATTGAATGCTCTGGCAGGTCTCTACTCTAAAACCTTCGTAATTTTCACCTTACGACTGGATCGGTTAATTTTCGGTGAATGTTTCGTAAATTGTTTCCTTACAAAAATGTTCCACGATATTGCTTCACTAGCTGTGTATATGAAAACGAAGGACACTTGGACTGCTTGTCTAAGGTTTCCGAAAGCAAACGAAGCTTTTTGAGTTTCTGTGGCAGCTCGCTGCTTTCTAAATGGAAACGAAGCTGTTCTCGTATCATACTTCCAAGTTTTCGTCAGAGTGCTCTCCGCTTTACATTTTATAACCAGAATGTCACTAAACCTAAACATTTTCAGCGCGCAATGGCCGACATGGACATAGACACACCGCCACCTGAACAGTCGCAGGAGAACGGTTAGTGAATCCTCTTCACATTTCGATTTTTCAACTGTTATTCCGGATGTCTTTCAGGAAATGGCTACGATCATGCAGAGGAGTTCTCCGTGGAACTGCCACCTGCCATCATCCCTGAAGAGCAGGAAAAACCGCCTGCAGCTGCTCCGGCTCCTGTTGCAACTCCAGCTCCCGTGGCTGCTGTTGTTCCTCAGGAAGCTCCTGCTCCTGTAGCAGCTCCCGCCGCAGCGGCAGCAGGTCCTATTGATGTGACTCCTGTCGCAGCTGCAGCTCCTGTTGCTGCGGCTGCTGTTGCTGCAGCTCCTGTCGCAGCCCCTGTTGCTGCTGCTCCTGCCACAGTTCCTGCTCCAGCTCCGGCAGCAGCAGCTCCCGCTGCTCCATCTGCATATGGCGAGGTTATAGTAGCGATGCCAGTGCTGCAACAGCATGGAGAGGTGAGCGTAGTTATTGTCGTTAAATTTTTGTTATTGTTTATTCGCACACCGCAAACAGTGCACCACAAATCAATCAAATAAGTCATAATGCAGACGCAAGAAAAAGGGAAATAATGAGAAACGAAAAAACAAGATTGGGCTAGAAAGTCACTCAAGCCCAGCAAAAAAGAGGTAGCCGAGTAAGGATTAAACAACTAATGTTTGCAGGTGGTCCTGCCCGACATTAAAATCACTATTACCCGTACCAGTTGGCCAAGGCTCCCTCACACCTTTCGGCATGTCCATACTTCGCGACGGGAGCGATTGCACAAAAGTCATACATGCCGATTTTGCGGAGCGATCACCCAGCAAAAATCGATCCGTATGGTTTGCCTGGCCGAACAATCGCGCCCGTCGCGGAGTGCCCTAAGGCCTATGTTATACTTCGGCAACGCACTACGTAGCATCCGCTCGACACTGTCCCCGAAGTCGCCGACAGCAGCATCGCTGAAGTGTAACATAGGCCTTAGGTGTCATAGATTACTGCACGAGCTTCGGGACAAGGGTAAATCAAATATTCTGGCGCAAATAGGGTCGGAAGGGAAGGGTCACCCCCCCCCCCACTCAGTGGTTATACGCCTTGGTAATAGGGCACGTGAATGTCCAGTTACATCATAAATATCCTACCTTAGTTCACTGTAGGGCGCAAATAGGGTCCGGGGGGGATCACCTTATAAAAAGTCACCAACACCAAGAAAACGAAACAAGGCACACTGATAGTAAAGAAAACAGACAAATAATGCTGTAGCTGTATTCTGTGCTCTTCTCTGCTCACGCGGAGGAGAGCACAGATTTAGGCAGGGGAAGGGACTCCAGGGTGTGGCTCAAGTGACTCGTCCGTGTTAAAATTGCCTACATCCTAGAGTTCCTTCCCTTGTCCAATTAGGAAGCTCATAAGACGCGGATCTATAATCGAAACGAAGAGATAAGACCGCATTTACATTCACTGTATGTACCTACTCGTCACGCCGGCCCGCCGCGCCATGCTGTGGTGACCCCCCCCCCCGGACCCTATTTGCGCCCGCTGTAGGGGTAGGGGCGCACTATTGCTGCAAAAAAAATTCCGGTTTCAAAAAGCAAGTAAGGCTTAACTACATGGTGACCCCCCCCCCCCCCCCGACCCTATTAGCGCCAATACCCTCTTGAAACCAGCAAATGTGATAAAAATTAAAACTGCATTGAAGTAGCACACATTATGGATGAAACCAATGCGTAGAATTTTTATGATGGTTTTACGCAGCTCAAGTGTCAGGGCTGTCATCTAACACTGACGGCGATCACTCAAGGAGTAAGCACAAGTGGGAAAGGCAGTGATGAATAAAAAAAAGAAACGGCATGGTTGAGAGGCAAAGACCGATCAAAGCGGTTATTTGGTGTGCTGATCACGAATCTGACATCCGTTTTCAGTATTACTGTAGAGTATGCTAGGTCGGAGTCAAGCTGTCGGAGTCATGATCACCGATTTCGCCTTCCTCTGTTAGATTACTTGGGGGTGCTGATCACGAATCTGACATCCATTTTTAGAATAAAGGCGATTCATGGTAGGTTAAGCCCATGTTATACTTCGGCGACGCTGTTGTCAGCGACAGTGACAGGCGACAGCGACGCACTGCGTAGCAGCCCACGCAACACAGCGTCATCGAGCTGCAACATAGGCCTTACGGTAGCTGAAGGGTAAGTAAAGCTGTAGAAGTCATAATCATCGTTTACTGCTTGTACCGTAGGCGGTCGAAATTCAAAACAAAAAAACGTATGTCAGTTTCGTGGCCAGCATTCCAAGTGACTCCGACAGACGAAGTTTGGGGAACTCGTTGATCATGACTCCGTCCGCTTTTCTCACCGCACCTATCTTAACTTACCGTACTCCATCGTATTACTATAAACGGATGTTCGACTCGTGGTTAGCACACGAAATAACTCTTTTGGTAGAAGTTTGAGTAACTTTTTTCCGAGGTGTACGTTTAATGTATACCCAAAAGTAGAACATCAGGTCTGCTACTGCTCTCCCATACCACAGACTTGACCCCTAGTCTTTTCAATCGGCGGTGTTATATGGACTCAATAGGAGACCTATTTAGTGAAGGGAACTTGTTGCTTTGCTCAATGTGTTTCCATTCGGACGGGTTCCATGCTTGAGAGCATTACTCGAAATGGGGCAAGACATATGTTTTGTATAAACATGCAAGAAGCAGTGGAGTGTCCACCTGAACATTGCGGAACGCGAGAAAAAATCAGCGTACGCCTTGCTTACCACATGTCTATTACTTATTTATTCTACGTGGACGAAGAACTCTACGCATTCAACGCAGGAAGAACTATCCGCAATCAGTTATCCAAAAAGGCAATACGAAATATACACAACGAGAAGAACAAAACATATATTTGCGTGACGGAAGAATACAAACGACATTACCCCAATGAATCAGTACCTATAAGTGAAGTACCTATAAATTTTAAGTTGTGAAATGGAATCTGGTAGAGCATATTTTTGGAAAATTTTAAAGATCATCAGCTCTTTGGGTGAAAAAGAAGCTCTTAGTCGAGACCGTGCCTTAGAAAAATGAATTTTGGCCCTGCAACCACGTGTGTTCGATCGGGAAGTTGTGCAAAATTTGTCGAGCCGTAAGCTTACTCTCTCAGTGATCATTTTGTAAATCATGAGCAAGTCGTTCCTCTTAGCAATAATGGAGTAAATAAAATAAATAGTAATAGAAAAAATAATTAATAGTAGAAATATGGTTGTAAAATAACAGCAAGAGTCAGTAATCATGCCAAGATTATTTACTGTGTTTGTCAAAGCTTAAGTACGCAACGTTCTCGCCTGTTCAGCACTTTCCAAAGTTCGCTCATTTTGAGGTGTTCGTTGGGCCGGGGTCGAAGCGAGAAGCCCAAATGTTGGGTCTTGGTCTGACGAAGCTGAGCACCAGGAGGAAGGATGACTTGCATCTGGCGAAACGATACGCCATGGACCTCTCCATCAAGCAGATCATGCTGCGACAGCAGAAGGCTCATCACGAAAATGTAAGGTGTTATCATCTACTTCACGGACCTCCTGCTCCTATAATGGTTCCGTTTTTCAGCAACAAAAACAAGCAATGTACGCGCAAGCGCTATCGCTCATGGCTCGTGTTTACATCGGATCGATTTCGTTTGAAGTCAGAGAGGAGATGATCAAGAAGGCGTTCGAAGTCTACGGACCAATCAAGAGTATCAACATGAGTTGGGATCCCACCACTGGGGTAAGAGTCTGCCCTCTTTTTGTTATGTGGCTTAAAGCATATTTCGTTCCGAAAACGTTGTGTTTTTGTAGCATCACAAAGGATTCGCTTTTCTGGAGTTCGACGTTCCCGAAGCCGCTTTGCTTGCACAGGAGTCGATGAATGGTCAGCTGATGGGTGGAAGGAATCTCAAAGTACGCTCTCAGTGCTTTGACCATTTAGTAAGGTTCTCTTAAGCAGAAAATCCAAATCGAGCCAGGGGCCATGGGTCGCTAGTTTCCAACACCTGTAGTTTTCTCCTTTTATGACTGTTGGTACTCCTAAAGATCATCAATTCGTTCACAACAGAGTGGCATCAAAGTTTTCAAGGTTTTGTTGAAGTCAAAACTCTTAACGTCAGACGGGACTCAAACTCCCACCACCTGCTAACCGGTCAGGAATGCTCTTCGCCATTACACCGTCGACGCCGCTAGAACGAACGTAGTATACACGCTTAGTGGGCCAATCTGCACTCTCTGGTATATCGCGATGAACCGACCGCTGATGTCAGCGTGGAACCTGTTAAGCTGATGGTCTTGATAGAAGTTATCCATTGATTTTCTTCAAGCCCAAGAGGTTGGTAACGAGGTTTAAGGTCAGTACCAGCCTCCAGTTTGTGGTTCCATGCTGATACTGACGGTCGGCTCATCTCATATACGAGTGAATGCACATTGGTCCAACTAGGTGTGGATGTTACGTTTGATGAAACGGCGCAACGGCGCCGCTGGCGTAATGGCGTAGAGCATTCCTGCCCGGTTAGCAGGTGGTGCTGGTTCGAGTCCCGCACAGCGCCACGGTTTTCATTGCAACACAAAATCGTTATGAGAGCTAACAACCTCAACATCAGCCAATTGAGACTTGAAGAAAATGAAATGGAGGGATTTTGTTCAGCTTAGAAACAAACTAATGTCAAAACACCTCGCCCTGGAGCAAAAAATCTCGTAGAACCTACCTGGTGGAGGAACTTGCAGTTGAAATACGTCCTCATTTGACATGTCACGTGGACACGTTATCTGTTTTTACATTGGTCGGTCATTTTTGGGCGACATTACCTGTTATCCAAGTTTCAAAATTCTATTATCCGTTTATCCCTGGTATACATGTGGTTATGTGAACAAGGAAGCCAAATAAAGAAAGTCTGTTGCAGTGGGTTTGCGAAGATTGCCATGCGACGCCCAAAAATGGAACCTCCGGCTGCCAAGAGAGAGTGTCTTGAGTCAAAAAGTGCTAGGCTCTGGTTCTGGTTATTAAATGTCGTTCTGGTTCATCTAACCGTGATCTTCACATACTCCTTCCTTCTTCCTTCTTCCTCCTCTCTTCTTCTTCTTCTTCTTCTTCAGCGTCGTAGAGTGGTCCGCTTTTCTGGTGCCATCAGCCCACCTTTCCCGATCCAGCGCTAGATCAGGGTGGAAACCAGCAACCTGCAAGTCCGTGTGTAGTGGGACAGACCAAGCAGTTGGGAAGAAAAACAAGGAATCTGTTGGTTCACTAAGACTTCCCTTAGAAGTAATAGTGGTAATATGGAGGACTTTTGAAATAATTTGTTCTGTTTTCAGGTCGGACGCCCATCAAACATGCCACAAGCGCAACCAATCATTGAGATGGTCCAGCAGGATGCTAAGAAATATCACAGGTAAAGCTTTTCCCAATTGCAAGACCTCTGTTTGACTCGCTTGTTCCAATGCGTCCTCGACACCTCTCATTTATATGCTTTTAGGGATTACGTTTTCGTATTCGTCCTTCTAGCGACGACAGCTGCGTTAGATTGACTATGACCCCTTTTTCGTTCGTAGTGTTAGTACACAAGCTGTGTACTCTAATCCTTTCGCCCACCCTCAGAGCTCAGAGATTCTGAACACAGTCTCTGCAGTTCCACGGCGTTGTTTCTTTGTCGTGCATTCTGCTGAAAGAGTTACAACTGATGCTGCTTTTTATTTTACAGACGCTGTTAAAGTAAGGCTACATGTCACTGGAAGGCTCGCTATCTGTGCTACTGTGTTTTAACTAGTAGAGTCACGGAGTGTTTGCACTCTATTATTCTATTTAAAATCGAGTTCATGCTGGATGAAGGATAATGTGTTTACAATTACAGAGTTTACGTGTCTTCAGTACACCCCGACCTCTCGGAGAGCGATCTGAAGAGTGTGTTCGAGGCGTTCGGGGAAGTGGTCAAGTGTCAGTTGGCTAGACAGTGCGCTACAGGCAAAGGAAGCCATCGGTTTGTCGCTTTTCCTCTTCTCTAGAATACAAATAATCAGCAGATCATAAAGTTGAACCTAGGAAGGTATAGCTTGCTGATAAGCGCTTCTCCGTTTCTGTGTTTCTGGAAGATAAGGATTCTTTGTTTGAAAATCGCCTCAATAGAAGAGGAGGTTCATAAAGGAAACGTGGAAATGTACCACTATAATTTAATTTGCTCGTAACCAACGATTGAGTATTTTCTGGAAGCTACCGGGCATGCCACCCTGTTGTTCTTTTAAACTTTATCATGGGCTACTATCGTCACATCCACTTCAGCATGACGGAGCCGTATTTGATAGCACAATGAGAGGGATAAGCACTACCGAGTTTGTTCACGAAAAGCTTCTGAAGGGCAGTTCTGAGCGGCGGATCTAAACTCAAAAACTATCCAGGTTATTTGCTGTCATGATTTGACGGTGCGTATCGGTAGGCATGGGTAGGAGTTGCTGCGTTAGGGTGAACGATTTCGCCAACACTTTGCACCGGTGGGATATCTAACGGACTGATTACAAAAATAATACGTTTTTGATATAGTAGTGAAACACGGTAGTTATGGGAAATAGTATACGGACTCGTTTTTTCGCAATCTTGCTCCGAGACGCCTTCCAAATGGGGACGCCAGGTTCGCCTCACTCTTTTCTTCTAACTGGATCTAATTGCCGGTCCGCCTTTACTGCTCTTCCCCCGCCCTCCTCCACCTTGACCCCTACTGGTCTCTTGCTGGTTTCCCCGTCGAGGTCCCTCCTCCAGCTTGTTCCTTTCATTCCTGGTAACTCTCCTGGTCCACCTAGAGGTGCCTCTTACTTCCCTTCTCCACCACCAACTCAGTTGTCCTACCATGCTCGCCGGCAGACGTCGGTGACACATTCGGAATCAGGACGCTCAGAAACGCGCGCAGATGCCGCTCTGCTAAACAGGAGGCTGCGCTTCTTCGGCTGCAGCGAATTCTGAATGCAACCGCTCGTCATACGACGGTGGTGTCACCTCATCTAGCTTCAGATGCCTGCTGCTCGACTAGGGGACCCGTCTTCTGAATCTAGACGTTCAGAAACGCGTGCAGATGCCGAAAGTCAAATAGGAGGAGGCTACGCTTCCTCGGCTGCAGCAGCATCCCAAGCTGAATTCCGAATGCTGCCGCTCGTCATACTACTGCGGTCTCACCTCTTCTCGCTCCAGATGCCTGCTGATCGACGTAGGGCACCCGTCTTCTGAATCTAGTCGTTCAGAAACGCGTACAGATACCGCTATGTCAAGGAGGAGGAGGCTATGCTTCCTCTGCTGCAACAGCATCCCATGTTGAAAGGCATATTTTGTCCGCGCGGGGTTCGATGAAGCGTATCTCACGCAGGTTTCTAACCAGCGTGAGATACGCTTCATCGAACGAAATTCATCGCGGGCAAAATTTCGCGCGAGGTTCGGTGAGGCGTATCTCACACAAGTTTGATCACTCCAACGTCGTCGAAGGCTAGGTCAATTATATTGGGGTAGATAAAAAGGGAAGATCTTACGAATAAACGTTCTACCCCGTCTGTGTGCCAGCACAACTCTGGAGAATCGATTCCGGTCTTCTTATTACGAAGTGCAGAAGACTTGCGTTATTAAGAGTCGAACCACAAACCGTTTACCTCTCACCACAGCTGTCCCCTATCTGCTGCACCGCGACTGCTAGACCGCGAACGACATTTGCGGTGTACTTCAGCAAGGTCAAAAAAGTCCAAAGGTCCGTTCCGCGATGTTCGTTGCAAGTATGGACCATAACTTTGATTTAGAAGCTTCATAACATGGTGTCCAGCTCAAAGTGTGGTGCGACCTGGCATACTTACCTTGTCAGAAAACAGGGAATGAGGGACCGTGCTCTATCAAGTGTCAGTGATCCAATCACTGCCTATCGTCCTGTGTTGTTCAGCAGTGTTTGTTTTAGAAATATATGGTGAAGCAACTCTTAGTGCCTCCTAAATTGCCGCATTGCGAACACCTTACGTGTCTAATGCCATTTGAAAAGCGAAGTTTCAATTTTCGAGCAGCGGCGCCGTTTAGGCTACTTTTTATTATCTTCAGCATGGCATGGGAAGCTGAATACCTACAGTCACAATTCATGTTTCAGGGGTTTTGGGTACATCGAATTCAACAATGCTGCAGCGATGAACGAAGCTATAGCTGGAATGAATATGTTCGACTTGGGTGGACAGTTTCTGCGGGTAAGCTTATGCTTTCACATTTTATGCCTCGGAGTAGCTTTCTCTTTCATAAATTTTCTTGTAATGTAATGGCATGATACAATTCTGCACTTACTGAGAATACCTCTTTGAGATATACCAACGTTTTGGAAGCATGCTTTCAGCAGTTAATGTGTTTTAATTTCAGGTTGGCCGTTGTATTACTCCTCCCGAGGCGCTGACATATCTCTCGCCGCAGACACAAACTGCTCTACCGACTGCAGCGGCTCAAGCGGCGGCTGCAGTGACTGCTAAAGTCATGGCTGCTGAGGCGACGGGGGTATGTTAAATTGTCAGTTACAAGGGTAGAGTCTGAAGTGTTGGGTCTGTCTGGACGAAAGCAGGTCGTATGGGAAGAATCTTTACCCTTCAGTACATTTCCTTTTTATCGTGTCCTCGAACCAACCGAGTATGGTGTTCTCAAAGTCTACTATGGGATCGCTTTCCTGGGAGCGCTGGTGCCTGCAGGTTTGCCTAGGCTTGATGGTTCAGGGGTAGAGGGTTTGTCTCGTAAAACGCATGTCGCGGGTTCGGTTATCGTGCAGCGTCATTTTTTTTTTGCGTTTTCGCCGTTTTCTTGATATTTGAAAGTGTCCGGGTTCCACACATTTTCAAGTGTTTGCCATCGTCAATTATGAGTTCTCGAGAGTTATTTCCTACTGATCTCGTTCTACCTTCAAGACCGGAATATCACCGATAGTATGAAGAGCTTCAACATCGGGTAAAGCAGAAACTGCGTAAAAGAATGGGGCGTAGAAGAGAAATCTATAGAACTTTATAGAACCTAGCCATTTTCAAATATCAAACAAACAGAAATGTGAAAGCACGGCGCTAAAGGGAACTGAACCCGCGACATGTGTTTTGCGAGGCAAGTCTACTCGGAAGCAGCGAGCAATTGGTCGGCGCTGGCTACGCAAATCTACAAGCGCCAAGCATAGCATAGCGCTGACGACGCCATTCCATAGTAAAGTTTGAGGACTCCGTATTCGCTTTCTTTGAGGACGCGGCGAAACGAAGCATATTTTTATAGTAACTCAGCAATAAGGATTCTTCCTATATGACTCGCTCTCGCCATTCAGACGCATGTTTCGGACCTTTTCCTTGTTAGATTTGAATGTCTTCTGTTTATTTTTTTTTCACAAAAAAGCTATTATTGCGAGGGTATTGGTGTAGGTAGGCATGGTGAAAAGCGATTGAACGCCAATGTTTTGGTAGAATTTTGTTCCACGCCGTCGCGTAGAGATAAAATGAGTTGAGGGTAATCTTGCTCACTTGGTGAAGACGGACCAGTTTTAGAAGAAATGCTTGATTTAGGAGAAGAGTTTTTCAGCGGTCTTTGGAGATATATTAAAACCTCTTTTTTATTCATTAGGTTGTCCCATAAGTCCCCACAGTTTTTTCAGCGATTCATTCCGGATTTCGCTGGCGGTCTCTTGCATAGCGCTATACAGCCTTCAGAAGAGAATGATTTGCCCTATCAAAGCAAGTATTGCACTTCTTTTTTCATCCTGAATTTTGTCAATTTTTAGGTCGTTAACGTGAAGAATGAAAAAGTGGCCATCTGCGCAGTCGGTTCTCACAGTTTAGTTCTGTATTTTTTTGCGCAGTTTTTCATAGCGTTTGGAAGACAGTGTTCTGTACTACAAGAATACGTGTTGGTCCTATTTGCTCACTCGTCCTTCATTGATTTTTGGGTCACCAAATTGGGACGTCCGACTTTTCCGTCCGAATTTTAACCGACAGCTCGGTTCTGTGGTAGGGCTTTTCTGCTTGATGTTATATGTCGTTCAGAAGAGGATGTATTGCTCAATAAGAATTTTGTTGCGTTTATTGACTCATGCTGATTTCTGTCGAATATCAACAACTGAACAAGGAGGAGTTGTTGGTAAAGATGATTTTTCTATTATTTTTTTTTGGAATTATGTTGATATGCGACAGAAATCAGCATAAGCCAATAAACGCGACGCAAGTTTTTATAGAGCTAGACATTTTTTTTTTCAACCGACATATAACACCGAGCAAAGAAGTATTACCACAGAGCAGGAGACTGTCGGTAAAAATAAATCTTCTCCTTCGGACGTCCCAATTTGATGGCTTCAAAATCAATAAAGGACAAGTGAGCAAAAAGGACCAACACGTATTCTTGTAGTACTGAACATTGTCTTCCAAATGCAGTTGTCCTAAATATTGACAAAATTCGGGATAAAAAAGCAATACAATACATGCTCTGATAGAGCAAATCATTCTTTCGAAAGCTGTATAGTGCTATGCAAGAGACCGCCGGCGAAATCCGCAATGAATCGTTTAAAAAAATCGTCGGGGACTTATGGGCAATCTAATACTTTGATGCATGCAAAGGTGCGCCTCACAAGGGATTGAAAAAAATCGGAAACCAAGTGTAGTTGAAAAATTCTGAAGTACTGTTACGGCAAACGAGTGACGTATAACAGTTATGTTCGTTTAAGGCTGGTAAGGCAAATCAAGGATCCGGATCGAATTCGCCACGACCGATGAGTCCAGCTCCAGTTGGTTCGCCATCGTTGGCCATCCCAACGCTAGCCGCTCCGGTAGCAAGTGCTTCTCCGCCGACGTTGGTCAGGCCAACATTAGCTCCACCCTCGCTAACGGTTCCACCTCCTCCAGTGGCCATTGCCAAGCCGCAGTTGTACAGCGTGAGATGTTTGAGCCAATTCACCTAATCAGTAGTTAGGTCACTATTCTGGATTTCCTATATTTGTCTGATTTCAGCAGCCTGTCGTCAGCCAGCCGCCTCCGGCTCCCTATGCTCCTCCGGGTGGCTATGCGGTGCCACCACCGCCGGTCAATGGATATCCAGTAGCGCCACCAGTTCATGTTGTAGGCCTTCCTTCTCTCTTTCTCTCCCTCTTCTTCCTTGTTTTTCTTCTTTCATCAGTTTGCCTCCTTGTTTTCTCATTTTTTGTACCTCACCTTTCTTTTCCTTCTTTCCACTTTCCCTGTTATTTCGCCTTCCAGCATAATTCTTTTTCTCCTTTTTCTTCCTCTTTCTTCGTTCTGTTCTGTTTCTCCTCATTCTCTTTCTTCTTGCTTTCTTCTTAAATCTTTCAGCTGTTTCGGCTTCCATCCTGTCTTTTTTAGCCTTGTTCCTTTCCTCCCATTTTCTCCTCTCCATTTCTTTCTTGTTTCTAGTTTTTTTGGTCTATCTTCGTTATTCCAACCTCCCTTCTTGCTCGTTGACCTTTCTTCAACCTCCCGCCTATTCCTTCCTTCCTACTTGCTTTTCTATTTATTCCTCTCTCCTCTTTTCCTGTCTCCATCTGTGCAACTCCTTCCTGTCTTTTGCTTTCTTCATACGTGTCCTTTTTTCATTTTATTCCTTCTTTCTTCGTCTTTTTTGCTTCTTCTTCATCCTTAATACTTTTTCTACGTCTCACCTGTTCCTCATACGTTCCTTCTTTTTTCTTTCCTCCTTTTTTCTTTATTTTCTTGTTATTTTTCTTGCTTTTCTTCTTTTGTTTCTTTCTCTGTATTTTCTCTTTCTTTATGAGTTGTTCTTCCTCTCTTCTTTCCCCTTTGCTGCTTCATCTTTATTTTTTCTGCCCGCTCTTCCTTATCCATTCTCCTCCCTTCCTCTTTTCTTACTACGCCTTTCGTTCTCTTTCTGCTCCTCCTCCTTTCCACTTCTTTCTGTCCTCTTCAGCATTCGTCTTTTTTCTTCTTATTTCTTTCTTTTCTTCCTTTCACACCCTTCCTTTCCTTCTTTCTTCATTTTCCCTTTCTTTTTCTTTATTTTTGCTTTTCTCCAGTCCTTCTTTTCTTTATTACTGCAATTTTCTTCCGATGCTGAGACGAAATCCAGCTCTCAGATCATGCTTTTTTCAGCCTCCGGTGCCTCCTCCCACTCTCCACCGAGGATTTGGCGGTTTTGCTGTTCCACCGGCTCCTGTGCCAGTAGCTCCTCCACCTGGCAGTGTTCCGACATCTGTACCGCCACCGAGTCAGCTCACAATGATGCCGCCGCCTCCTCCACCCGCACAACCGGCAGCGCCTAAGGGGGAGCGCTCATTCGAGGAAAAAGTGGGTACTTTAAAGCTGTTCTTGACCACGCAGAATGCTCGTAGTGAGGAGAATTTCCAGATGGATCGAATTTTGGAGCGAACGAAGGCCAAGCAAGAAGCGAAACTTTCCCAGCCGGTCACCTTTGGCGCGATAGATCCTTTATTCGCACCAAAAGATCCAATGGCAAATCAAGATGAACCACAGGATGGTTGGTGTTTGCACGCAGTCAACGTTTTCTATGGGTTTGTTTAGGCGAGTTGGTTTAGGTATGCTGTCCATCACTGGAAGACCCAACCAAGATGTGCAGAGCATGGCTCTGGCGCTGATTGGCGACAACACTCTTGCTCTGAGAGGAGGAAAGGTGCGGTAACTTCCGAGCTCTACTTGTCAACGATAGCAGAAGCCTCTTTGTAAGCACTGTCGAAAATTTAGACCGGCGGCGGACCTGGCGATCCATCTGAGCCGCAGAAGAAGAAGAAACGAGTGGTGGAAGCTAAGAAGATTCAACCGAAGGTGGTTTCCTTACCCATGTTCTCCCTTTCTTATGCTCTTTATGAGGCATTTACTTTGGACATTCTATTCTTCTCTTCAGCTCAATACGGCTCAAGCGTTAGCTGCCGCTGCCAAAGCTGGTGAGCTCTCTGATGCGGTCATCAACGAGCAGATGAACAGCGAAGACGCCACGTTGGCTTCACAGGAAGGCTTGGCTATTCGGTTTGTCATTGGACTGTTTGCTTCTAAAACTGAACCTGCCAACTTCTTATCACCTCTTGGTTCAATCAGTACGAATTTTTTAGGGGGAATGATGCCAGACATCTTCTAATGGCGAAGTTAATGCGAACAAATCGGTCTACAGTTTTGGTCCTCCGCAATATGGTAAGCAACGTCTTTACTCTTATGGAGGTGTATTGCTGAGTAGAATGCGTCTTGTTGGTGCGTAATTTTCGTTAACTTCGATTGGGAACTGGGGCCAGATGATTTATCAACCGCTTACCGCCCTCTAACGGTGAATATACCGCCAAATCCCCTGATATGACATTCATCAGCATCGGTATTTGGCGGTATTATCACCCTTAGAGGGCGGTATGTAGTTGATGAATCTGTCCCCTGCTGTTTTGGTATCCTTTTCCTGTTCAGTTATGGTGAGGGAATTTGCCCATGCGTTTAAACTTCCGCAAAAGGGCCTGTAACCACAGACCAGTTCTAGAGTAGTGGTGGCGCAGTATTCAGTGATATTTATGCGAAAATACTGTAACTGGTAGGAATGATTCACTTCATTTTCTTTAAGCGTCTGGTATCGAGGTTCTAAGCTCTCATAGCGATGTTTTGCTTTTGGCGGGTTCGAGTCTCGTCTGGTTCTAGAGTTTTGATCGCAGCAAAACAACATCATTACAGGAGCTTACAACCTCGACACCAGCCACTTGCGGCTTAAAATTGAACGATTTCTATCAAGACCCTCAGCTTGACTGGTTCCATGCTGATATCGCGGCCGGCTCGTCCCGATATACGGATGAATGCTGATTGAGCTGTGTATGTTGACCCCATTCGATCCAACGGCGCCGCTGGTGTAATGGCGTTCGGCATTCCCGCCCATTCAACAGGAGGTGCGAGTTCGAGTTCCGCCTGGCGCTAGAGTTTTGATCGCCCGCAACATCATTATGAGAGCTTGTTACCGGTAGCTTATTGAAAAACACTAGGTGCAGCTTTAGTGGTTAGTAAGCTTGTGGAGGCTGTGTGGAGGTAGTGGTGCGTGTCTGAACATGGCGAGATTTATACTCAAGTCGACTGGCGGTGCGACTTTAGAAAGCTACCAGTATCGATCGCTCGTTGTGCCTAATCGATATTGGTAGCTTTCTCGTCGCGCCGCTCAGTGATCAAAGCTTCCACTTTGGACCAGCGCTGATTCGGATAATTGAGATTAGTTATTTTTTCAAACCGCAGACGAATGGACCATGCGGATGATCATATCTTTGAAAAGCGCGGATTTTAGGATTATTCAGATCAAGGCAATTTTCGTTGGAACGGGTTTTCAGGTGATTCAGGTAACTGATTTTTCTTTAGGTCGGATATTCTATTTATGTATGATCCCGGATTTCTTATCAGAATCAGTTATCTGGATCATCCGCAGATCCACTCTGGTGAAAATCACCTTCATCTGAACTATCCTAATATCCGTGCTTTTCAAAACTGTCTACGCACGACCCTATATCCGGATTTAACAAAAAACGGATCCGGATTATCTTGATTGGCGAACTTGGAGTTTATTGTATGGATCTAATGTAAAAAATATTGAGAACGGCTAAACTTATCAAGCTGCTGAGCGGAATCGGCTGAAGAGTTAGCAGACGTCAGCGTTGCGTCATTTTGGCACATTGCTCCAGAGCGAGTTTTCTTAAGTTCTCCTCGCTCCAGATTCAGCCATCTTTTGCTTCGACGCAGCTCAGTATGTGGTATAGATGTGGAACAGGCGTTAAGCTGAGGAATTCCTAAGATTTCCGTCCTGTGCTCACTGTCTATCAAACTTGCTATCTTGAACGACGGCAGTGTACCGGATCTCCGCTACATTCAGTTGTGGTTCTCAATGCGAGTTATTCAGGTCAGCCCAGAGGACATCGACGAATATCTGGAAGATGAAATTAAGGGCGAATGTTCGAAGTACGGCGAAGTGCAAGAGGTATTTGACATTTGACAGCGATATTTCGGCGCAACGTGGCTCGGAGGAGCGGGGGGGGGGTCTCCATGTATTAAGTTGTCATCAGCCACGGGAGGACTGGCTTACAAGGTCACCTCCCCCACTTCCACCCCTGCGAGCCACTTAGCGTCTTATTCTTGAAAACTGTTATCTGTATCATAAGGTTGGAAGTGATGAAAACGACCTCGTATATTTTTACATTTTCTCTTACAAAGCGGGATCCTATATATCATACACGTGGTACATGGACTTTTGAATCTCGAATGCTAGAGAGCGTCCTGCTTACTGACTGGGATCTCGCTTCTCTCAAAAATTTCGATACCTGTTGAACAGGTCCTTATTAGCGTCTCTTGATGCCAACATGATCAATCCTAGTCGGAGGGGCCATACGGTATTTAGTCTCTCATCCCTTCTCCTGAATGTCCCTGTGCTTAAGCTACTACCAAATGGTGGCTCTCATGTGAGCTCAGAGAATATGGTGCCTTGTGGTGAAGGATTGGGCGAAATTATCACTCACCCTAGCGTGCACCCTCCCGGCTAGGATAGATTCTATCACTTCAATGAAAATGTTATTCCAACCCATAATACCCTATCTATTCAGGTCGTCATCGCAAACGATCAGACTGCCGGTGTTGTGAAGATTTTCGTCCGCTTCGCGGATCCCAAACAGGTAATAATTGCCAGCACTTTGATTGTTTTCCATGCGGTGAGCGAACTCGTTCCATCGAACTGTTGCAGGTGGACGCGGCCCGGGCGGCACTTGACAAGCGCTTCTTCGACGGGCATACAGTCTCGGCAGAAGTCTACGACCAGGCCATGTTTGATCACAACGATCTCAGTGGTTAGACGGCGCGCTTTATTATCGACGGTTGATGATTGCAATGATGACGATGTTCGTCGATTAGTTGTTACTTGGTGTATTGTTCTGTTTTTTCTGTGAAAACCTACGGATGTGTACCTTTTAATTCTTCGTTTCTTGGAGATACTGTATCCTTGAATTGTTCACCAGTTGTTATATGTACGGATCGGTTTTGTCGTTTCAAGAATAGTAGAGTATGCGTGTGAAATTAAATGTGATGTGAGGCTATGTTTGAGTGTTTGTAGGTCTTCGGAGGTCGGCTCCTTATACAAAGTGCGCGTGTATTCATACAGTCGAAAGTTGGACACAGCTCTTTTTCGTGATGTAGAGGAGGATGGACATTTCTCAATTTAATGGAAGCTTGGAGCGCGTGTAGCGCAGTCGGAGAAGGCTCTGGCTGTCGCGTGCACCCGATACAAGGCTCCCGCTTCGGATTTCCCGCCCAGGCCAACCAAGCCTTTCATCCTTCCGGGGTCGATGAATTGGTACCAGACTTGTCTAGGAAGGATAAACCGCTGAATTGTTCATCGCTGGCCACCGCAAGTCATTGTATGGCTAAGTATGCATTCCAGTCGCCTCCACGACATCTCGTAAAGGTAGAATGCGTGGCTTATCCTAAAAGGGATTGCGTAACGCCGTCCTTTATCCTTATACTAATGCAAGCTTAGAGCGTTTATTACCGGATATTGTAGGATACTATAAGCTGATCAAAAGCCATTCTGGAGGCGGCGGTTATAGCTTCCGAGGCGTTGATATTCACGCATCTACACTACCTTGCCCAATGCAATATTCCCAGTAGGAAAGCGCCGTGCAGATTAATAACGTTCGACTCTTCTCGGCATGATCAAGTTGATCTATAGAGTTGCTATGCTCGTCACGAGGTTGCCAAAATGCTTTAATGACTTACATTTCGGCTGAATCGCCTTCTTCAGACCCTGAAAGGGTGAAATCATTTAGGAATTACCCCACAAAACATCCCAACCTCACAAAATTCGATGCCAAATTTTTAAAATCCCGATTGATGGAGAGAATCCAAGTACCGTACCCCACTATAGTGCAGATTAAAATTGTCTTTCGGTTTCATTTCTGAATCTCCATGCTTTCGAATTTTTGCTGTGATGTTTTTTGGAGGTTTTTAAGGCGCATAGTAGCTTCATACTCACACGTTATGAGGTATTGGCGCTAGAGCGATAATTCCGACTGTGGCAAGCACCTGGAAATCGCAGAGTTGCTAAATTTTTTTCCCATTTTGATAAATTTAGACGAAATCGGCTAAAGTCAGGGTCTCAAACGTTCAGCTGATTGCCTTAAGTTGTGTTTCACGTCCAGCTTAAACGAGCCTAGTGCTGGATTTGCAGTTGGAATTGTATCGGAAAGATGAAAGTCTCTTTGTTCACCAGGTGATCGTAAATGTTCACTATGCAGGCAAAAGATGTGCTTCCAACTACCCCATTTGAGCTGGGGTAAGCAGCGCATTCCGTGAGATATACTGCCGCATTTCTCTTTTCCTTCCACTGATTTCTTTGCGCCATTTTCATTTCAGGTCGGACGCTTTTTGAGCAAAATAAATTATCCAAATAGGCGCTTTTAAGCAAAGGCGAGGTATATCGTCGTCTGCGACGATGCGGTCTCTTTTCTTCGCTCCTCCCCATGCACAAGGTGTGAGGGCGAAGGGATTTTACTCACTTAACTCGTCACGATTGGCAATAAACGGTTCGGCTTTTCCCTCTTCTACCTAGTCCACTGAACCACCATTTTCTTGGGCAAATACGACACATCTATCCTAGCATTCACCACATTTTGGAGGTAGTCCTTTGTTTTTAGAACGTTTGTTTTTAATAGACTTCTATAGAACAACTTAAGAAAAATTATGTATGTCTTTCAATTGAGCATAAAATTTCGATATTTTGATATAAACGATATTTTTATTTCGTTCTTAAGTGCTCCCATACAAATAATTTTTGATGAAGGGAACCGCCTTGATGAGGTTTGGAATATGGCAATGTTTACTTGATTGATAGTGTAGATGTGTTTACCTGATGATAGGCAGTGGAAAGTGGTGGCGTGTTTGTTCTATCGTTATTTGTTTTACTGCTTATAGATTTATACGCATGTAAAAAGCTTCATTTGTATCATTTCAATAGGCAATGATGTATGTGGGACGAAGTTGCGGCGCAATCTCCCCAAATAATCTCTAGACGGCAGCAAATACATTGCCTTTCAGCGCCTTACTGGTTGAATGAATGATATGATATTTTGTATGCATTCGAATAATGTAGTCATTTTTCCTTAAACTACTCCGCGGAGTTAAATTTGTATTAGACAATTTTCACTCCATTAGGCGATGTCTGTCTAAGCTTCAGATGGGTCTCATTGGCTTATAAAATGTTTTTTCATTCCTAAAAGTATGCAGATTCAAACGAAATGTGTTACTTTTTTAGTTGGACAATTATGCGATTCCAACTAAACATAACGAGAACAAGTCCACTTAAATATGACAAATCAACAAGAGCAACAGTGGAATGAAGCTGCAATAAACACATCAATTGCATAAGACAAGAGTAAACTACCAAACCTGGAGATAGCTGTCAACTATATGAAGGATAAAGGACGGCGTTATTCAATCCCTTTGGGATGCGCCACGCATTCTACTTCTACGGGATGTCGCGAAGGCGACATGAATGCGTATTTGGCCATACAAGGACTTGCGGAGGCCAGCCGATGAACAAGTCAGCGCTTTATCCTTCCCAGACACGTCTGGTACCAATTCACCGACCCCGGAGGGATGGAAGGCTTGGTTGGCCTGGACGGGAAATTCGAACCAGGAACTGGTATCGGGTGCAGGCGACAGCCGGCGCCTCCTCCGACTGCGCTCCACGCGCCTGTATCAACTATATATATTTTTTTAGTTGACCTGGAGTGTCTGGTAAATTACTCTTCTTTAAAGTCATGAGAAAGTCAGCTCATGATTGATAGAAGACAAATGAAGATTGTGCAGTACTTCAAGCTATGGTTCTGGATTTTCCACTGGTCACCTCTTGATTTGAGGAATAGACCAAATAGAAAATAGAGCGGTATGATCCTGGAAAATGGATGGTTCAGCACTCACTATGAGAAATCCTAGTTAAGCTATCCTCTCTTTCTGTCTCGTGAGAATGGTAGAGGCGAGATGAAATCAATCTTTGGCAGTTTTTCCTCAATTGATAGAGTAACCAGGCGACGTGACAAGATCGAAGGCGTTTTCAAGTGTAAAAGCTTCTTAGCTTTTGATGTTCTCGCCTCACAGTGGTGAATCATCACAACTAATGATAAGACCAGGTTTCTTGTTTACCTGATGGATGTTTACATAATGCGGCGTTGATGAATGAATCGGCTCAGTCACTCAGGTTTCTTCGCAGTTGACTGATAGGCTGCTGCTTCGGCGAAAGGACATTATGACCGTCGGCGTGCGGTGTTTTTCACTGATCATGTTCTCTTAAGTAAACAATGATAGTGGGCAGGAGAATCGCGGCGGTGATTGTTTTGCAGCTGATACCGTGCTGCTCTACAAAGCGTTTGTGTTTCCATAGAGCTGCTTATTGATTAGCATGGGTAGTGGTTCAATTTGCTGCATAGATTTGAAAGGTCTTCTATTTGCTGGATGTGATTAGAAAGATTGTTTGAAGGAGGTTGAGAAACTCAGCGAATTACCTTCTAATGTTAATTGCATGGAAATTTTTTACTTTTTGCCGAGAAATCCATTGCCAACTCGAGAGGGACTTGAACTGGAAAACTGGTGAATGGCAAAAATGAACAGCTCTACGAGGATCTCCGCGCTTAAAAGTCGTAGAAAAGTGTGTTCCACTTCTGCAAAGTCCTCGAGCCTTCGTAGTTAGGAGCCGTGAATGTCTGCTATGGAATCCCACACCACACAAGATTCGGCCCAATCACTCAGGTTTTCCGCAGTTAACTGATAGGCTGCTTCGGCGAAAGGACAACTATGAGCATCGGCGTACGGTGTACTTAATTATAGTACCTTCCAAACATTTATTTATTTGTTGCTAATTTAAAACGAGGGCGCGTGTAGCGCAGTCGGAGGAGGCGCGAGTCGCGTGCACCCGATACCAGGTTCCTGGTTCGCATTTCCCGCCCAGGCCAACCAAGCCTTCCATCCCCCCGGGGTCGGTGAATTGGTACCAGACTTGTATGGGAAGGATAAAGCGCTGACTTGTTCATCGGCTGGCCACCGCAAGTCATTGTATGGCCAAATACGCATTCAAATCGCCTCCGCGACATTCCGTAGCAGTAGAATGTGCTGGCGCATCCCAAAAGGGATTGAGTAACACCGTCCTTTATCCTTATCCTTTTAATTTAAAACCACACTATAAGGAGAGGAATTCACAAAAGAAACAGATTAAGCTGGTTCTAGTAAGAAAATAGGGGAAAAGAAAAAGAAGAATAAGGAAGAAAGGGACGGTAGAGGAAGACAGGATTCCTAAACAATTAAGGGAGACGTGGAAGAGAAATAGAAACTTTACTGAACTTTACTAAAACGCACGCAACGCGCAAGTAAGCGTGGATGCTTTCAACTCTTGCGTCGAAAAACAGCAAAAAATGCTGTTATAGGATCAGGTGTTTGATTCCTTGACATTGCAGTATTTTATCAATTTTTTCGTAATATTTGGTGTTTCGAGAATATAGCCTTGTGCGACTGTCGGATTCCGTAGTGAGGTTTCATCGCCCCTAACTTTAGTTAAATGGCTATGCAAAAATGGAGCCTACTTTTATACTATGTGAACGGTGAAGATGCTTGTAGGGGTATCCGCCTTCGTTGTTCAGACGTGAGAGCCCTCTTCGGTGAAAATGGACTGGATGTCCAAGATCGGAGAACTAGTCCCAAGTGGGAATTCCGACGGGGGACGGTGAAGGAAGAAACGTTTCGATGCACCTAAACAATAATTGCCCCTAGCAGTGAATTGCTTCGGTAGCTATAAGATATCATAACGATCAAAACTTCTAGCGCCAGGCGGGACTCGAACCCACACCTCCCTCTGACTGGGCAGGAATGCTCTACGCCTTTACACCACTGGCGCCGTTTCATCGAACGCAGCGGTGGTGTAAAGGCGTAGAGCATTCCCGCCCGGTCAGAGGGAGGTGCGGGTTCGAGTCCCACCTGGCGCTAGAAGTTTGGTCGCAACAAAACATCGTTACGACAGCTTACATCCTCGATACCAGGCACTTGACGATTAAAGAAACTGATTTGAATCGGCTATTAGATAGTTTTTGTAGCTGCATTACCTGTTGCTCCGGTGATTGCCAGTATGTGCGATCGGATGCCTGTGGTGAGTAAGAATATTTATTCCTTCGGTACGCCAGAGTAGCCCAGTGGGTCGTTTTCCTTGAAATATACTAGGAACACGTCGAGCATGCCAGAGCCGAAAGTTGTGAGTGACAAACTCGAAGTTCTTCTTTCTTTCGCTTTCTGGGGTCGGATTCCTCAACGACTTACAGCAATTTAACAGAGGAAATACAGCCGACATCTCAGATAGCGCGGCTTATCAAGCGATATGGTGAGCGATATAAGCCGCGCTATCAGGAATTTCGGCTGTATTTTCTCTGTTAAATTGCTGTAAGTCGTTGATGAATCCAGCCCCTGGTGTGTCCTGGTATTAGCGAACGTGAGCGTGAAGGAATGTCGCAGAATTTCAAAGGCGCCGGGAGCGGTGTGTCAGCGTTTCCCACGCAAAAGGATTGCTCACGCTCGTTCGTGCAGACTGCCATGTTCATGTTTCATTTCAGTTGCGGTCTGACTGTAGTGTGAAGCCAGCTGGTCTTTTCGAGCCTGCTGTTCTGGTGCTGAATTTGTTAGGAAGACTTACGGTGGTTTATCACTAGTCGATCTTCTGGCAGGAACAAGGTACTAGTGGCCATTGTAACGGCTAGCTTCCTCATAGCACAGGCCAAATTCTTGCCCATATTCCCTTCGTGATCTCATGTAGAACTATTGTATGGCATTTCCCCAAATGGGTAGGTTAACGCTTACTTGTTGCTTTAACCTTTCCAGCAAGAAAAGGTTCAATATCGCCCTGCAAATGGATCTGAAAGGGAAAGACGGTGATTAGACCACCATCTGATTCATTTAATACATTAATAGACCGTTACCCAAACCCTCAGTCTTTATAATTTCTGGCTGTCGGTATAACGACTGGCTTATTTCGCTAGAGCTCTACACAGCTGAGGCATTAAGTTGTTCGGCTTTGATGGTGATGTCACTGATGGCTGATGTCAGTAGTCGTATTCTGGGGCCGAATTCATCAACGACTAACACGCGGGTATAGGAGGTAAAGATACCCACGATGAGGTCTGCGTCTCTGACTCTGACCTTATCTCTACCTGGCTCGTATCTTATTTCTGTCCATTATACCCCGCATACCCACGGGTTCAATTGTTGATGAATCCGGCCCCTGAATGAGCCGAATTCTCACTCGAGGATCATCCCTATTGGTTGCCTTTCTCGGGGTCGCTTTAGAATTGAGTTAAAGGATGTTTTAAAACAGGTTGACCTTCTGTAAATACTCCCTCTATATTTAGTTCAAGATTCCTTGAACTAAATCTAGCGCTGTGCGAGCTCTACGTCTCCTATTGTTCTATGTGTAAGATCAGCTTTCGAAGCAAATATGAGTGGTGTTCGCTGTCGTAAAAGATCTCCATTTAGCTGCTTGTATTCTACACAAACAAAGAAAAGAATGAAATTAGAGCCGCGCAAGTCCAAAGACCACGCCTGTTTACTATGGAGGTCGTCAACTCGACTGCCGTCCGCTGGCATCGATCTTTCCTGCGCACAGCCGCTGGTCGCCTCAATTCCTCGTATGTCATAGGACTGCTCTAATGCTACGATTATGCGATGGTGTCCGCGATTTGCTCTCGCAAAAACGATTCCGGTTCGATGTCACCGTCCTGCTGCAGCAGTCGTCGAAGTGTTGTGTTCCACTGACAGTGTTTGCTCTCGTTTGCTCTCCGCTTCCAAGCACAGTATCATGTGGTGTTAGGTACGGAAGAGTCAGTAGCTTTGCGGTTCTATCCAGAGAACAGTCCTTTTCTTTGAGGTTGCTGCTTGTCGAGAGCTTTGTAAACATTGCACGTTTGTCTTTTTATTTCCTATTTTGAGATCTAGGCGACTAACAAAGAGCTGTCTTGCTGCAGAGCATGTTTTTTTTTTGCCAAAATGATGACCGTAGATGAGCCGAACCTAAAATAGGATCGGGACGTATGGTAGAATCGCCGCCGTCTATGCTACGTGCTGTTGTTCTGTACGTTGTTCCATTAGAAATCTGTTTAAGCGAATCTATTAGTTTGGGGAAAGTCTAAGTAGAATCCTTTTTTTCGGAGAATCAACTGCATAGTTCTCTCTATTGGGTTGGGGAAAATACTACCGGGATTCCTTTCTATTCCGGGATCAGCTGCATAGTCCTCATAGTTGTTTACAACATGAGCTCTGCGATTTAGCAGGTTGTCGGCTCCTCTGTCCCAGTGCTGTGGCGTCTGCGAGTCTAAAAAGTTGACGACCTCAGCTTCGAATTCCGACTGATCATTGATTTTCTTGTCTCGGAATTGATGCCCAAGGAGCGAGATAGATGGTACTCATCAGGCCAGGGAACGGTCTTAGCCTTTTCTCTGAATGTACTGCGAAAATGAATAGCACTGCGCGAATCTACGCTCTTTAAATAGTAAACATGATATTTAGTGAACAAGCAATGTTTCATTTTTGCAAAATCCTTGAACCTTACTGTAAATGTACTTTCTAATCATTCTATTACACTTTGATCTGGATCGTTAGTCAATGTCATGTGGATGTCATTCTACACTGTTTCTAATTATATTGTTCTTCACATGGATTTTAGCCATGTAGTAAATAATAATAACAATAATAATAACATGCCGAGTTAGGGATTTCGGAAGTTAGCTATGAAGTAAAAAATAAACTATGGAATATGGTGGAGCGCAGTCGGAGGAGGCGCCGGCTGTCGCCTGCACCCGATACCAGGTTCCTGGTTCGGATTTCCCGCCCAGACCAACCAAGCCTTCCGTCCCTCCGGGGTCGGTGAATTGGTACCAGACGTGTTCGGGAAGGATAAAGCGCTGACTTCTTCATCGGCTGGCCACCGCAAGTCATTGTATGGCCAAATACGCATTCAACTCGCCTCCACGACATCCCGTTGAAGTAGAATGCGTGGCGCAACTCAAAGGAAGTGAATAACGCCGTCCTTCCTTTATCCTTTATGGAATATGACCTCCTAAAAAATAATGCTTTCTTGACACCACCAAACGAAGAGCACGTCGTGAATAGGACGCTTCAAAAAATCGAATCCTTGGCTGGAAGCGTGTAACTCATCCACCTTACAGTATAGACCGTACGCCGAGTGACTACTACATTTTTAGCTCGCTGCAGCTCCTTTTGGTCGGAAGATGATTTATTAATGTGGACCAGGTCGAAATGCTCCTATAAGGATTCTTTCCTTTAAAAACAGAATTCTACAGCTGTGGGATCCGCTACCTGATAATGGGAAGCAGATTTGCATGCCGAGGGTTCTTATTTTGATTGAAAATTGTTATTTGTTAGTAAACAGTTTTGTTGAAGAGAATCCACGAAGTTAGCTGCCAACCTTACATGAGAGAATCGATGCGTTCTGTGCTACATGTTCTCGTCTATGTGTGAAGCCCTCAGGTGTTTCCTCAAAATGTTCAATGCAGGCTGCCCTCTTTTTTGCGGCGGACTGACCTAGTGTGTGAAAGTGTTCCACTATCACTGTCATTGCTGTTGTTGTTTTTATAGCAGCCGAACTGATTGACAGATGGGTTGACCTTGTTCTCGGCGGGTGCCACGGTCTTCTTATCAGACTCACTGAGAGTCTGACAGCGTAGAAAACTGATCGTGAGTTGTGCTGTGCCTTCCTTCGTTTCCTCATCTCTTCTCATTTCTCATCGTCCTTACCATACATCAGGGAGGATTGGGCACCACAGTTATTCTATGGTCCGATCTAATGGGCGTGTCTTTGCATTCTAGCAATCCAGTTTGGAGCGTGCAGCGGCTATGAAGTTTTACAAACTCGCTATATTTTCTTGCGTAGAGGGAGGGGACTACGATAGAGAATAGGAGAATAAAGTCCAATATTTAATAAACCCCTTTGTGTAATGCGCCACGACTTCCACCTCCAACATCGTGGACGCGATTCGAACGTGTGTTTATCTTGTACGGTGACTTCAAGGGGTCAGTCTATGAGCAGGGCAGTGTTTTATCTCCCGAGGAATTGAAATTTCAGTTATTCGGGGCTCCCCAAAATCAAATGGGTGCACATGACAGTCGGCAGCCTTGAGTGAAACACATCTTGCAAATGTTTGCGCTTAAGCCTGACACACTTGTGAATGGATTTATGATGTAGGAGACGTGGTTTGACAACCTTTTTTAGTAGTTTTGGTGGGGACAGCGATCATAGAACAGAGACAGTAACTTGAAAGTTTCCATTAAAAATAAGTGGAAGTATAGAGAGGCTCTGTACTTCACAGCTGACGTTTTTAGACTAGCCGCACCAAATTTAGGTGTCACAGATTTGGTGCGGCTAGTTTAAAACCGTCAGCTGTGAAGTACAAAGCCTCTCTATACTTCCACTTATTTTTAATGGAAACTTTTAAATTACGGTCTCTGTTCCACGATCTTTGTCCCCACTGCTAAAAAAGGTTGTCAAACCACGTCTCCTACATCATAAGTCCATTCACAAGTGTGCAAGGCTTAAGCGCAAACATTTGCAAGATATGTTGCACTCAAGGCTGCCGACTGTCATGTGCACCCATTTGATTTCGGGGAGCCCCGAATAACTAAAATTTCAATTCCTCGGGAGATAAAACACTGCCCTGCTCATAGACTGATCCCTTGAAGTCACTGTACAAGTTTAACACACGTTCGAATCGCGTCCACGATGTTAGAGGTGGAAGTCGTGGCTCATCACACAAAGGGGTTATTAAATATTGGACTTTATTCACCTATTCTCTATCATAGTCCCCTCCATCTACGCAAGGAAATATAGCGAGTTTGTAAAACTTCATAGCCGCTGCACGCTCCAAACTGGATTGCTAGAATGCAAAGACACGCCCATTAGATCGGACCATAGAATAACTGTGGTCTGTTATGTGTCTTTCCATATTTTTTCCATAGTCATTGATGCACTTTCACGACTATATAGTCGAGAAGAGGACAAAAAATCGCACAAACGTCATTTGTGGGGGTTATTTGAGGTGATGATCACCAATCTGACATTCGTTTTAAAATTTCGATCGATTACGGTAGAATACGGTAGTTACGGGTGAATCAAGGCTGTCGACGGCATGATCATAGGTTTTGCTCAAACTTTGTCTATGGTGGTTGTTTGGAGTGCTGAACAAGAATCTGGCATCCGGTTTTTGTATTACGGTGGAACACACTAGGATGCAGTATGTAGTCATGGCCTCAACAGCTTTAATCATTCACACCGGATCTATCCTAGTCCGGGGGGCAACATATCTAAAATGTATGTAACAAAATGAATTGGGACTTACCGAGCGGCTCCCAGAGAAGAAGAAATGACCTGAAAAAAGAAAAAACGAACGATCAAACAAAAGAAAAATAAAATCGTCGCGGTTTTTACAACCGTTTCGGTGGGCAAAGAGCGACGCAATGGAGGCATACCGCGTGCCGACCACCGCTTGACATGTTATAACCAGGATCTAACATGGTGAGAAGGGCGCCTAAAGCCACATGGCGCGTGCTGACCGCAGTCTGACATGTTATAACCAGGATCTAACATGATGAGGAGGAGGCATAACTTTGCCGGCTTACAACCGCGGCGAAAACAAATGTAATTTTTTCGTTTGTTTGTTTGTGAATCTTTCTACTTTAGATCATATCTCCTTCTCTAGGAGCCGCTCGGTAAGTCCCAATTTATTTCGTTACATACATTTTAGTTATGTGCCCCCCGGACTAGGATAGATCCTCCACACCTACCGTAATCTACCGGAGTCGGCCGAAATTTCAAAAACGGATGTCAGGTTTGTGATCAGCTCCACAAATAACACCATTGATGACGTTTTGGCAATTTTTTCGACCTCTAGAGTAGTGAACGTACAATATTGCCACAGTATTTATGTGGCGGTGCTAAATATTTTCATGCAAAAATTTTTTCATCAATATCTCTGTTTCCAGTGAAGGAAAAAGGGGTGGACGCAGTTCTTTAATCCCACCAAGAATTAGGTTAGCGCATCACAGAGAATGGTTGGGCTGGGAGTGCTGATGTTACGTCGTCTGATGTACCCTTAAACTGCTGTGTTGCCTAAGCTGTCCACATCCAATTACGCCCTCTACGATGAGATCTCGTTGAGGGTGAAATCGCTCGCGACAATCGTTTCGAATGTAGTCTCGCTTGTTATTGCCTAATGGAAGCCGGGTTACGATACCTAGTAGTCTTCTGAAGCCACACCACAGACCATCATTCGTTTTACTCCATTCACTATACGGAGAGCTGTTTATTGAAAGGGGTTTAATTTAATTTATAGAATAAATCAGAATGCTTATGACCTGTGAGGCTATTGCTTTGAAATTATAGACTCGCTTCAGAATATTCACAGGGGTTCCGACGTGAAATCAAATTTAGGTGGTGTGAAGTGGAAATGCGCTCGTCATTTTTATTAATCTTGATAAAATTATCTGTTTAACGACTACAGCAATCTAACGGTGAAAATTCTGCCGAAATTCCTGATAGCGCGGCTGATCAAGCGAAATGGCGAAACATTTATCGGACCATCCTATTCCGAGGGGGGGGGGGGGGAGGGTAACATAACTAAACACTATTATATGTGACAAATTCACTCGAGACATACAGAGCGGCTCCTACAGAACAACACTAGACCTAAACAAGAAAAAATCACAAAGAAAAAACGAGAAATTGTATTTCTTACGGTTGTAAGAAGGCAAAGTTGTGTGCCCTCCTCACCATGTTAGATCCTGGTTATAACATGTCAAGCGACGGTCAGCACGCAGCATGAGGCTTCACGCGCTCTCCCCACCATGTTATATCCTGGTTATATCATGTCAAGCGGCGGTCAGCACGCGGCATGACTCTATTCCGTAGCTATTTGCCCGCCGATACAGTTGTGGCAATTTCTTATTTTTTGTTTGTTCGTTCGTTTTTGGGTTCTTTTAGGCTAGGTTTCGTTTTCTAGGAGCCACTCGGTAAGTATTAATTCATTTTGTTGCCTAGTTTTTAGTTATGTGGCCCCCCGGACTAGGATAGATCCCATTCACCATATCGCTTGTTGATAAGCCGCGCTATCAAGGATTTCGGTAGTATTTTCACCGTTAGATAGCTATAAGCCGTTGACGAATCTGGCCCCTCGTGGTCATAGGCTGGTCTGAAAACTAGTGGTGCCGTTCAGTTTGATATGGCAAAACTCGTCAGTATCCAGGCTATATGGGGAACTCTACAAACCTGTATCACTCCAGCAAACAACTTCACGTCGCGTAATCAAGCCTGTCAAAGGTGGTCTTGTCCTACGTTGCTCGTTATCTTATGTTACATCAGGCTGTATATGTTTGCTACTCCGAACTTGAACTCCATCAGATTAGCGCCATTGTAAGTTGGGTTCGAAAGGTTCAGAGAACGAGCAGATCTCTGGCTTTTTAGGTTGCCTAGAGCAGAGCTTGCCGATTCTTTTATGTATTGAAGCAAGTGCTTTCTTAAGTTCTTGTACTTAAAGTACTTTAATTAAGTTGGCCTGAAGCTTGATAGGGGTAGGGAATACCCCTATCACGCAAAAAACCAACTTTTTTGATTCTCTATGCTTGACACAGTGGTCATAGAGAGTGACGTTTCCCTTGGGTCATCCATCGTTCAGGTAATAACTGTCATTTCTCGTACCAATCCTAGTTTTCCGGGGGTAGCAGCTCACCATGTAAGGCGCACTGAATTTTTTGCTTTCATGTTCCTTTTTCTCGTCTTTTGGTTATATCAGTCCTTTCTGGTATTGGTATTTTGGAAGGAACTTTTAGATAAATGAATAGAGAGAAGTTTCGGGGTTGCACAAGAGGTACTTATCGTTAACTTCGCAAAGGTGGCTGGCTGTTGGCTTCAAAACGTCTGGAACCTGTTTACTTTGCTTTCCTGCTAAAATATACTATATTAAACCGCTAAAATTCCCAGTGTGTTCATTGCTGAAGGTAGGTAGTGAGTGTTAGAAGTCGTTAGCTGTCTACCAAGATTTTTATAAAGGCTAACATTTCGCTATCTTCACCTTGAGGTCCATCAGGAGGCTAAACTAGGACAATTGGAAGTTTTTCCGGTGGTCTTAGGCTGGCCAAAAATTCCTTCTTCAGGGCCGAGAAAAGTTGGAAGTGATTTAAGCAAACAACTCCCCACCCAGACACCGTTTCATCTTTTGCTCCATACTTTTGTTGAGGATACTAGGGTTAAGACCATAAGTGAACTTTGCGAAGTACGACTAATCTTACAAGTGTTTGTCAGGACGGTACTAAGCGGGCTGGTACCCGCTTCACGCCGGCCACATACCTTAAAATGAATAAATTAGATCCGGAGTCCTCCGCATCAACGGGTCCAGTGTTCCACGACCATGTGCAATCTCGGAGCGGGCAACAGCCGCCAGGGTTTTTCTAAAA
The DNA here is from genome assembly GCA_947396885.1 of Heligmosomoides polygyrus polygyrus. Classification (NCBI taxonomy): domain Eukaryota; kingdom Metazoa; phylum Nematoda; class Chromadorea; order Rhabditida; family Heligmosomidae; genus Heligmosomoides; species Heligmosomoides polygyrus. The sequence goes on along the minus strand of OX377204.1, from coordinate 84,064,467 downwards.
CGTTCGGAACATTTCTAGGAAAAGCGTTGAAACTGAGGCAGTGCCAAAGTGGTCATACTGCGGCAGGACTTATATGCAATCAGGCTTTTGTCGCTATCATATGTTATCGATTCCCTTCTAAGTGCAGATCTGCTGAGTGTTCATCTGTTGGTGTTTGTTTGCGTAGTGCAACGTGCGCACGAGAAGTTTTTGCGGAATTGACAGCCGCCTGCCTGCTGTTGGGCGTGTCAATTCGTCGGCGATCAGAGTAGCATCTGCATCTATTCGTGCTGTGCTGCCAGACTGGAGCCGGAATGAAGTCGTGCTGTTCGTGCTGTGCTTCTAAGCGTTCGCCACGCGTACGTTAACGTTTTATCATTCCTGTGTATTTCCTGTTAGCACTCCACGAGTTATAGTAGTGGTTAATACAATGTAATGAATTTAGTGAGACTTATTTTGACCGACAAATTTTCTTCCGAATTAGGTTAAGAGAATTAAGATCTCGGTAGAAACACGCTATTGTGCTGAGAACCTATCGTTTCCTGTTTGTAAGGCGAAGTACATTGCCAGTTCATATGCGACGAACTACGCGCGCGTGAAATGCATGCATGTAATCTCCATGAATTGATTCGTCGCGGGAGAGAATCGATGCGTGCAAGCTGGCGACAGATGACATCGTGGGCAAAGTATGGACGGGCCGCTAGGCAGTGAGATGGTGCAGATTTGTTGACTGTGTGATTCTGTAGGAGGAGTTGAAACCAAGGGTGTCCACCAGGGATGAGCGGATTAACCGTTATCCGTTATCCGTTGTCCGGTTTCCGGGGGGGGGGGGTTGGCCTATCCGTTTTGTTTTTCGTTATCCGGCGATTTTGGGCCGGATAACGAACAACAAATTACATGACTCCTAGGTTTGAACGCGGTGATGGGTGGACTATGTAAAGGATCCTTCACGATCGTAAGAGTGGTCGTAAACAACGAAAGTCGCTCAAATCCAGGAGGGTTAGTTGTGGCATTTCCCCACTTGAGAACTGGTTACATAGCTTTACAGATACCTCAATTCTATCCTTTCAGAGTCGCTAAGCATGTGCCATACAATCATGAGGCCTACTAAGCATAGCATTGCTCATTCATCTCAAGTCATGCATACCAAGAAGGCATACAAACTGCTATTAGCGACCGTTAAAAGTGCAGGGCCTGGCTCAACCTAGAATGAATTTTTACCGCCGACCTTTGCGCCGTGTCACATGTGGCTCCACGACTGCAGTGTGTTCGATTCGCTTGCATGCGGTAGAGGTGTGCTTTTAGTCATATGCTGTTTGAACTACCAAACAAATACCGCAATACAGCAGTGAATACGAGCGAAATGGAAATAGGTTCAATTCGGATACATTGAGGGAGCGACTTCCCCATTAAACATTTCAGCCGTGCAACAAACTGTACTAAATAAACTTAGAATCGCGGGTGCTGCAAGACATGCAGATTCGTTATATTTGTGAGTTTTCTAGTGAAGTTTTCAAGTTCTCTATTACACAGGGAACCACTTCCTTTTTGGAATGCGTTGGATAATTCTGCCTTTCTGGATGTCATGAGTCCTTAAATGTCTGATTGGCCTACACAATTGCTTGCTGTTATCACCAGATAAAAGTTAGTATTGTATCTATCCCAGATAATTCCATGCTCAAGTACCTTAGATCCTGGGTTCTATAGGGCAGCAACAACAATAACGGTTCTTGTAATGGTGTAGAATCAAGATTGTTATGTGGACCTTATTCGGCTGGACGTTCCCGCCTTCTTCATAGCATGGAAAAGTCAAGAAACATCGGGAGAATTGCTCTTATGAGGATCATTCTATTTTTCAGCAGCTTTAATTGGAAAAAGAACTAGGCGGCTGATAAATAGAACAATACAAGCAACCGTATCGAAACAGGTGAAGGGCTGGAATGTTGCTCTTTGTTTGCCTTTCTTCTGATCAGCAGAAAATCTCATAGGGTGTCGTTAATCTGGTAACTGCACTACTTTTAAAAAACACTATCAAAAGGTCTGAGAATGGCTAATAAATTAACAGTGCTTCAACACCTGATCTGTCGTTGAAATTAGATAAATTTAAAACGAGTTTTAATTTTTGTTGTTTGTTCGTTATCCGTTTTTCCGTTATCCGGCCATTTTCTAGAAAAATTAGCCGTTATCCGTTATCCGGGTTTCAAAATCCCATTATCCGCTCATTGCTGGTGTCCACACTCATTTTTCTCCATAAATCCTGGCGATTCGCCTAAAATTTTCCATGTTCGACTGTCGTTTAATCTTGGCATAATATTGATCAGTATTAATATATCCAAGTGTTGCAGCTGGCGAACCAAAATTAGTATATATCCTTTATTCCAGCTAACTTTTTGGCGTAACCACCTTCTTCAGATCCTGGAAGAGTCAAATAGAGTTTGAAAAAGCAGATATAAGCCCACTTTGCCTTCAGTGGAACTACCAGATATGGAAGAGGTCACTGTGGACACCTTCCCTAGGCTTGCACCCGGCCTTAATCTCCTCACACGAGAGGTCTGTGAGGTTAACCCAACGTTACTCAACAAGACCTATATGATCTTGTAGGGCATCTAGCAAGGAGCACAGATGTGAAGGTTGTTTTTACTGCGGGCTCCTGGATGGTCCAAAAATGGCAGAAAATTATTGTCTAGTAAGCCCGTTGCGGCTTGCAACAGGCTCGAGAGGAATGGAGACCACCGAGTTAACTCGTGCGCTAAAGAAATTCTGACCCAAAGATGGGCTAGAATTGAGAAGCCTACACGAACTCGGTTTTGAGAGTGCTCGGCAAAATGACCAGCTCTAGTTCCGACCTCACGTCCATGAGTTACTGGGCGACACATTTTTCATATTTTTGGACCACCCAGTGGCGTGCAGCAAAAACGAGCTTTATCCCTGTGCTCCCTGTCAGATGTCGTCGGCACCATATTGGTTTTGTAGAGATCGATGGACTAATTTCATAGGTGTCCCTTGTCGGAACCATCAAGCTCACAGTTAATCTGAATCTGACTTTTTGGCCAATTTCTGAATCTCCTAAGCCCTTGATCGTCCACGAAAATACCTGTTCGAGATTACTTTAGAAGCGATGCCCTGAAATATCATGTTTTTGAGGTTGACTGTGGCTGTGTTCGACCATTTTTCACTCATGCGTAGGGTAACTACGATGTTATAGCTTGCTCGTGACCTCTTCTCACAATTAGAAGTATTATATTCCCGTTGCAGATGACGTCAGCCGTGTCAGGATGCAAGTTTTGCGATATAGCGAACTACAAGAAAAATCTCCATCTCAGGGAGTCGGATAAGGTATGCTCTCAGGTCTTACCATTAGTCCTTGCTATTCTGGCTTCCAGACATTGAAGTCAACACCGATTCGAATAATTCGAATCCGTCTTTTTTTTCAAACGCGGTTAAAATATCTTGCGAATAATGGCATTATTGATAGGCCATGAGGTCTTGGAATGATTCGAATAAGAGTAGCCTTAACACAAAGGATTTTTGGATGATCCAAATAGTTGATTTATCTTCGGATCTCACATCGGGTAGGACATCAAATTTTTTGATCGAAATCAGTTTTTCTGAATTATTCGAAAATCCGAGTTGCTAAAAATCACCCCTATCTGAACTTCCCTGCGATTCGAACTTTCTAAAACTCCCACTGTTTGCACAGTCGTTTTTACCAAAGTTTGGAAAAATGGCGGATCCGAGTTAGAAATAGAATCCAATGTGTACTACGAAGGCGTACTTTGCTATATTATGTTCTCTTTCGCTGAAGACTTTGCGCATGTAAAGATGCAATAAAAATAGTGTCTGGCACTGTTTTGAATGCGGTTATGAACAAATGGTGGATCTGTATTATTGCTGTTTTTTTTCTAATCCAGTGGTTGCAATGCTTATTTGATACCCTAATATATATGAAAAGGGTGAACAGGTTCAGTGTTATTTCATTGGGTGTGTAATAGTGTCTCTTTGAATCGAGAGCGAGAAATCGATCCATGTACAAAGTACAGTAGTAAACGGCGTAGAAAAACGACGAAAACTGGCACCAATGACTCGTAACGCGACAAATGGCCTATTTAGTCAGTGTATGAATTCTTGTCACCTGATAGGGTACAGGTATCTAGCGCTACGGTATGTCAATGCTTCTGTGTCGGAAGAGGTTGTAAGGTGGGTCAGTTGTATTTAGCGCGTGTTGCGCAGTAAGAGGAAGTGCCGGCTGGTCTGCACCCGATACCAGGTTCTTGGTTCGGATCTCCCGTTTACGTCAAGCAAGGCTTCCATCCTTCTAGGGTCGGTGAATTGGTACCAGACTTGTCTGGAAAGGATAAAGCGCTGACTTGTTTATCGGCTGGCCACCGATAGTCATTGTATGGCCAAATACGCACTCAAATCGACTCATCTACATCCCGTAGAAGTAGACTGCATGGCGCATGCCAGAAGATTGGATGGCGCCGTTCTTTGTTCTTTGTCAGTTTTATTGAGCGACCTGAGCGTTTCGACTCCTTCGTCGTCAGTAGCGGTGTGGTGACTAACGCTAACGCCTCACTTAATGGAGGTCACTCGATTATATCCAATGAAGTGCACATTGCTGGAATCAGATTAACATGATCTACCCAGTGGCATAAAAATCTTATAACAGGTTTCTCTATTTTTGCTTTTTGAATGGAGAGCGCAGTGGTCTTAGAGTTTAAACATTAACAAAAGGCACTCCTATTCGCAGGTATGGGACTGGCCCTCATTTTCGGTTGCTTTTTGGATTTTTTAAAGCTTTTGGGCTTGAGGAAATATACTCAATGAGTAAATAGTCTGGGCGTTGTTATCGTTTATACGACAACGTCTAGCGTGCTGGATTCAAATTGAATTATGAGGGTGGAATGGGCGGTAGAAGATTTCGACGTACGCAGATTGAATTTGTCCAGGGTAATGAGGTTTTTGGATAGAACACGCTTAAGCTGGATCCTATCCAAAACCCTCTTTACCACGGCTGAATTCGCTCATGAATCTAACCACTACAGACGTGTTTAAAAAAACAACGCAAAAAAAATGAAAGAAGTTCGCTACATACAATACCGCTCAAATTCTTTGCAAATAAGACGCTTTGCGACGGATTAATCCGCCACAAAGCGTCTTATTTGCAAAGAATTTGAGCGGTATTGTATGACAGTGGAGCTCGAGCACTCTCTATAAATTAGATTACGGGGGAACGCAAGTGGATCTGCGGCTGAGTGATATTCCCCAACGTCTCTGCTCTTCATTGTTTCCTATCAAAGTAGCCCAGTACGCTCTTTTCGAGAGTTCGAAATGTGTTGGGAATGATAGGATACACACTAGTTGTCATCTGTAGCCAGTGCTTTCCTGTAGCGACCACAAGGATGAAGTGTCCGTTGTTCTAAGAAGCGGTGTAGTACAGTCATCATACACGGCATGCATCACCTCGCTACCACCGTTGGAAGTCTTGTCTATGGAGGAAGTCTGACGATTCCAGAACTCAAGGTAGTCGTTTGGACTACTGTTTGATGAACACAGCGAATGGGGTAGTCATCTTATATTCAGGCTCTATAGCACGTCCAGTGTCGCCTTGTGGTGCTGGGGTCTAGCATTGATGATGAACGTTCTTCTGTGTAGAAAGGAACGAGGATTAGGTTGACTGTGGCAGCAGTGTCGGTCTAGATGCTGTAGTAAAAAAGGAGGTCGGTCCCGATGCTGCAGCACAAGTCATCTGAAGAAAAAAGAACGAATGCAGCCCCTTCTTGCATCGCTTTGATCGCTTGGGAACGATCTGTTACCCGTCGTCTGTTTGGTGCCACTACAACATCGTGTAAGCATTCTCTGCGGTTTATCCTACACAATAACGCACCTTGTCAAGGTCATTGTTCTTCTGCAGTCAAGGGGCATGAGAATAGTTCTAAGGCGTCTAAGGCGTTTGTTCTCGTAAGGATAGGATAAAGGAGGTCTTACTCAATCCCTTTTGGGATGCGCCACGCATTCTATTTGAACGGGATATCATGGAGGCGATTTGAATGCGTATTTGGCCATACAATGACTTGAGGTGGCCAGCCGATGAACAAGTCAGCGCTTTATTCTTCCCAAGACAAGATCGGCACCAATTCACCAACCACGGAGAGATGTAAGGCTTAGTTGGACTGGGAGGGGAAATCCGAACCAGGAACCTGGTATCCGGCGTAGGCGACAGCCGGCACCTCCTTCGGGTGCGCTACACGCGCCCTTTGAGCTGATAACGAAGGTAATCATAGGAGGTGCTCCATGATTAAGGGAAAAGTGATGAGTACTCTTGCTTTAGCCATTCCACTTACCAGGGGAGGGTTTCGATTTCCTATGGAACTTCAGGTGGAATCCAGGGTCATTTGAAGTAGCTTGGGATACTAATTAAGTTTATTTATTTATTTATTTATTTATTTGTTTATTTCATACACTCATGGGTGCGCCAAAATAGAAGGATAATCAACAAACCATGGCGAAAGCTACCACAAGCATGATGCCAAGAAGGCAATGAAAAAAAAAAAAAACGACCACGGGAGAGGGGATAAATTTAAAATTAATTGATCAAAACCGCGAAGTGTATCGGGGTCAAAAATGCAAATTCAAACTCCTGAACCAGTTCTGCTCTGTTGAAGTTCTGAAGGGTTGACTGTGGGCTGGCCGTGCGAGTTAGCTGTGGTGAGAACGGTGGTTGATGAGAGCTGATAAGATTAGGCCAGCTATGGCAGCGATGGCCTAGAGGTGGCATGCGCTGTCTTGTTAGGGGTTGACTCGTTCTAGTATTATCGGCTGTCATCACTAACCGCTGTCAATACAACTTGTTCGGCAAGCCCACAGGCAATCCGGTGAGCTTCGACAGTTCAGAACTCGCTCAGGCGTTTAGTTTTGCAGCGTTGACCTCCATATTCTTAATCGGCATTCCGAGCTCTTTCTAATGACGCTGGTCTCCAACTGAAGTTCCACGGAAGGTCAAAATGCTTCCCTGGTTAGACTCTGGATCGGGCATTTCCACACGTAAGCGAGGGCATAGTCGGTTTTGAGGAGCAAGAGACAATGGCAAAGGGAACTTCTCCAGCACATCAGATTCGCCCAATTTTGCACTGCAGATCACATTTAATAGGCAAAGTCTCATGAGATCCCATCGACGACATTGACTCTTTACCTGCTCATCAAATTGTCTAGCATCGTGCCGGTTAATCATGATTGAGGTCGATGAGGAATCCGCTGCTGTAGATCACAAGTAGAGAAAAAGTAACGAAACGTTTTGGTCGGTTTAACATAGGAATTTATACCCTATTTTTGAGACATAGCCGTCGGGCAGCCTACAGTAAGCAAGCATTTTTTCCGTGATGTTCGTTGTTTTACAACGCACGGAACACATCGGCATCTGTTCTGCAGCTCTCATTTCTCATTTCAGTGTGTCGTTATTCGTGACATAAAGCCAAAGACACCTCATCATTTTCTGGCCGTCAGCAAAGCACACATCAGCAAGCCGACTGATCTCACGGCCGCGGACATTCCACTGTGTTCGTGAAGTTTCGAATTGATTTTTGGACTTCAAGACCTAGAAGGACTATAGGTAGCAATTCTGACGTTTCAGTGATGGACATGGAGCAGACTGGCCGAGAATTTCTGCGTGCCGAACTGAAGGCAAAGGGCGAAGCCGACACAGTCGAAGACATGCTTCGTGTTGGATTCCACTGGCCACCTCTTGTCACCGTCAACCATCTGCACATGCATCTTCTGTATCCAATTAGCGAGGTGATTATTAGGTACAATTCCTTACAGTCTGTGGACCGTAAATGCGCAAAAAACGTCTTTTTCGCTGCTTTTTGATAGCGCTCTTCAATTTGTATGCTTTGAAAAACAAATTAGATGTTTGGGATGAGCATCGAATGATCTATCCGATGAAGTTAAAAACGCCCTGTAAATGTTAAAGATGTTGATTTGATCTACTTTCAGAATTTGATCTCTGGGTGTAATTACCTCCCGCAAGGGAAAGGGTCCGCCGCACCGACCAGAGTGCAGCTCATCGAATCAACATTTGTAACATTTATCTGAGGTTTTTTCTTCATCGTTCAGCACGGTCGACCACATACGCGCCATTACGAAGCTCATCGAAGTGTCGCGAGAGTACAAGCTGCCGTTGTGCCTTACGTTCATCGACCTGAAGAAGGCATTCGACTCCGTCGAAACTGAAGCGGTCATCGACGCCCTGCTCACTCAGGCCGTTCCTACTCAGTACATCAGAGTCCTTCGAGAGCTGTACAGTGGATTCACGACCAAGATCTCTCCATTCTACAACGACGTCCTCATCGGCGTAAAGAGAGGGGTTCGGCAGGGGGATACCATATCCCCGAAGCTCTTCAGCGCCACCCTCGAAAACGCCATGCGCGAGCTAGAATGGGAAGACATGGGAGTGAAGGTCGACGGCCGGCAACTGCACCATCTTCGCTTCGCTGACGACATCGTGCTCATAACACCGAGCATCAGCCAGGCGGAGCGAATGCTGGCCGACTTCGATCGTGTATGTGGGAACGTTGGACTGCAGCTGAATCTTACGAAGACAATGTTCATGAGGAACGGATGGGTTTCTGATGCCCCATTCTCGCTCAACGGAACGAACATCTCCGAATGCTCCAGCTATCTGTATCTGGGTCGCGAAGTCAACATGGCCAATGACCTAGCGCCAGAGCTGAGCAGGAGGAAAAGAGCGGCTTGGGGAGCTTTCAAGAGCGTCGAAGAAGTCGCGAAGAAGACGAAGAACGTCCGGCTCCGTGCCCACCTATTCGACTCTACCGTTCTTCCTGCCCTAACATACGCTTCAGAGACCTGGGCTATACGAAAGCAGGATGAACACGTGTCAGCGTCGCGCAGCGTGGAATCGAGAGGACGATGCTCGAAGTGTCACGACTCACGCAAGTGAGAGAAGGCCTCCGGAGTTCCGAGCTTCGCCAACGTTCGAAGATCAGAGACGCTGTCGCGTGGGCCAAGTCGTCGAAAATTAGGTGGGCCGGCCACGTAATGCGTTTCGCAGACACCCGCTGGACGAGAGCCGTTACCGACTGGGAATCCGCGGGATGTCAAGAGAACACCAGGACGCCCACCAACGCGTTGGTCGGAGCTCTTCGTGAAACTCTGAACGACCGATATGACGCTCTTCGTGCCCTCCATCGAGGAGGATCCATTGGAGCACTCTGGCACGCGAGGGACGAATGGAGACGCTGCTGGCGCCCGCTCGAGAAAGTCCATGATCAACGGGACGACAGGTGATACAGGTGATTTTTCTTCTTCGTTTAGATCATTCAATGATGATACCAAATATCTGACTTGTTTTCTAAAACACGCAATTTGAATAGCGCTACCAGAAAGTGGCGGAAAAGACGTTTTTTTTTGCGCTTTTCCGCTCAAAAAGCCAAAAGATACGGCCGGTATTGTTGTTGTCCTGAAGCACGCTGAGGTGCAGACTTGCTACAGCCCACTGCTTATTGCTCATGTTCTAGTTGGGCTTCCTTTCGCGGCATCTGACTTTCCGTCCAGGAAAGGTCTTCCGAACGACAAGTGAAGTGATCGAAGAGCTCAGAAAAGGTGCCAACATTCCGGACCCACTTCGAGGTTAGTCATTCATGTATGTAGCAGGTGCACTGTAATGGCTTCTAAGTTGACAGAGTTAGCTATCGGTTGCAAACACTTTGAGATACTTTGCAGGCAGAAGTAAGAGTTCCTCCATACGTAAAAGAGTTAATATGACCGTTTATACTTTATGCTTCCGCCCCCGGGGCGAAATTAATTACAGCCGACCGGCTTCTTATATTGCCAATTACGCAAATATGATTGCATCTGAACGGACTTCGCACGAGGTAAACAATATTGGTCGAATAGTCAACAACGGTTGGTATTATCGGACGCCGGGACATGCGTGTGTGATGACAGCCGATGGACGGTATTCATAACAGACAATCATAACAAATGCGATCCAGTAATCAGTATTGATTACGAGCGCACCTAGGAGAGGATTATGCCTAAGCAAGGGATCATGGCTGAGACAACTTTGAATGGGCAAAAGATATGAGCCCGTTTAATTATTTTTGTCACCTTTCTTATCTAGCGCCCGGCTGATCATACGTTTGTCCGAGCGAGCGCCAGTAACGCCTCCGTTTGCTCCATCGCGGCCAGAGTAGATCAGTTGGTCCAAATTGCTAGACATAATGTCATTCATTCAGGGACCGAATTCATCAACGCTTATACGCCGGTTATGCGGGGTATAGGAGGTAGACGTACCCACGATGAGGACTTTATGATAAACCTTACCGTGGATATATCAGTGCCTAGAGAATACTATAATATCATTGGCCTAGGATATTAACTGGAGGATCAACCAAACACAATCGTTTCATCAATTTTTATCTGCATAGTACAACACACTACAAGTAAACTCATACACACTAATTTATCAGATTTTAAGCCTAATGGACGACCCAGAGAGCACGCCTAGGACCCCATAGGGGAGCCCCGAGCTAATAGCTGCCTAACCTATTACCCCTCATTATCCCAACGACTACCCTCTTTAGCTCACACCTGGCCCTCTTATACTGAACCCCAAGGCCGCGATTCCATTTTATTTGGCCTCGGCAGGGAACCGCGCAGTGGCCTTAGCAAGTTTTTACTTCCACCACCGTATCCTCCACAACACTCGAATATCTTGGTGGGTATATCCGCATACCCGCGAGGATTCCGCTCTCAGCGAGATCAACCGTTCTCCCGAGAGGCTTAGTTCTACTATACGCTTGATTCCTTTCGAAATACGAAAATACGAACCGTGCCCGCCACCCACTGCGGGTAGTGGGTGCCATTTCCTTGCAGTATCTCTACCTATTCCCACTGCTTGACGAATCCGGCCACAGGTATTTCACGAAGAGCTCCGTCCAGTGCGTTGGTGGGTGTACTGGTGTTCTCTTGACATCCCGCGAAAGCCAGCCAGCCGGTGCCAGCTCTCGTCCAGTGGGTGTCTGCGGAACGCATTACATGGCCGGCCCACCTAATTTTCGACGACGTGTGCCCCATGCGACTGCGTCTCTGATTTTCGAACGTCAGCGCAGCTCGGTATTCCGGGGGTATTGCTTGATTTGCGTGAATCGGCCAAATAACTAATAAAACTTCATTCTCTTACAAGCAGCTGGAAAGGGCACTCCCATTGCCTTATCCACCACTCGGGTCCCTTTGAAATACATAAATCTATCGGAACCTGCTATTTCTTTTGTGTGTCGTGAATCCACTGCACAGCTCTGAAAGTACTCTAATGTACTGAGTAGGAATGACCTGAGTGAGCAGGGTTTCGATGACCGCGTCAGTTTCGACGGAGTCCAATGCCCTCTTCTGGTCGATGAACGACAGGCACAGCGGCAGCATGCGCACTCGCGGTACTTCGATGAGTTTCGTGACGTTGTGTATGGAGTCGGTGTGCTGAATCCTCACCGAAAGGCTGCTTGATCTCTGGCCCTTCGTCCAGCGCTCTGCTAATCCTATTCAGGATGACTCGAGTGAACATCTTGTAGACTACGAACAGCAGTCAGACTGGGAGTGGTCGCCAATGTTGTAAATCTCCCTCTTCTTCCATAGGAGGGCGACCCTGTGTTCTTCCACTGAGATGGGACTTGTCGCCGGGCTGTTTGTCCTCTTCTCATCTGGGCTCACTACTGTCGGTGGGAGTCTGTCCCAGCAGACTGGGGGAGGGGGAGGGGGACTTCACTCGTACTCTTTGACCAATGGGGCAAAACTGAGAATGGACTAAAGTATCGAGGCAACACGATCAACTGGCCTGCAAAAGGACCTTTCTTTGCAATTTTCTAGCCGGAGAGGTCACACTGTTCAATTTATTGCTTTTCTAGCTATGCCTCCTCTGACTAGGATAGATGTGGGAATTACGTATAATGGCTTTAAAATTTTCATAGCGAAGATTTGTTGTGATCAAAACTCTAGCACCAGACGGGACGCGAACCCGCATCCACTGCTTACCGGGCGGAATGCTATTACACCACCGGCGCTGTTTGATCGAACGCAACATCCGCACCTTTCGGGGCCCCATCAGCACTCTGCTTTAAAATTGTGGGGTTTATGAAGGAGGAATTTCCGGTCGCTTTCGATTGTTAACGTTAAGAACGACCTATTTTAGGTAACCCGGCTCGGAACGATGAGGTGGAACCGTCTGCTCACGCTGTTGCTAACTGAATCAGTTTCAATCTGCCCGATTCATTACGGCAAGCACCTTTCCGATTTATGACGGTTATATTGAGATTGAATTTCATCTATCTGTGACCGTGATTTTCTCAGTGATTGGCTAAATTGCCCACACTACTACATTCTTTGTCTTCCTGATTCTTCTGAATGCATCATCTCATTTTGCGAGATTATCCGCTTATGGCTTTGACCTCTTTGAAGTGTTCTTAAGGCTTCCTACACTAATCACCACGCTTACCATGTATATTGTACGTATTTGGTGTCCGTATTGTTGGAATTGGCTCCCCAACATCCTATTTCAGTCACGCCTCAGTGCGCTTTCGCTGTTTGTTTAACACTTTTCGCTATTCCACGCACAAGGAAATGTGTGCCTACATATTTTATAGCTTGTTTCCTTGTACATAAATGTATATAACCCCTACAATGTGTCCGACACAACTCATGTTGGAGCAGACATTCGGCTATTTGCATCGAATCTATGGGACTTATTGTTAGTTTATACTTCAGCCACTGAGCGACTGATTGGGACGAGGGTCACCTATGTCCGTCCACAAGGTCTTGATTATGCTTCCGACCCCGGCTATCGACGCGACGGCATGTGTAGTGGCCGAATTAATCACTCGCGTCACTCGATCAATGTGGCCACAATACGCGGCGTCGAGTCGCTCGTCGCAAAATATGAACAGACTCTAACGCGGCGCAGTCTAAGGGAGTTTTTTTTGGAAAGCGTCGTAACATGCGACGAAAAATGGATCCTTTTTGACAATCGTCATCGATCTCCACAATGGCGGGACAAGAACGAGAGTCCCAAGGGATGCCGAAACCAGGTCTCCATCCAAAGAAGGCCATGATGACCGTATGATGAACAATGGCTTGTAATCCATTACAAATTCTTAAGACTGGAGAAACTATTGCAGCGTTGAAGTACTGGCCGAAAATGAAGTGACGCACCAGAAACTAATTGAAAAACTGCCGGCTTTGGTCAGATGAAGAGGCCTAATCCTACTGGATGACAACGCGCGTTCGCACGTTTCAAGAATTGTTGTCCAGAAGCTGGGTGAATTGAGATACAAAACTCTACCACATCTAGCATATCCACCAGATCTGTCTCCCTACCGATTATCATTTTTTCAAGCATTTAGATCGTCATGTGAAGGATAGAAAATTCAGCAACCAAGATGATGTCGAAAATGACTTCTTATGTGTTAATAATTCTCGTAGCTCTGCTTTTCACAAAGATGGAACGCTAAGCTACTGTCGCGTCGGGAAAAGTGTACTAATTGTAATAGCGCTTGTTTCGATTAATAAAATTAATCTGAAGCAAAGCTATGGTCTGTCAAAGTTTTCGGTCAAAATCGGGCATTTTATATGCAACGACCTAATAGCAAGGGCGAGAATGATGTTGTAGAAGTCGTAGCATATGCTCGGATGCTGGTTAGACTCAATAGGATACACTAAGGTGGGGCGATTCAACAGTCGCTTTAACAATTGCTTCATACAGAAACATATCAACAATAACAACAGGCGATAACATTTGGCAATCTATAACAATAGACAACAACAACCATTACTTTGTAAGTATATGTGTAATCTATTGCGGCTTTCGACCGCTCTGTCGTAGTAGATAGTTCCTTAAGCTCTTCTGCTGATCTCTGAACGATCGCTGCCTATTCCTTCCTCGAATCTAAAGAAAAACAACAAGATGACACCGTCAAACAGAAGCAATAGAGAACGATCTATGAGGAAGCAAGAAAACAAAGCGAGCGTCGCCTACCTTAGATTTCACCATACCGAACACCTTTTTCTTGGCCATCTCACGATTCGTCCTTCCAACATGTGGTCCCTAAAATATATGGATTAAACGCGAGCACGTCATCCAGTATAGAAGAGTTAAAATCACCGCTGGGTGGGCCTTGCAACAACTAAACCAAATCAGTCAACCACTCACAGACTTCTTCGGTCGACCAAATTTCTGATCTTCGTCCTTTCCCTCCTTTATGTCTGCTAAGCGCTCTTCTTTCGTCTGCTTACGCTTCTTGTGGAATTTCTCGATATCCTTCAGTCGCGGTAAGCCATCACCGTCGCCGCGTCTATAAAGCTTTCGTTTGAAAAAAATACACCACAGTATAATAGCACAAAATCAAACCAGGGTTCAGATTCATCGGTGTACTTTCAGGACTGCAAGTTACTTGGGGTGCTGATCACGAGTCCGTTTTTGAAATTTTAGCCGATTACGGTAGGTTACGGTATGTATGAGTGACTAAAGCTGTCCAGATCATAATCTCCGATTTCGACCAAACTTCGCATGGGGTATTTGGGATGCTGATCACGAATCTGACATCCATTTCTCGTCTTACACTGGAGTTTTGGCCGAAATCAGTGACGATGACCTTAGTCATCCGTACCTGCCGTAACCTACCGTACTTCAGCGTAATACAAAAATGGATGTCAAACCAGTGATCAGCACCCCAAACAAACTCATTAGCCGAAGTTTGGGGGAATGCGGAGACTGTGACCATAGTCACCCGTACCTACCGTAATCGGCCGAAATTGCAAAAACGGATGTCTGATTCGTGATCAGCACCCCAAATAACCCCCCAAAGTTTGGGCGAAATTGCTTTCGACATTTCACGACTTCTGGAGTCCTCAAAGTACAATAGTGCATGTGCTACAGAGGATCACTTACTTTTCCATCTTCTCTCTGAGCTCTTCGATCAACTTGACGTCGTCGCTCTTGCAGTTGTTGCCAAGTTGTCTTTTCAGTCGTTTCTCTCCGATGAGCTTCTTTTTCAGCTGATAGACCCTGATCTTTCTGAATTCCTCCTGAAAGCGTCAGTAAATTTTGAAGCAAAGGTAATAAGAACAACGAATGCTTAATGTGAGGTCAAAGTCGGTAATAGACATTGGATCCGACGCCAATTCAGACAATTCAGATCCTCCATTTTTTCAAACTCTGGTTTAAAGGATTATGCGAACAGTGGGTCTTCTGAAGAGCCCGAATTTTTTGGGAGCTTCGGATAGGGGCGATTTTCACCAAGTCAGACCTTCGGATAATTCAGATAGCTGGTTTTGGTAAGAAATCTGGTGCCCTATCCGATTCGATATCCGATGGGAGATTCGACAAATCAGTTATTTGGATCATAAGAAAATCCTTCTTGTTAGCGCTTCTCTTACCTGAATCATCCCAAGATCCGGGACTTTTCAGGAATGCCATTGTTTGCATAATACCTTTAGCCGAGTTTGAAAAATGGCGGATTATAATTGTCCCAAACGGCGTCGGATCCAATGTCTAGGCCTAGGCATCAACGTGCCACATTTTTGGCAAGGACCTCTGCAATAACTTATCAGAACCTGTTCTTAGCGACACTGCACACTGGTCTTCTCGATCATCAGCAAGCACATTCAGGTTACCTTTGCTAACGTAAAGGATAAGAGGAAAAAAGGCGACGATATTAAGGTTTGTTTGGGATATTCTGCTTCTGCGGAGTGTCATACTCGGCAACCTGAACACGTATTTGGCTTATGCCATGATTTGCGGTGGTCAGCTGATGGATAAGTAATGGTTGATTCTTCCAGGCAAGTCTGGTAACAATTCACCCAGCCCGGAAGGATAGAAGGCTTGACCTGGGTCAGAAATCCTCACCAAAATCCTGCAGTCGGATACGCGCGACAGCCGGCACCTCCTCCGACTGCGCTGCCATGCACACACCTCGGCTATACCCTTGCGAAAACACAACTTCGGCTGAGAAACTAAACTTCATCCGTCCGTACCTGAGTGAGAATACGATTTGAGCTAATCATCTCGGCCTTCTTTTTCGGATCCACATCATTCGCTTCAGCCAACTGAGACGTTGATCCCATATCGTCATGCGACATCTGAAATGAAGGAAAATTAGTTGATTCTTGGACGCGAAGGTAAGAGGATAGCTCATCCTTACATCGACATCGCCTTCTTCCTCTTCGTCCTCATCGTCATCATCCTCACCGTCGTCCGTCTCCCACTCTTCGTCACCGACTTCTGATCCATCTTCGTCGACGTCTTCCCATTTCTCGCCTTCCTCAAGCGCTTTCTTTTTGGCGGGCGGGGCTTCTTCGTCGTCGGAGGCTACTTCATCCGTATCCACGTCTAAAGGCACCACGGTGGCAACATCCATCACTAGCTGTCTTCAACGAACGTCAACTCACCACTCATATCAAGCGACTCGTCACTGCCCTCATCCTCGTCCACTTCCATTTCACCGGTCTCTTCACGAGTGTCGTCCAGCACTTCAGCACCAGCAACAAACTCGGCCACAGCAGGTTTCGCAAACGCAACAAACCTAAATATAGGGGCTTTAAAAACCACGAAGGGTAAAAAATCAGCATCACTAGGGAAACCCACTCCCTCTCATCGTCCCCTTCCTGTGGTCGACCACGATCCTTCCTAGCCAACAGTTTTGGATTGACAGCACGGAACAAGGTGATCAGTGCACGAGCTGCCATCGAGACGTTCTTGTTCTTGTACGTTTTGTACTAAAAGGCAGACAGTAGAAAAATGATGTGATAGAGAGCATCGATGGATATGGGTAGATATTACTTCGGCCAAATCTCTAAGCAGCTCTTCTGTTGCAGCGAACGGGCAGTTTGAGAAGATTTCGCGAATAGCGTTTATTCCAACAGTGATGGCCTCCGGGGAATTCCTGGAAAATGCATAGAATATTCGGTGACTAAAGGCGGCAAGAGAAAAGAACGCCGATCAACCAGTCAGTGTTTTGCTTCCCAGACAACTCTGGTAGGGTGGACGCGACAACCCGGGCACCTTCTCCGACTGCGCTACACTCGGAAACACATTTACGACGGCTAAATTTGTTTGGACATCTCTGCCTTCGCTGCCACGTCAATGAAAAGGGGTCTAATTCAAAGACATGCTACACCGCTACGCGCGTGAAGACGTGTGTTGGACGTGCACATCAGAAAAGTCATTAATTGGAAGGGGTGTCCAACGAATTTAGCCTACTACAACTGCGTGCTCGGTAGGTACCGTCTAATCGCGTGAGTCAATCGCTGTAAAATTCAGTGCTTTTCGTTCGAATTCGTTTCAAATAAATAATATAACCGCATCTGATGAAAGGCCTAATGGGCCTGGGGGCGATTTGAACCCAAATGCAAGATCAGCGTCGGCGCATAGTGGCACGGGGGACCACCTTGTACTCAGTAGTCAATCTTGATAAGAAAGCACATGTAGGTCCAGTTACATCAGAGAAAGCCTGGTTTCAGTTTTTTAGTTCACCGTAGGGTAGAACACACCAGCGTTGCGTAAAATTTTTAATTTCGTATAACACAAAACGTTATATGGGGCTCTGCTACATAGTGACACCCTCCAACCATATTCTACCCTCACTGCTTGCTGGAGAAGTTCATTTAGACATCATTTGGACTAAATCACTTCTCTAGTTTTTTCTGGAAGACGCTTATTTTGACTCGGAATGTATTAAGCTCGATTTCAAAAGCGTCAAGCTTGTTTGGAAGAGTGTCCAAATCGATTTGAAGTGCCCGTTAATTGCCCAAATATCACTGAAAATCCCACTCACCTGTCTGAAACAAAGTTATTGGCGATAGTCCGCACCAGTTGTTCAACAGTGTCCGGAGGAACCATCTCGTGGCAGGCCTGAGCTGCGTACAGCAGAATCCTTGTCACCTAAACCGAACATAAGTCACTATTTCGGTTAGAAGTGTAACGACAGTCGCATCTGAAACACTTATATGTTGAAGAATTTGATGGTGCTGCTGTTTATTCTCTCACTATTTCGAGCAGTTAGATCCGAAGATAGAAGTACTCACAGTAATCAAGGTGTACTGGATCTAGCGTATGAGATTCCAAAGAACATACGATGAGAACGGGGGAAATCTCTTTCAAGGAGAGGATGAACATTATTGAAATTCGGTGAAAGCCAGCGAACTAGAGCACTTCTCGATGAATAAAAATACAGTGATCCCACCGCCTAGAAAGCTCGTAGTAGAGAAAGACGAAGCTCATGTGGCTAGATTGTTGAAGTAATTGAAGAACTAGTTCTTGTAGAAGAGTAGAGCGTCCAAAATGTTCTCTATTCAGCGATATAAGTACAAATCTAAACTCGCTGGTAACCTCACTAGTAATAATTTTACTGAACATAAGATGACAGAGTTCTCAAGCCTTAGTTTTTTCGTTTCAAAATGACAACTAAGTTGCTTATAGCACTTACATCCTTTTGCTTCGGCTGTAGATATCGATGCAGGTAAGAGTAGAAACTGAGAGTGTGCAGGCGATGCACTCCTATGACACGAGCGCACAATGCAATGCGGAAGAGTCGCATCTATAATCAAATCAGATTAAGGTTGAAACGAATGGAGGGACTCAAAGGCCGGTGCAAGTCTAAAGAGCGGTTCCTCACAGTGCCTCTTCCACATCTAATAGCTTCGTTCTGGCTGAAGCAAGCTTACAGGCCCATCCACAGCTATGATGTACATGCTCGTGGTTAATGCTTTCATGTTAAGTTTTTGAACAAAACCCCGCTACTAGGAAGCAAAATGAGGGCGGACCCCTTTTCTAAACTTGCAGCAGAGGACGTTCAAAACGCGGCGCGCATCCAACCTGGTGAAGCTAACCCTATCTTGAGGAATTCTTCTACCGTCCATTAAGGAAGTGCCAATACGTATTCCTTGTCAAAATAAGAATTAATCGAAGGGCAGAATCTAGCGCAAATACTGCGCCTAACAAAAAAAGGGTTCCGTAAAAACTATCACACGCCGATTCAAACCCACATCGGAGGTCAAGGCACCACTTATTAAGGTGGTGTCTGTTTCAGATAACAATAGGAAGAATAATCTATCAAACTAACCTCATACTTATCAATTTTCTTACTCTCCAACATACGGAAAAGCTTATCGGCAAACTCCTGCGGATCGTATATCGACTGTATTGCCAACAAATTACACTCCTTGCTGCGACTTTCTAAATACAGCTACAATATGACTACTTTGCTCAAATGTAATCCCTTGCCAAACCTACCTTTCTTTGCCTTTCGCTTTTTACTGATCGCTTTCTTAGACCTTTCGAAGTCCTTCGTTCGTTTTCTCGTCTTCTTCGCATGGCGGAAAGCGCTCATCACCTAGACTCAACGAACGTTGCTATTCAACGGGAAAGCAATCGTGGGCATGAAGCGTTTATTCTTTCTGCCCGCTGATTACTATCTAATTCATAATATCCACGTGCCGGATCGATATTAAAAGCAGGGATCAGAATTGCAAGCAGTCTCACTTCTTTGATGGTCTTTCCCTCTTCTTCACTTTCACTATCACTGTCGCTGGCATCGCTGTCGCCATCCTCGTCTTTTTTCGAACCCAAGAAGAATTTCATTGCTGTCACCTGAAATCAAAAATTGTAGGAATCGTGAAAACATCAAATATATACCGTTTTCACACCAAATTGAACACTCTTAATGGAAATTGGAAAAAAATCCCGGAGCAAGCTTAACGCTTTTGAAATCAAACTTTAAAAAATCAAACTACCCAAACGAGCTCCTTCTCTGGAATAAAGCCAGAGAGTCTCCGCGACGGCTGAAACAGTTTTCTGCTCAAGGTAAATATACGATTGTTTAAATTTTAGAGTTCAGTCGCCCCAGTTAGTGAATACGCTATTCGGAGTTGTACAAAACGTTAATTTTTTCAAGGAAAAAGCAGTGCTTTCGAATTTATTTTAATACGCAGAAAATCAACTATTTTCAGCGAATTTGAATAAATTAAAAGAAGAGATCACGCCATGTACTCGTTTGGCACGTCGCGATACATATTTTATTGACAGTGTAAATTCCGATTATATGAAACAGCATAGCGAAGATTGCAAACGTTTTTGTTATCCCGCTGATAACTGTGTATTTCCAGGTAAACAGATTTTTTTACTATCAATCAAATAAAAGTCGCGACGAAACAAACAAATGCATGGCGCAAACTATTATTTTCTATTATTTCAATACACTAAAGGTTACGGCTTTCTTGCGCTTTGCAACGAGCTTTAAGCCATTAGTTCAAATGAAAAATAATTTTTTGTAAAAATTCAAAGAGACTGTTCACTTATTGGAGCTGATGGTTTGAAAATTTTCAAGGAAAGTCATACTAAATTGTGTCCCCTTCGTGATGTGATGAACAATTACAGTAAAGAGGGGTAAAATTAAACGTTCATCGATCCGCTTGTAGAATGCTCCTACACAATAGAGATAGTTTGAACGCGTAACAGGCCTTTACGGCACTAAATGACTCATTCTAGAGGAGCAGGACAATTCGACTGAAGTAGTGCGAGTGCGAAATGTGGAGAGAATCAATGCGAATCAATCAGCCATTCGTCTCCCTAACACTCCAAGCGCGGCAAGGAACTAACCTGGATCTTGGGAGTTTTGTGAAAGCATGCCTCGGCAATGACATTCGCACACTTGGCGTCACGCCAGTAGCGTCTTCTGTAGGCATCAATACAGACCAACTGTGCAGCTCTCGCGACGATCGCCCGTGAATCCTAGAAACATCGTTGACAGAGACGAAGATCGCATGGACTATAACTGAAGCACAAACCTTCATTTTCGCGAAGCAGAAGTTTTGGATTTTGCCTAGTAATTTCATGCTCTTCTTCTGGTTATATAGCCTTTTGAGAAGTGATGAGATCGAGCCCATAATGAACTTTCTGTAAAGGCATTTAGAGGTGAGAAAGTAAGAGAATTTCAGAAGCTGATGTACCTGAGGTGCTTGTCTTCTAGTTTCACCAACTCGAAAAATATATCCATAAATTCCAGTGGATCTAGTAGATTCTGGTTGCGTAGCAGCACTAGTGCTTTACAAAAAGACATTCTCACCTGAAAACAGAGCATAAGCATAAAAGAATAAAGGACGGCGTTAATCAATCCCTTTTGGAGTGCGCCACGCATTATGCTTCTACAAAATGTCGTGGAGGCAACTTGAATGCGCTTTTGGCCTGTACGACAGCTAGATACTGGATCCGACGTCTAGTCGGATAATTCGATTCCGTCATTTTTTTCAAACCCGGTTAAAAAAGCTTTAATAATAACGACATCTTTGGAAACCTCTGACTCGCGAATGATTTAGATAGGAGTGCTTTTAACAAGAAGAATTTTTAGACGACCCAAATAACTGATTGATCTCCGATCTCATATCGAATATATCGAGTCGGGTAAGACATCAGGGGCCAGATTCATCAACCGTTTACCGCCCTCTAACGGTGAAAATATCACCAAACCCTCTGATATAACATTCATCAGCATCAGGTTTGGCGGTATTTTCTCTGTTAGAGGGCGGTAAGCGGTTGATGAACCTGGCCTCTGGTGAAAATCACATCTATCTGAATCGTACTAAGAATCGGGCTTTCTAAAAATCCCATTGTTTGTGAAATCATTTCAGTCAGTAAAAATGTAAATGTGTGTAATACAATGCAAAATGCTTTCAGTTTGAAAAATGAGGAATCCGAATTATTCGTATCGACGTCGAATCCATTGTCTAATACAATGCTGTGGTCAGTCGACGAAAAGTCACTGTTTTATTCTTCCCGGACAAGTTTACTACCATTTCAGCTACCTAGTGGGATGGAAGGCTTGGTTGGCGTAGGTGGGAAATCCGAAACGTGAACCTGGAATCGGGTGCAGGCAATAGTCGGAACCTCTTCCGACTGCGCTTCACGCGCACGTAGCCTAGTATATTGAATGGAAACATGATTATACTGCTTCATTGTCAGGAACCGAACCAAATTAGAGACATATAAGAGAATCTAGTACTCATTTGGTATTTGGAATGATTAGCTAATTGCAAGGTCTTTCGAGGGGCATGAACGGACCCTCGTACTTGTCCAGACAAGCTATGCGATGAGCATCTCAACCAGATACCTAGTCCTACAAGAGAAAGGCAAAGGAGGATGCGGGAGGTGGCTTCCTATCCTTAGCACGTGGAAGGGATTCGTATTCATAGCTTCGTCGAGCGGTCACTAGACTCGCGCAAATCTGGTGGTAGGCCTGGACGAGAGGAGCGCACGAGCTCCAGGAAGTTAGATTTCTGCCAAAATCGTCGCTAAAGAAGCGCTGGCAGTCTATACCTTCCCAGTAATACAGTATATGTTTTACTAAAGAAGAAAACAATAACGTACGTGAGGATCGAGGCCGCTTCCCTGCTCACGAAGTACACTAATCAAGTGCGCGGAGAATTCCTTTGCCTGTTCTGAAACAATGGAAAGAACCTCAAGATAAATGCTTCGGAGACTCACTAAACGACGGTACCTGGAAAATGTTTCGCCAATCCAGACAGAAAAGTCACAGATTCCAGCAGTGGCTGAAGTTCCATCCTATGTTGTTGCGGCTGCAGGTGGAGTAGTTTCATGGTATGGAGATAGTGCTCGAACTGCTCCATGAACTCCTTAAAGGTACCACGAAATAAGGATGACTCAGGGGTTACAGAAAAGCATTGGCTTTAATAATGAGCAGCAGCAGATGTGCCCTAGCGTGTGAGCGATAAAATGCTATCCGAGGAAGCAAAGTGTGCGCTTTCACCCCAGTGTGGTTCAAAATTTGGCACCCTTGCAGGCAAAGAAATGACAGATTGCGGTAGATCTATGCGTCTCAAAGGACACAGAACGAGGAGAAAACCTCTGGAAGTAGTAGCCCGTCAGAGTGCCCCACACATTCTACAGCTACATGCAAGAGAATTTTTATTAAATATTTGGCCGATTCACGCTAGTGAGAGAAGACCCCGGAGTACCGAGCTTCGCTGGCGTCCGTTGGAATATCAGAGATGGACGCAATCCTTATTGGTAGTGGGTGGCCACTCTTATACGATTCCCCGATATAAATAGGCACAATAAATAGAAACAAATAGTCTACATCAACCTGGCTGCCCAGGTGGAGTCAGTTCCCGAGTTCCTCCTGGTCGGAGGGGAATATGAAAAGGAATTCGGTGCAGATCTAGTAAGGGTGGATACCGTTACTGGATTTGCACCGATAACAGGTCGTCATCCAGCAGATAAAACAGATGAGACTAGTGGAATTAAAAAAATGTAGGCCAAGACACCATATAGCTACGGTACCAGATCCATGGAAAAAGACAAGTCAATGTAGCTCGCGTCCTAATCGTATGTAGACGTCAATACTTAGCTCACAAATGTTATGTATTCTCATGTGTTTTCCGTGTTACTTATTTTGATTTCGTTGATGTATTTGTTTCCTATGGAATGGGTGACTTCAATTTATGGCAATACTTAACAAATTCGGTTCTTATGAAATCGTTTAAGAGCAGCCACCACCAACTAGGATTGCACCCAGAGACGCTATCGTATGGGCCAAGTTGTCGAAAATTCAGTGGGGCCGGCTACGTAATGCGCTTCGCAGACATCCGCTGGAAGAGAGCCCTCACGGAGTGGAATCCGCTGGATGTCAAGAGGACACAAGGACGTTCACTGACGTGTTGGTCGGCCTTGTTTGTGAAAGCCCTAAACGAAGGATATGACGCCCTTCATGTCCCTCTAGCGAGAAGGATCCATTGGAGCACTCTGGCACGCGACAGAGACGAATGGGCACGTTGCCAGCGGCTAACTCGATGATCAGCGGAACGACAGGTGATACAGGTGATTTGACGACGGTTGTTGCTCTTGGCCAATTCAGCGGAAGGGTCAATGGGTCTCGCGAAAGAATGTCATCATCAAAATCACTGAGGACCTTCAGAGAGGAACAATAGTCATACTTTAAGGCATGCAGTCATAGTACCAAACAGAAAGCGCACTAAGGGTAAGGGCTAAGCACAACGATGATCAATCCATTTGCGGAATGCGCCATGCATTCCGCTTAGGCGGGATATCATAGCGGCGATCTAAATGCGTATTTGAGCCATACAATGACTTGTGATGGTAAGCCGATGTAGAGCGAGTTCAGCACTCTGTCCTTCACAGAGAGGTCGGGCACCAATCCGCCGACCCTAGAGAGATGGAACGTCTAGTTAGCCTGGGCAGAACTCGAACCAGGAAGCTCGACTCAGTGTGCACGCGACAGCCGTCGTCTCCTTCACTACCACTCACTACGTAAAAGTATTAAATAAATAGAATTGAACAGAAACTGTCTATCAAACGAACCTCTTTATACGACTCTGGATCCTTTCGAATAATCTCCATCATAAGTCCGAGGTTCCGCTCAGACATGGAGTAGCGGCTATTTTTCGGAGCAACCGCTGCAGCCGCCATTGTACCCTCTGTAATGTGCAGTGCGTTCAGTTCAATAAAAGAAATGCCTATAAATATTAGCAGAAGTAGACGATAGGAATCTCCAAAGTCATCTTGTCCGCGCTAGGTTTGACTGAACTTTCTGGACAACAAACTTCTACTGATTGCTCCGGAAATCAAGCTGATGAGAGGGAAATCTGACTAGGAAACACTCAGAACAACGAAGAAGAAGAACTGCTCGACCGAGTCGAAGACCGAAATAGTGAGCAAAATTGATAACACTCTGAACAACGAAGAAGAACTGCTCGAAGATCAACATCACAGGATAGAATCCCTCGTTTTATCAGGTTCGTGATGTAGACACTACTTCTTCCAACCATAACACGGAAATGAAAACCGAAACTGGAACTACGGAGCGGTAGCAGTTTAGAGGTTATTTGGTCAGGTGAGAAAGTGCGCTCCAATCGCGAAATCGCACCGCTCCGGAAAACTCGGACTCGTCCGCGGCGTGCTGTCGTGCCTGCGGCGGCAGCGCGCTGTCATCAATCCAAATCCGGAGGGGGGCATGAAATGCTTGGAAGAGGTCGAATTGTAGAGACAATTGATGCGTGATACTCCGCGAGGCAAGTCATGACGGACAAATGGTGAAATGTGAAGGGCTAAGAGGGCGCTCGAAAGTTTCTGCGCTCCACCGCCAAGCGCGATGTCTAAACAGAGAGGGCGCAGACAGCATCGGATCAGTCGCAGGTTGTGCCCTATAAAGCTACTCAAATGTTCGTTCCATCATCCTTTCGCTTGGATTTGCTCGGGACATTAAGCTACTGCGCCGTGACATGAGAATCTTCGGGCAGAGGGAGCATGGAAAAAGGAGCGCAATTACAAAACAGCTTCCTCTCCCAGTCCACGAACTCCTGAGTGTTCTGTGCAAATGATGTGAACAGAAGAAGTGCTTCTAGAAGTGCTTCTAGCATGAGAACAAAATTGTTAGTGTCGTATCCAGCTAGGTTTTCGGCACAACCGCGTTAGGTCTGGTTTATACTTGCGCCGCCACATGGCGCGGCGTGATGGTCGCCATAGGTGTCGATTTTTCGAGCTGCCCGGTCAATATCTATTCCGACTATGGTGCCGCGCCGCGCAGCGGCGCAACTATAGACCAGGGCTTACTCAGAGCCTGGAAAACAAGGCAAATTAGGTTACTCGTCCAAGGACCACTCTCAAGTCACAGCGGTTTAGGAAGATACAGCTGCTGTAAGGCCGGGGGCATACTTCCATCGCCGCGATGCCGTCGCAGCGCTCATTTCATGGCCATTCCGCCGCACGCGGTGGAATACATAGCCAAAGCAAACTTCGCTGCGGCCGCCGCAACAGTGGCGGTCGGCATGCGCGATGGCTTCCCACGCCCATCGCGGGCATGTCATACTCAGACAAACGAGCACTAGCTCAGACACTCGTTGCGTCCGAGCCGCGTCCCATAACAGCTGTTCCGTCCCAGCCGCGTACCTATTAGGACCGTTGCGTCCCATCCGCGCACCTATTAGCGGCGTTGCGTACCAGCTCCGTCCCACAAAGGTAGTTTTCGTGGTGAGACCTTCTCTTGCGTCCCATCCTCGTCCCACAAGAGAAGTTTTCGGGAGTTACCGTCTCATCCGCGTCCCGTCTGCGCGTCCGGTCTGGCTTCTTGTGAACTGAACTCACCTCTAGCGGTTTCGGGTGTCCGACTGATGAGCAGCGGCTCCGAAGGCGGGGGGAGGGGGGGGGGGGTCACCTTGTATGGCAGGTCTATACGTTCTGTTTTGCACGAAATTAACGATTCTACACAGAACTGCTATGTTCTACCCTAGGGGTGAACTGAGGTTGGCCATTTCCAATGTAGTTTGGCAATCATGTGTCTTCCTACCAAGACGGATAAACACTCAGTACCTAGAATATCAGCCGGTAACCTCAGATGTCCTCGGTGTAATACACGTGAATTTTCAGGATATCTACCACTATATAATTGAGTTAGCCTTCGATGACGTTTGAGTGGTCAAACCTGCGTGAGATACGCCTCCGTGCGGACAAAATGTGCCTTTCAACATGGGATGCTGCCGTAGCAGACGAAGCGCGGCCTTTCTCACACAGCGGCCTTTGCGCGTTTCTGGGCGTTCTGATTCCGAATAAATGTCATCGACGTCTGCCGTAAGCATGGGAGGACCACTAATCGTAAGGGATGGTGGAGAAGGGAAGTAAGGGGAACCCCTAGCGTGGACCAGGAAATTTACTAGGAAGGAAAGGAACAACCTGGAGGAGGGGCCAGGACGGGGAATCCATCAAGAAGAGACCAGTAGGGGGTCAATAATGGAAACAAGGAAGTGGGCCAGGAGCTGGGACCAGGAAGGTGTGGCAGGGAAGGGGGAAGACCAGTAAGGGCGGACCAACAATTAGACCCAGTAAGAAGAAACGGGTGAGGGGGAACCTGGCCTCCGGATTCGTAAGGCGCTTCAATGATATCCGGCAACACAAGCCGTTGGACATGCGGAGGAGCAACCTGAGGGCAGGAGTACTGCACAGCACAAGCCGATGGCGTTATTGGACAATCCAGAGAGTGTTTAAGACTAACGCACGGAAAACAACTTTATGCCATTAAAGTACGCAGCAGAACCTAGATGTTAGCGAATTTTAAGTTGTACAAAAAATACGCAATTGCGAGCATTTGTTATTACTAAGGCAAGGGATCCATCTAGCCGGGAGTTAGTTTTCATGTCGAAGTGATAGCGATATCTCAGATAGATTTTGATCTGAACAGCGTGCATACTTTATGCACGAGGAAACCTCGATCGACGAGGTTCGCACGTGGGTCGACAACTGCCGGCTTGGCGCGTGCTTTGACGTTTTCGTCGTCTCCGGTGGCTCCGGAATTCACCGTTAGAGCAACAGGACGTCGGTACCAGCTCCACTGAGTATTATTGTGCGACAACAGTTTAATAGCACTTTCTTATAATGTTCTCTAGTGCTACTAATACGGTTAATACTATTAAACACTCCAGCAAGTTCATTGTTCTCCAGTGTCTAGTACACGTATATTTTCACTACATAGTGGACGTTTTTCGCTTTGAACCGGACATTTTTCATGTTAAACTAGACACTCACTTAATTTATAATTGGACAAGTGTAGAATTAACTTGGATATTTTGCTAATGAGTTGAGATGTCCATTGTTTAACCTCAAGGAATTGTCTTTGATTGCTTCTAACGTGGTGGAAAACAATAAATTTGCCATAGTGTTTCATAGTATTAACAGTATTAATGGTATAGCACTAGAGAACAACATAAGAAATTGCTACTAAACTGTTGTCGCACAATAACGCTCAATGGAGCTGGTACCGACGTCATGTCGCTCTAACGGCGAATTCCTGAGCCACCGAGGCGACCAAAACGTCGAAGAACACGTCAAGCCGGCAGCTGTTGGCCCACATGCGAACCTCGTCCGATACAAGAGCACATGGCACAGTGGGACGTGATTGGGAGCAATGAATCCGCGCGACCTCATCCGCATTTTACGTCTCAGCCGCGTCCGACTAGCGTCCCGCCCGCGTTCCACTAGCGTCCCGTCCGCGTCCGACTAGCGTCCCGTCCGCGATGTAGGAAATTCACGAGACGGTAATGGGACGCGGCTCGGACGCGACAAGTGTCTGAGAGGACCCGCATAACCAGTTGCTATTGTGGGGAGAACCTGTTGCAGTGGGTGTGGCGGGGTGCGCCAATTGGCCAGGTGAGGGAGCCCGGCGCGATTACCTGCACCCCGTTGGCGCTCCTGTGGAGGTATGCCATTAGGCTTAAGGGTCGGCTCCTGTTGCTAGAGTGTTGCAGGATTCTTGTGCAGCCGTACATATATCTACATATATCCAGATCGTACCTACATATATATGTGCATACGCATATAAGTAGGCATATACTATGTATATACATGTATGGACATCTGTGTATACAGGTATATACATAGAAACAGGTTCTCGTCACAGAAGCAACAGGTTGTACGGGTCCTAGATAACGAATGTCTGAGTTCTTTTCCGCGCCGGGCGCGGAGTTTAGCGTTGGTCCTGGAAGGATCGCCGTCGCGCTCTATTGCAGAGCGATGAGCGATGCGACGAGCACTGAGAAGTTCAAATTCTTTCGTGTCGCTCTGCAAAACTCATCGCCGCGATCCCACGCGGCGACGGGAAGCATGCACGAGGCCTATGGCCCGTTTATACTTCGACGCCGAGCGACGCGACGGCATGTGAAGTGGCCAAGTTGATCGATCGCGTTGCTCAATCAATATAGCCACTATGCGTGGCGTCTCGTCGCTCGGCGTCGAAGTATAAACGGGGCCTAAGGCATTCTTCCCGTCCTTGTGCATACTTCCCGTCGCCGCGATTCCATCGCGGCGATGAGTTTTGCAGAGCGACGCGAAAGAATTTGAATTTCTCTGCTCTCGTCGCATCGCCCATCTCTCTGCAAGGAAGCGCGACGGCGATCCGTCCAGGACCAACGCTAAACACCGCGCGCGGCGCGAAAAAGTATGTCATGCCCGCGATGGGCGAAGGGAAGCCATCGCGCATGCCGATCGCCACTGTTGCGGCGGCCGCGGTGAAGTTTCCTTTGACTATTCAACCGCGTGTGGCGGAATAGCCATGAACTTAAAGCCTTCGCACACTTTTGCCGCCACGCGGCGCGGCACCACGACTGCCATAGATATCGATTTGCCTCGCGAGGCGATTCTGCGTCTCTGCCCCATGCTTAAAGATAGGGTTGTCGCGTGGCGGCGGAAGTGTGCGAAGGCCTTTAGCGCGGCGATGGAAGTATGCCCCCGGCCTAAGCCATAGTTTATACTTGCGCCGCCATGCGGCGCGGCACCATGACTGCCATAGATATGGATGTTTCGCGCCGCCCGGTCGATATCTATCTCGACCATCGTGCGCGCCGCCCAGCGGCGCGAGTATAAACTAGGGCTAAGTCCGGGGCATCGCGGCGCTCTGCTCATGGCCATTCCGCCGCACGCGGTCGAATAGTCAAAGAAACTTCGTCGTGGCCGCCGCAACAGTGGCGGTCTTTTTCGCGCCGACCGTGGTGTTTAGCGTTGGTCCTGGACGGATCGCCGTCGCGCCCCCTTGTAGGGCGATAGACAATGCGACGAGCACTGAGAAATTCAAATTCTTTCGCGTCGCTCTGCAAATCTCATTGCCGCGATTCGATCGCGGCGACGGGAAGTATGCACAAGGCCTAAGACAGGAGAACGGATTTGGTCCAACCCTAACAAATTTTAAGAACCGAGATTCACCGACTCACGGCAGAATATTGCGATTCCCTAGCAGAGCCCACCTCCACACTGAGATTGTGCTAGAATAGTGAACTGCAGCTTTAGAAATGTAGCAGGAAAATACATCGTCAAGAGTAGGAGAGTCAAGAGTAGAGTAGGGCCTTTAACGTCCTCCTCCTACCACTACGTGGCAGTTTTGGCGGCTGACGCTTGGCGCCTTGCCGCCTACTCGGGAGTTTTGCCGCCTGCCGCCTTGCCGCAGTGTGCTGATACTTGATTATCGATGTAGTGTTATTGAGCTGTTCACTAAGATCTTTAACAACTTTTGTTAAACTGACATTTCGGCGGTTTTCGCCTCCTTCGGAGCCTGGAATAGCCGGAAACATTCACAACACCACTCGCCCAAACATCATTTCATCCTTCAGAAAGGAAAAGTGAGACGAGAGGAGGCTGAGGCTTTAAAAGTACACCCCCCCCCCATTCTGTATTGCGCCTGTTTGGCTCTAGTTGTTTTTGCCTGGGATGCGCCACGCACTCTACGGGATATCGTGGAGCAGGCTGAGTTCATACTTGGCCGACTCGAAGTGACGAAGTAGTCTTTTATCCCTGCAGATAGGCCTGCTAGGAGCCATCCTACTCAGCAAGGATGTAAGACTTATGAGGCACTTGCTCGCAATACGAGCATACAGGCGAGTGACGCAAGTCCAGGCCTCCGCTGACTGCGTCGCAACCGCCCAAAGGAGCAAGTATAGCCATCTTATGGTTAGGAATTGTGGGGAAGATGAGCGCTTCAGCTTTTGCTGACGCTCACACTATTTCTGGGGATAAGCGTTGGTTCTCAAGGCCTCTTTTTAAAGGGCGGGAAGGGGGGAAGGACGCTACTACGCCCACTATTTTTAGGGTTAGAGGAAGCAACTGCCTCAGTTGAGGTTTGTCGCCACAAATTACGATTGCAACAAATACGTAGTTAGGGGCATGCTATTCATGACACATGTGAAGATGATAAGCCCACGTGTTGTTGTCGAAAACCACCAAGTCAGATTATTTTCTAGCTTCGCATTCCCTCGAAGAGGTTGCCTTCTCTGTCATAGATAATCGAATATTAATTCACCCTTATTTTGTCCTATCTCGTAAGTTTCCTTTGCTATTTTTCGAAGTGCAAGTGGGATTCCTACATATTGCTTCGTAACGCACAACGCCACTTCGAAGGCGTGTATTTGAAAGAAAGTATAAGGTGGGGGGCTCCACTGTTGCCCTACAACGCTTCGGAAATTGCTAAAACCACTAGAACCACATTGGAATAGGTGCATGGTATAGAACGCGTTGGAACAGAGCACGCTCTACGCACCGCACTCGTGGGCTGCCTCAACGGTTAAACCTACGGGTATGTAGGGGTACCACGGGTATGTAGAAGTACCCATGATGATATGTTCATATCCACCCCTTATACTCCTGCCCTTGTGTTTAATCCTTGATGAATCCGCTCCTTGGAGTGATATTAGTAGAGGTCCAAGTCGTGTCCAGGGGCCAGATTCATTAACGACTTACAGCAGTTTAGTGGAGAAAATAAGCCAAAATTCCTAATAGCGCGGCTTATCAACAAGCGGCATGGTGAAACGTTTCAGGAATTTCGGCTGTATTTTCTCCGTTAAATTGCTGCAAGCCGTTGATGAATCCGGCTCCAGAGCGAAGGTCTTGAAAGAAAATCGCCCTATTTGAAACACCTAAGCTACGCTCTCCTTAAATTTTGCCAGGACATATCAGTCTAAATAAGGCGCAATGGGAAGCTTTAAACGAAAATAAAAGATAAAAGGCGACGTTTACCAATCTCTGTTTGGAGGTGTCACGCATTGTACTACTACTGTATGTATTGTATGTATTGTGTATTGTTGTAAAGGCGATTTGTGTTCGAATTCCGCTCCTACTTAGAATGACTTGCGGTGGTGAGCCGATGGACAAGTCAGTGTTTTGTCCTTCCCATGCAGATCTGGTACCAATTCACCGACTCTATAGGTATGGAATTCCTCGCTGAATTGGGAGGGAGCCGAACAAAGAAACTGAAATCGGTGTTACCCAACACAGGCACCTTCTTCAACAAGAAACCCAAGAGAAAATGGCCCTGGTTTTTAAGCTTTTAGAACTCAGAGCGCATTATGCATCTTCAGTTGCTCAGACGGCCATATTAAGGATCAACATCCTTTCATTCTTGAAGTTTTTATATTGTTTTGGAATGGTTCTTAATTTTTAATGTTTTTTAAATTTTTTTAGAATGTTTCTGAATGTTTTAGAGTTCATGCGCTGTTGAGTAATGAGTACGGATCCAGTGGACAATCTATCGGCAGTGCTCTACGGCGTAGGCGACATTCGCCTAGAACAGAGAGAAATGCCGATTCCTGGGGACAATCAGCTCCTAATCAGGTATGGGCCTAACACGTCAGTATTATTAGGGGGGGGGGGGGCAAAAGTAATGAGACACCCCATGCCTTGTCCATATATCTCGTGGCTGGAGTCCGGTTTTGTGCTTATCGTATTTGTATGATTGTATGCTACTTACTGAAGCCCGTCTGAGAAGTTACCACTTCCGCCCTCTCCAGAAGCATGCCAAAAACCCCAGCCTGTCTCATGCCGAAACCCCAGTCTGACGAGTCGACCTGTGTCGCGCAAATCTCCCCCAATTCCCAACCCCGAGCAGCCTGGGCTCAATATTCACGCAAGATGAGAAGTACGTCTTCTACCTTAACCCTGCCAAGCAGCGAGTCTGGGTGAGGCCTGGTGACCTGTTACCGACCTTCGTTAGGCGAGATGTTCACGGCGAGAAGCATCTTTGGAGCTTTTGGGTCTGCGCCCATGGATCGGTTTACCGGAGGCTGTTTCCCAAGAGCACCGCGATGAACTCCAAGGCCATGATGAACGAAATAGAGGAGATTGGCCGGCGACTCGCTCTTATTCATTCGCAGCGCTTCAAGAACGTTCTCCTCTTCGACAACGCCGCACCCCAGCGGGAACAAGCAAGCACGGATAAGCTTGCCCCGCTGGGCTACGTTCACATGCCTCACCCACCGTATTCGCTGGACATCTCTCCATGCAACTACCACTGCTAGAGCCTACAGGACTTCCTAGTCGGAAGGGACACAAGAACCCAAGCAGTCCTTGACAACCACATCGAGCAGTTGATCAACACCAGGCTCAAGCAGTTCTGTAAGGATGGGATCAGGAAGTTGACTGAGCGATGGTAGCAAGGTCATTGCCCTTAATGGCAAATACATTCCTCAGCATCGTTGAGTTGTAATTGAGTTATAAAGAGATAAAGATTTTTTTTCATTTTGTCTCATTACTTTTGGCCCCCCCTAATAATGAGGCCGGATTCACGATGGTTAAGCAAAGGGACGATGGTAATGGATAAGTTAAGCAACAGAGAATAGAGGGCAGAGGGCAGGTTTGGTATTCAGGGGTCGGATTCATCAACGACTTAATAACTTTAACAGAGAATTCAAAGCGGAAAACTCAGATGACGCGGGTTATCGTCCACCATATCGCTTGATAAGCCGCGCTATCAGGTATTTCGGCTCACTATATATTGCAGTAAGTCGTTGATGAATCCAGCCCCAGGATATAATTCGGTGAATGATATAATTTTACCCATTATTCACCCATTTAAGTTGGTTAAGCAAGTTGTCCGCGGAACTTTTCAACGCTACGACGTCAAAAAGCTTTAAAAACAAAATATCAAGGTTAGGTCTTCCACATTTACTTATGGTTGATCACTTTTGTTGAAAATCGTCGATGTTACAGTGCTGCGCTCATCAACTTTATTATAGCTTTATTATAGAGCATGTTGTTCTGCACT
Source organism: Heligmosomoides polygyrus polygyrus (assembly GCA_947396885.1). Taxonomy (NCBI): domain Eukaryota; kingdom Metazoa; phylum Nematoda; class Chromadorea; order Rhabditida; family Heligmosomidae; genus Heligmosomoides; species Heligmosomoides polygyrus. The sequence continues at coordinate 84,030,883 of OX377204.1, read as the reverse complement.
TATGGCTTCAGATATGCATCGTGACCTGGCAGTATAGCATGGGAGGGCATAACCCAGGGCCATCTCTCAATATCTCAGGGACGTTTCTTGTTAATATCGGTATTCATCGAGATTCATTTACTATCGATTCACATCTTGCTTGCAGATCCAACCGCCCGCTATTCATTTCAACAGTGATGACGCGCTACCTACAAGTATGACACTATCGCTACATCCAATACAACAATACTGTGCAGCAGTGGCTATTCCTAGTGTTCTAGAGCAATGAAAACTTCTTATGCTATCCAGTTTTTTTTCCCGCAGCTATTGTTACGATAACTCTATTGTTAGGATGACTATGTCTGCTATTCTCGCGCATTAGCGTCTGGCAGTTTTCAGAGCCCCAGCGCAAAGGATTTATAACTGTAACACAAAATACCATTTTTTCTTTGAACTTATTTCGTCAAGCCTTTTTCTGCTTAAAGTACTTTTCTTCTTCTGCTCGATCTCCGAATTTAGATAGACCATACAAGTGCGGTTGGTCTGATTTCAGTTCCTGTGGAAGCATCATAGAGAGGTAGCGCAATGTGGCAAGTGCTCGCCTAGGTATGACCGGAATACGGCCGGACTCCTGGGTGCTATCCTCTCTTCAAGTTGCACGAGAGTGACTTCCGCATACTGGAACTCACACCATAGGTATACTGAATGCCAACGGCTGCACTTTTATTGCCTATGTCAATACATTTTTTATCAACCCTAGTTGAACACTTCGACATTATGTTTTGTTTCGTCATACCGGCACTTTCTTTTTACTTAATATTTTTCAAGCCTTTGCACTGGCTCTTCTGAAAGATCTGCGGAAATAATTTTGTTTAATCCAAATGCAGTTCATAGTTTCGTCCGAAACGCTCATAACAATTTGTTGGTGTTAGTTGTTTTGAAGCCGATTTCTGTTTTTTATTGTATCTTTTCTGTGTTTTTAATGGCGCACTAATAAATGAATCTAATCACTCCCGTGAATCACAGGTAATGTTCACATTTCTACCTAGGGTAATCTCGATCATGAATCCGGCCTCTGAGCTCTTGGGTTGCTGCTGAACAAAATAGATTAATTTAGTTGTTTTAAATTCAAATTGGATTAGTATTATTTAGAGTTTACATAGTCGGAATATGTGGCTCAGATGTACACTTTTGGAAGGCCGGTGCTATCGGGAACTATGTCGTCAAGGAGCCGATGGTGAGAGTACGGAGCTGCTTGGTGATTTCGCGATGCCATGCTCCTTCAGATTCTTGGACACGAGACCAGCGGCACAGTCGTCGGCATTGGCGTTAATGTGAAGGGCTTCGCCGTTGGCGACCGAGTGGCTATTGAGCCAGGTGTTCCCTGTCGGCGCTGCATGCAGTGCAAGGTTAGTTACAAGTCATATTAAAGGCTGACGTACACCTAGCCATCTGTACCTAGGATAGCGACTAATGGTAGAAATTCTGATTTCGATTAATAGGAGTCCATTTCCATTCCTTTTCACGATGACCGAACCGTCCAAAATTTACCTTCAAAGAGCATTCCGCCAATTCTCAAAGACGAGACATAGTTCCTAGAATCTTTACCAAAAAGCCTTTCTTTTTATTGAGCTCGCCGGACGTGCTTCAGAAGACATTCTTCTGTGTGTTCTGAAGTTCACTAACTGTCTCTGCGATTTGATGTGCACACCGAGATCGCTGGATACTGAACAAAGGAACGTAAGGACTAGCGGCAAACGGCATTCCTGGAGGCTTGTCTGATTCTCGAAACGGTCTGGATGTGATCCCTGTGCAGCAGAACTCCTTGCGGAATCCATACAGTGTCATTGATATGCATGAAAGAATAATCTTTTTGAAGAGGTTGTAGAGCACTCTCAGCGGGCGTATAGGATGGTGGTTTCTTCTCGGTCATGCTTCTTGTGAAGAAGGAACGTACGAGAGTTCCTCCGCTGAGTGAGGATTCCCCTGCTGAAGGTGGGATGTCATGTGCGGCTCGAACTTCTGGAGGAAAAATCGAGGGCGAGAGTCCCATCATCATTCGACAAAGCTGATAGCGGAGTCCAGAGAGTACTGCTATTCACCGAAGTCCCTGGTGCCCTTCTCTAGTCTAGATGGCTGCTCTGTGCTGCTTCCAACGTACGGCGTCTATAGCGCCTGCAAGGCCCTTCTGCTGCTAGCATTGACGTAGGTACAGTAGTTGAACTTCGAAACCCGCTCGAGATCCTCAACACTCTTCTGTGATCCCGCTCAGCTTTTTCCACGGCATTCGGCGTCCATTGGTGGTGTAAAGCCTGGAGTCTTTTTAATGAAAGGGATAGGTGCTAAGAAGAGTGAGGATCAGAGCGGTAGTGTACACCATTTTCACGTCGAACTGGACATATTTCAAACCAAATTGGACCCTTTTCAAATTAAATTGGACACTTTTATGTTAAATTGGACACTTCTAATCTAGCCTAAGAATTTCGCAATCGAGGAGAACTCTTCCAAGTCGAAACGAGCTTCTTCTACGTTAAACTAGGGACTCTCCAAAAAGGTTAGAATTATTTTTTGTTCAAGGAAAATTTTAGTATATCTTTCGTTGAATTTTCAATTCATCTACCCTATCTATGTGTTCTATCATCTCGTAGCGCAGAACAGCTTGAAAAGGGTTTCATAACAATGCCGAGATTCCAAGACCAAAGAACATGGATTTAATAAATTTTCATTTTTGGGGGAAAAATAGTGATTTAAAGCGTATTTTAGAGAACCGGAGCACTGCTATTTTTTATTGCTAAAGGGAGAGACTGTGCCATACCTTCGTCCCTGACGTCGTAATTTTTATTCAATGGATTATTAGCAGAATTTTATTCGATTGATTATTAGCAGAATTTCTGTACGCACAGAGTTTCATACCTGTAAACAATACAACAGAAACAGGAACACACATATTGTCACTCTGATAGATTATGTAAGTGGTATTCACACTATCAATCAAATGGAAGTTGCGGCGAACTTTTGAGCGCATGACGCGATCTGATGACTTAATACGCTATGTGCTTGCCACTTTTCCGTGTTTTAGGTCAGTGCCAGTCAAAATTCATTATTTTTCTGCTTCATGACTCGTCATTTATTATTTTTCGCTAAAAATGAAGTTCCTATTAAATAATTGTGCCCATTGGGACAAATAAACTAAAAAATTTTGAAAGAAAGTTATAATAAATTTTTTCTTTCAATGAAAAATTGATTAGCCATCTTACTGTGCCTGCAGTTTAATCGGCAAGAAGGTGATTTTTATTTGGAAGAGTTTGCTTTGATTTTAGAAGTCTTAAGCTAGTTCACAGGAGTGTCCAAATTGATTTGAAAAGAGTCTAATTTGATTTGAAGTGTCCAATCCTAAAAAAACCGGAACAGAACTCTGATATGAACCTTTCTACTTTCCAGCAACTTTATAATAATATTTTTTGAAAACCCCTACGACCTTGACTATGTAGCTTTTTTGCCCATACACTTTGCAGAACCGGGAAAAATGTGATTCAGACAGGCAGATACAACCTGTGCCCCGATATGCAGTTCTTCGCTACGCCACCAGTTGATGGTTCTTTGACGCGATACCTCGTCTTCGATGCTGATTTCTGCTACAAGTATGAGAGCTGCTATGTTACCTTGACCTAATTTTTCACTCTGTCGGTACTGTCTCAGGCTGCCCGATAACGTATCCCATGAAGACGGGGCTCTTCTGGAGCCCCTTTCCGTGGCTGTTCATGCTTGCCGCAGATCTGGTCTACAGATGGGACAGCGTGTTCTTGTGCAAGGAGCAGGTACTTCCCAAAACACACATAGAGATAGTGACAGTTGTGCATGGCAGATATGAGATATTCAGGCCCAGTTGGAATCCTGTGCATGATGACCGCAAGGGCAATGGGTGCCTCAAGAGTCGCCATCACGGACATCGTTCAGAACCGGCTAGACCTTGCGCAGACATTGGGAGCTGATGCAACGCTCTTCGTCAAGTGAGTCCTCGCTTAGGATTGGTAGAGCAGTTCGGTCTATAGCCGAGATGTGCGCAGGGATAAGTCACCAACGGAGGTGCGATCCATGGTCTTGGAAGCCCTCGAGGGTGAGCCGAACGTCACCATGGACTGTACTGGAGTACAGACTTGCTTGGAAGCAGCAGTGCTGGTAGTCATCCAAATAAGATTTATACTTGTAGCAGCAGGAGTTTAGTTTCTGGTGCTTTCAGAGCACTCGATCTGGTGGAGTAATAGTAATGGTCGGACTGAGAGATTCGCGAGTTGAACTTCCGATCATAGACGCCGCACTGAGAGAGGTCGATATAAGAGGAGTATTCAGATACGCCAACTGGTGAGAATGAAACATCTCTTGGCTGCTGGTTCAATACTTACCTTCTCACTTAAGATGTGTGTGCAACATCTTGGAAAAGTCAAAAATAAAACATACCATTTTCACTTTAAACCTGAGACCTTTCACTTCAAAATGGACACTTTTCTTTTTAAGCCCGCCATTTTCCAAGCATAATGAACGTGTCTAAAATCAAAATCAAAGTCTAAAATCTATAAAAAAAGAAAAACAATATTATTCTTCTTCGAACAAATATCTTCTTATATTCGCGAATACGAAAAGCTTCGATTCGAAACAAATACCAGGCTGTCCAATAATTCCTGTCCGAAATTTTTCAAAGTTCTATAATTTTCCTTAGAAGTGTTATAATATCAGGCAAGTGTAAAAACCTTCTAGAAGGTTCTCCAGAGTTCCACGCTAGGGGTATATAAGGCGCAGTCGCCGCACTGGTAGCTAGACGCGAATGAATGGACCAAGGTCGAATTCGTACGTTCGTGTACTACGAGTGGCTGCTGGGCAACGACACGGACACCGCGCTCGCCAGCATCTGCAGAGCGTGCAAGGAGGATGCAGTGTCCCAACGCACAGTCAGGCGCTGGTTCAATCGTTTCGAGAGCGGCGACACGAGCCTCGAGGACAGGGAACACCCGCTGAAGATCATGCTCTGCTGCTGGTGGGACGCCAAGGGCATGCTGTACTTCGAGCTGCTCCCGCAAGGCAGGACGGTCACCGCCTCCATCTACACCGATCAGCTCGAGAAACTAGCAGCCGCCATCCGAGAAAAGCTTCCCCGACGGGCCTCGGTTCACCTGCTGCACGACAACGCGCGCCCCACGTGGCGAAGGAAACCTAGCAGAAGTTGGCGACGCTCGGCTGGGAGACGGTTGCCCGTCCGCCGTACTCCCCGGACCTCGCCCCCTCCGACTAGCACTTGTTCCGCCCACTGAAGCACCATTTGGCCGGAAGAAAATTCACCAACTACGACAACCTCAAATCCGACATCGCGGACTTCTTCGAGTCGCAGCCCGGAGTTCTGGGGGAAGGGCATCGGCGACCTGCACAATCGATGGGCCACTGTTGTGGATGACTGTGGTGATTATATTGTTGATTAGACTTGTTTTTCAATAAAGTTGAAAAAAATTGAAAATGGTGAAATTTTCGGACAAGAATAATTGGATAGCCTGGTACCTCGGTATATCGATCCTGGAATCTCGCTGCAAAGTATATTTTACGTGTGCCATGTGTATTTGCGCGTGTAGCGCAGTCGGAGAATGTGCCGGCTGTCACCGTACCCAAAAAGTGAACACTGTTTAAAATTTTACAAGTAAAACTGTCATTTTTAACGGAAAATAGTAAAATAGTAGCATATAGCTTGTTTTAAAGAGCAGAAAGGAGGCCATGTTCAGTGTCAAATGAAGAGATTGCGCCATGCCCTCATCCAAGACGTCACAATTTTTATTCGATCAATAGTCAAAGTTCTGTTTTTATGAAGCTTCAAACCCAACCGATATTGGGTTCCTAGTTCGGGTTTCCCGCACAGGGCAACCATTCCGTCATCCCTCCGAGGTAGAGGATTTGGTACCAGAATTGTCTGGGAAGGATAAAGCGCTGACTTGTTCATCGGCTGGCCACCGCAAGTCATTGTACGGCCAAATACGCATTCATATCGCCTCCACGTCCCGTAGAATTGGAATGCGCGGCGCGTCCCAAAAAGAGATTGAGCAACGCCGTCCTTTGTTCTTATCCTTTTAACTTCTTCTTCGAACAAGTAGCTTCTTATATTTGCGAATGCCAAAAGTGTCTTAGAACGAAAAAGGCCTTACTCGAGGGAATCTGAAAAGTTATCCCTTCTTGGTCTCTAGGACCGGACTGCGAGCGACGTCCTTCACATATAAAGCTGGTAGTTTGTACTTAACAATTGCTGAGCACATTCAGTCTTCCTTGACATCGGGGCAAAATGAAAAGAAAAGATGAGAAGCCGTGTGCGCATTATCTTGCTTAGGGATGAGACTTCTAACCAGAGGATGACTTTGCATAGTCATGTTCCTGTTGAATGGCTGTGTAGCTGGAGTTTGCTTGCTTTCATTTTTTTGGCAGTCATTGCATGCAGTTATCACTGAACATTGACTGCTTTTCGGCGATTGACTTACGCAAGCGTGATGAGCATCAACATCAACATAAAATAGACACTTTCTAACAAAGGTCAAGTAAGCTTTTATTTCAAGAAAATGTTTCGGAAAAAGCACTCATGCAATACGTCTAAAGAAGAAATTTATGCACTTTTTAAATGAGCATAGAAGTTCTATTCCTTTTGCCCAAAACAGTGTGTGTAGTCTAAAGTACTGCAACTCGAGGAATTGATCGTATGAAAAGATTGTGCCGTATACTCGTCCAGAACATTGCAACCTTTATACGACTGATAATGTAAATGCTGATTATCTAAAGTAATGTAGTAGAGAGAGGCGGTATATAAACTCTGGAGGCCTTCTTTCTCTTGTGTCACTCCGGACATGTCCTCTCGATTTCCCGCTGCGCGAGTCTGATCTTGTGTTCATAATGTTTTCGCAGAGCCTGGCCATTGAGGCGGATGTTAGGACAGGAAGAAGAGAGGACTCGAATAGGTGGGCAGGAATCGTACGTTCTCCGTCTTCTTCTCGACTTCTCCGACGATCTTGAAAGCACCCTAAGCCGCTCGTTTCTCCCTGTTCAGCTATGGTGCTAGGTCGTTGGCCATGTTGACTTCGCGACCCAGACACACATAGCTGGTGCACTCGTCGATGTTCGTTCCGTTGAGCGAGATTGGGGCATCAGAAACTCGTCTATTCCTCGTGAACATCGTCTTCGTAAGATTCAGCTGCAGTCCAACGCTCCCTCATACACGCCTGATTAATGCTCAGTTTTATGAGTACGACGTCGTCAGTGAAGCAAAAATGGTTGCTGGCCATCGTTGTTCGCTCCAATGCCTTCTCATTCAAGATCGCGCATGACCTTTTTGTGAGATCTTGGTTGTGAATGTATAACTCTCGAATACTCTGACGTACTTAGTAAGTATGCCCTGTGTGACCAGGACTTTGATGACCGCTTATCGACGTGAAGAAGGCCTTGACACCTTCGAATGTATTCTTCAGTAAGATGCTGAGGTGGTTGTATCGTTGTCGTGTTCAGAAAAGGCGAGTGATGGCCAAACAGAGTGTAATATGGGTACCGGAGAAAACAAAGCCACCTCGAGAAATTCCTAGCGCAAAGCGGTTAACAAACAAATAGTATCGAAGTCGCTTAACTTTTTCAAACCAAATTCGAATTCGAGTTCTATGATGAGAGAAAGGATGGGATTCTAGAGGTTTTAGATAAATGGAAACGGCTCACTTAATAAGTTAGGAACTTTTAGCGGTTTCTACCTGCGTGTAGCTCAATGTCTGAAGGAGGCAGTAACGAAGCACAATTTTTAGTAAGCAATCAATCAACACAGAAACGAGCTAGCTAAGAGTTATTAGAGTAACAATAAAACACGGACGGAACGACCGTCCGGCAAGGTGCAGGAAACCCCAAATCCACGGACGGGAGCGACCGTCCTACCAGGCGCAGGAAACCACCAACAAAACCAGGAAGGATTTGACTATCACTATGCGCAGGAGACAACAAAGAGAACTTCGGATGGAACGACCGTCCTATTATGCGGAGGAGACTACAGAACAGAACCACGGACGGGGCGACCGCCCTACTAGGTGCAGCCGTCAACGAAAACTACGGACGGAGCGACCTTCCAGCCAGGTGCAGGCTACAACAAATTAAATAATTTTAGGTCAGAGGCCCATCATTCCCTTAGGCGGGAAAACAAACAGGGAACGGTATTGGCGTTGGCGCGCGATTGCCGGGAGCGCGCAGATTGATGACAGCGGCCCAATGCGAACTTGCGTTACTAACCCTCGCATAACGTTCTCTAACTTCTTATTAATTATTTGCTAAAAGTATAAGTTCAATCGTTTCATTACTACATAAAGTGCTTCAAAACGCACAGCCTCAGTTCTTCAATGCTTTTTTATCGCATTAATTTCAGTTATCCAACGGCACTCGGATTAGTTGCATCCGGAAGGATTGATTTAAGTGGTCTTACAAGAGCGCACTACCGCCTTGAAGACACTGTGGAAGCGTTCAAGCGATCAGCACAAGGCGATGTCATCAAAGTGTTCATATACTGTGATAAATAGATCTTTCTGTTAAAGATGCACTATTTAAAATAAGATATTTATTTAGATTGAACAAGTACGCCGAAAAGTACCACATTGCACTACCGTGAACTACTAACCATTTGTTGTGCTATTATTCAACATGATGACTGCGTCCAACACATAATCACTTTTAAAGTGTTAATGTTGCTGTGGAAAGGTTAACGAAGGGTCGCATTAAGAAGTGCAATTAGAAGACAGCTTATTCCGAGCACGGATATTTTAGCTATCTAACTGCTTCCCATTAGACACAAAACCTCTCAAGATTTATAAGAAAATCGAAACGGGAATTTTTTAAAAGTAGTTTCCAATTTTTCAACTCCTGAAACCTTGAGGGACATTGGGAGCTAATTGAAAACCTCCTGCCGAATCTCTTCTCATTGGTGCGTGAATTATTTTTTATTATTTAAATCGTGCATGTTCACACGCATTTTATACTGTGCTGAAACGGCCAGATCTATATTAGTTCGTAGGGGTCATCATATGGCTAAGAATGTTTTCAGCAAAATCAACATCAACATCCCCTAAATAACGTGAACCGAAAATACAGAAACAGCCTATGAAACGATGCATGAACGGCGATCCAGTGAATAATGGCGCCCCAATTTTTGAGCAATATTCGATTGTTCATGCAATTTTAATTTTCTATTTTATAACAGATGCCTGCAATTTATTTTACAGAACAGGAGAGCGAAAGTCGTACTGTGCGTTTGGTGATCAAATCACGCCAAACACCAGCTCAATATGGAGCGGTTTACTTGATTGATAGTGTAATTGCCACTTACAAGACGTTTTGCAACTGATAATTCATAGATTTCTGCTTCACTTTTTCAAACTTTAATTTTGAGCAACAGTACTAGTTACTCCAATTTATCCAAAGAAAGTTTGTGCGAAAGTAGATTCTTGAAATCAGGCCAAATAACAATCAGCCACGTTATTTTTCGATTTATGGGAGATTTCTCGGGTCAAACCGTATTGAATCCTACGATGCAATAGAATATTACAAATTGTGCAGCAACCATTTATTGAGTTGTTCGATAATTAATGTCGTTTTTTCCCTAAATGACGTGGATATTTTTATGTAGTAACGATTGCCTTGTCTACTTTATTATACATTTATTATTTTAGAGATTAGACTTTGAACTATCTTTTATCAAAAACTTACCGTCTCAGTAAAAACAAATTGGTAAAGAATAAGTTGGAAATGGACAGTCAAAGAGAGCAATATCGGCATGTTTTATTGCTTTACTTTTGAAAGGTCAAAAATACGTCCAAGCTCGAAAAAAATTATATGAAGCTTATGGTGAGGACTGCCGTACTGAATGCAGTGCCAGGTTTGATTTGCTCGCTTTCGCTCTAGAAATTTTAGTGCGCAAGATGCACCACATACTAGACGTGCAATCACTACTGAAGGTTACAAAATAGAGTCGAAACTAACTAGCGTGTGGCGACTCGATAAATGGCAGAGAAGCTTGGCATATCGAATTCAACAGTTGTCCATCGATGACCTGCGGAACAGTGGGCGAGTAAAGACTCGATGGGCTTTTTCAATGCACCTGACTTTGTTTTTTGTACCTGGACTCTATATGAAGGACGAGTGTTCAAGGTGATGAAGATGATAACTGTATGCCTTCCTACCAGGCTGTCCAATAATTTCTGTCCGAAAATTTTCAAAATTCTATAATTTTCCTTAGAAGTGTTATAATATCAGGCAAGTGTAAAAACTTTCTAGAAGATTCTCCAGAGTTCCACGCCAGGGGTATATAAGGCGTAGTCCCCGCGTCTAGCTACCAGTACAAGCTAAAATGGACCAAGGTCGAATTCGTACGTTCATGTACTACGAGTGGCTGCTGGGCAACGACACAGGCTCCGCGGTCGCCAACATCTGCAGAGCGTGCAAGGAGGATGCAGTGTCCCAACGCACAGTCAGGCGCTGGTTCAATCGTTTCGAGAGCGGCGACACGAGCCTCGAGGACAGGGAGCTCAGCGGGAGGCCTTCTGGTGGGACGCCAAGGGCATGCTGTATTTCGAGCTGCTCCCGCAAGGCAGGACGGTCACCGCCTCCATCTACACCGATCAGCTCGAGAAACTAGCCGCCGCCATCCGAGAAAAGCGTCCCCGACGGGCCTCGGTCCACCTGCTGCACGACTACGCGCGCCCCCACGTGGCGAAGGAGACCCAGCAGAAGTTGGCGACGCTCGGCTGGGAGACGGTTGCCCATCCGCCGTATTCCCCGGACCTCGCCCCCTCCGACTACCACTTGTTCCGCCCGCTGAAGCACCATTTGGCCGGAGGAAAATTCACCAACTACGACAACCTCAAATCCGACAGCGCGGACTTCTTCGAGTCGCAGCCCCCGGAGTTCTGGGCGAAGGGCATCGGCGACCTGCCCAATCGATGGGCCACTGTTGTGGATAACTGTGGTGATTATATTGTTGAACAGACTTGCTTTTCAAGAAAGTTGAAAAAAAATTAAAAATGGTGAAATTTTCGGACAAGAATTATTGGACAGCCTGGTATAATAAACGCTTGAAGTTATTTTCACTTCATTCTTTACAGCGCAAAAGGACTGTCCTGGACCTCGTCATTTGTTTCCGCATTCTTCGTGGAGAGGTTAAACTGCAAGCAAGCAAGTTCTGGTGTTCCGCCCTTCTGGGACAAGACGATGTTACTTTATCGTTCATTATCCTAGATCACTCCGTCGAAGATACAGTACCATATATAATGACACTGTCTTCTATCGACGTGCAAGATGGTTCCAATGTCTAGATCCGGACCTCATGATAGTTGAGTCGAGTGAAATATTCAAAAGGAAACTTAATGATATGGATCTTCACCGATGGCTTAGAATTGTACTAGAAGCACGGTTCATTTCTTTTTTTCAGCTTCTAATGTTGATTCTTCTTATCGTATCACCTCATGCATGTCCTCAATTAACCTCGAGGTCGTACTGCAGTTTTTTCGTTCTCACTATGCTTGGCTTAATTGTCTCTGTTCTTTAATCTATGTTACGGCTAGCCACACTCACGTCAAGAGTCCTGATTATCATACCATCTGATTCCGCCATGCCTCAGTTCCAGCTCTTGGCCCGTTGCACGTCACAGGGGTATATTGCTCAATCGTTCACTCGACCACTTTTTCTACATTGGATGAGGAATTCTGTACAAGACACGTTCACCAAGTTACAAGTCGTTGTCATGCGCAGCTGCTTCCCCAGGGCCTGTCGCGACCGCGATCGCTCCTCGGTCCGTGTCCGGCCCGGGCGCGCTGTTTCCCACGGTAGCTTGCCGATGAGGCACCCTCGATCGGCCTGGGCGCATGGGAAAATTGGTGACGTGGCACCATCGATCGGCGCGCGCCGCCTCCTCTTGTCCGGCGCGCGGCCATTCGACGTCCCGTGCTCCCGCGACGAGGTCTGCCGACCTCTCGCTCTGCACCCTTCTACCGGATGGCTACCGCGGGGCCTCGCCCCTGCACTTGTCGACCGACAATACGGACGGGAGCGCCAGGAGAGGGCCGCGGGGTCTAGTGGGCATCATGCTCACCCCCGCGGCCTCAGGAGCCATATTCACGCCGGCCACGGAGGACGCCTAGTATTCTCGCCACTGCATTGTCGGATACCTATTGGTTGCGAAGCGAAATGAATCCTACGCCGTATACTGTGTGCGTGTGTGGAGGAGCCGGGTGAGTCCCTTAGTTTCAAGGGCATTGTCACATGTATGGGTATTGTGTGTATATTTCCTTGTCACTTCGTGGGTTCCCCGGGGTTCGGGTTGTCCCCTGAGACGGAGAGGGAACTGAGGAGCCGGGTGGCTCAGGACCAAGGGGTGAGGCCAGCCGGCGAAGCTGGAGTTCCATCAATACGTCTAGGCAATACGTGCGACTGAGGCAATACGTGGGAGACCTGTGGGGTTAGGTAAGATCTAGGAACCCTCCGGTGCCTGTGGAGCGACACGGAGCCGCAAAGGCATCACGAGGAATACCTCAGCCTGCGGGGCCACCGATCGCAACATGGTGCATCCGGCCGTTGGTAAGCGATCCCGTTGGTCAGTGGTTGTTACCCTGACCGTAAAAGCGGCGCTACCACGCCCCTGTGCGAGGTGTTCCTCCCCCGCACTCCCCTGGGAAGTAGGTAACGTGATGGTCGGGGCTTTTGTGCGGGTTGGGGCCAAAAGCGCACTAGGTTAGTCCGCGCCCACTGGCCCCGGTGCAGAAGTCCGGCTGGACTGTGGCAACCAGCCATCTGAAGCGCCGGGGGTCCCTTTGGGTAGCGGGGCGCCTAGGACACCAGCGTTGGGGAACATTCGGATGGCAGACGGGGCTAGAGCTGCTCCGAGAGGGCAAAAGGACAGTGAGGTCTAGACCGCCAAATTCTGTAAGTGCCGGAACGGTTTTCCTCCGGCCGCACCTAGGGAGCGCGCTCATATCCTATACCATGCGGATTGGCCATCCGCTGAGGTAGTGTGGATCGGTGTTATGGTTGGTTCTGTCCTTGCTTGGGCCCCGCTGTCACTCTGGTGGTACTCTTCTGCGAGGTACGCGCACAGTCCCTTCACTTGTGCGCACAGTGCTCGCACTTCCCCTTCTGTTTAATACGCTGCTCGAAAGCCATGTCGCACTGGTAACATCTCAATACGCTTATTCGTATTTCCCAGCAATGGCCTCTCCTGGCCTCAGCCGCTCACTCTGCGGCAACCCTCCGTCCAGGCCTTGGTTTTCAGGTTTCGGGTTTAATAATCATCCCCTTCCCCCTTCCTCCCTTTCCTCATCCCTTGGGTATACTTTTATTTCCCCCTCCCCTTTGTAACTCTAGGTGTCTCTCGCGGCTCCTCATCCCCACAAACGGGAGTATACGTCCCGTGGGACTTATTCACTGCGCTCAGTAGGCATCCACTTACCCCTATTTCGTCAGTCCCTCTCTTCTGGTAATCACCCCCCTTCGTAGCTTCTAGTTCCTCTTATTTTAGGTTCCTCTCTTCCCTGCGTAGTTATCTTAGTAGTTCTCTGCCCTTTCTATTACCGTAGTTTCCCCTATTCCCTTCCCACTCTTCCTCCGTGGCCTCTGATGGCTCTAATACGTTCCATCTTGTCTCTCCGTTGGCACCAGCCGTTTGGTCGCTCACCAGGTCGCTATTGTGTGTGATTGGTACCATGGGTCGATCAATACGTCCGGTAGAGCCCGACGACTGCTCCCGCGTTAACATCGATGTCGGCGCGAAAAATCGAAGTCCATCCGAGGAGCCTTCACAAACCACGATTTTGAATCGTGGAGCGGGAACGGCTCGGAAAGGGCAGCATCGGGGCGCGGGACCGTTCCGTGCCAGGCACGACCCAATCAATACGGGCTGACGTGTCCAAGCCCGTCGAGAAGTGATCCAACCCTATGGGGAAGGAACCGACTCGAGGGACTTGCACAGGTCAGCCATAGGCTGCCAGACACCCCCAAGCGGAGAGATCCCCACTCGAAGTAGCCTGCTTCGTCCGGCTAGCGGAGTCAGTAGCGGCGTGGCTGCTGCTGACCTGTGCCCCGGACCGCTTGGTAAGGTATGGCAGTCTATATATGGTCTGAACACATGGCGAAACCCCTTCACGGAATCCTGGAGCCGTCGAAATAGCCACAAGGGTCTATACCGGCGTGCTTACGACATAATGCTCCGACACCCTAACATCCATCTACCGTGAAGAGTCCCAACTGTATCGCCTTAAAGTTCGGAAGTCATTACGTATATTATCCAATACGCATTCAATACGATAACGAGACGCAACATTTGTTTCGCTCGTGTGACGGTATGTGCAATCGAAAACAAGGTTTTCGACTTTACGCACACAGCAAACCGTCAAATAGACGAGCTGAGTCTAATTAATACGGTGCGTCTCATGACATCACTACGGAAGCGGTAGAGTTATCACATCACCTGCGATGGAGCCCTACAACGACGGAGTCACGGACCACAACAAGACAGCCCAGGCGAAGACACCCACGTAAGGATGCAGGGCGACGACGCGCAGGTAGACGACGACGGTATCGTAGGTCCTATTTTTCAACCTTCCACCCTAACTTCGTTTTTTCCTGCACATAGCGGTAACTCAGTAACGTTTGTAGTACAGTAGCATAGTTAGCATAATACATACACATCATTTTAGTCCTTAGTCCACGTAGTTCTATCTGTTAGCATTAGTTTTCTCTCATAGTCGTAGTCATACCCTTTGTAGAGCCATACATAGTTCGGCGTTTCGCCCCGTACTGTCGTTCCAGTTGCGTCAATCAGGACGTCGGAGAAGTAAGAACCCGATCCGCGAGACCAGCGAGTCCCGTCCGATCATGCCCTCAATGGACTCCATTGGACTCGATCGACGACACCAACACTCCGATCGAGGATAGGAAGGCCTACCATCAGGCCAACGGTGAGTCCTTAAACATATGTTTCCCGGGTGATCGATACGACATTCCGCAGTCAACATCGTCCGTAAAAGGATTACAGCGGAAGCGTCTGGAATCTTTCCGTGGCTTTAAACCAACCGATTGCTGTCGATATGCAATACGGCCGAAATGGTATACTCTATCCTGCGGTCGTGTGCAACTGACTCGCAGCCACTACGATTTGCGTGACATACTCCGTTCAATACGTTACCCTGCTCCGCAGGCTCCGAAAGCGTCATTAGAAACATCATAGAGGCTGAGCCGGGAGCCATACAACGAGAACTGACAGGCAGTGCCTCTTTGGACAGAAGTTGGCCGTGGCAGTATCGTTCAGGTCGTTACGCAGGCACGTGAAGTGGTCGGAACTGGTCAAGGGTAACACCGGCGGCGCAGTTCCTAGATAGCTTCACGAGTAGGCTCTCTCACGAGAAGCCGAAGCCCACGCCGTCGACCTGGATAGTAACATCGAGCCACGAGCCATGGCCAGCGAGAACATCCTTCAAGGGACGAAGTGGGATGAGTCGTTAAGTTTCCCTTTTCAATTGTCAACTCGTTTCTTCACCTCCCCTTTGTTCATCTCTCTCCTGTAGTTTTCGTATTCCACTTGTTTAACCTCTCTCTCCTTATAGTTCTAACGGACTCCTTTAATTCCATGTAGTGGTACATCTCTGTCTCTGTCAAGCTCCTTTCATTTTCATTTTAGTCGCTCTAATTCAACAGCATCCCCCTCCTCTCTCCTTTATTTAGTTCGTAGTGCAGTCGCTCTTATTTCACCCCTTGTAGTTTTATAGCCGGGTAGCCTTTAACAGTCTTCTTTCCTCTCTTCCATCCATTTCGTAGTCGTATGTCTCCTTCTCCTCCACAGCCCCGTAGTGGGTAGTTCCTCTCATACATTCTAGCCAATACAACTCTTCCCATCGTAGTCTTCATCTAATCTCCATTTCCTCTCTGCACTCACTTTTTGTCTAGCCCCTACTCGTCTCATCTCATATCCACATGTATCCATCGCCTCGACTCTCCCCACTCCGGCCAGCCATAAAAGGCTCAGAGGCGTCACTGAGTGACCGTGCCAACCGTTACAACACCTCCGGTCACAAAGGCTCGTGTTCGGTCAGTCGCGCCCATCTAGCGACACAGGCTCATACCTCCACCGCATTGACGCTCAGCCAGCTCTCCAATCTACACGCTTCACTCCCACTTGACACCGCTAAGGTGTGACTCAATACGTATCTATCGTCAAGCCTCAATACGTTCCGCGTAGCTAAGTCTACGTTCACTCTTCATACGAAGCCAATTTCTCATTCCTAAGTTCCTCTCATTACGTTTTCCCGCTGCAGGCAGAGTCATCAGAAAGGCTGTTGGCAGCCCGAGCGTAGGGGTCCTGCAACGAAACCATCAGACCAGTGCACCCCCAGCAAGCACATTGCGAAATAGCGGCATTTCAACATTCATTCCTTGTTCACTCTTTTCTCTTCCTTCCTCGTCTTTACTCTCTTTATCCTCTTGTCTACAATTTTCTAACTTGTCTTCCTGTTTTATCTCCTCTTGTTTTCATTCTATTAATTGTGTCCTTCTTTCCGTCTCTTTCTCACTACCTCCTATAACCAACTCTTCGTAGTGCCTCCTTTTCTACTCTTCTTCTCCGACTGTATCTTCTCACAGCTTATCTTTCCTCACTTGCGCTTCTTCGCTACTCTCACAAGTAGTTCTATCATCATAGTAAGCTCATTTATCCCATTTCACGCCTTTCCCCCCCCCCCCCCCCCCCTCATCTACATCTTCACTCTCTCTTCTTGCTCTCTCATCATTCTTTATTGTCACCCTAGCCTCCTCTATTTTTCTCGCATACACATCTCTTCCAATGCCAGATCTTCTTCGTAGCTCATTCATCTTCTCATTCATCCCTTCTAAGCATCGCCGCTCCTTCAACATCGTTGCTTGCACCGCTCATTTCGTGCTACGCCGTCAATACGGTTCACAAAGCCTTGCTCAAGTCCAAGCGTCAGGTCCCACCACGAAAGTGCTCTGGCGCCAGCCACAGCGCGCGCATTGTGAAATAGCAGTCGTACATTCCTTCGCCACTTCACCCTTCCTTCTTACGTCTTCAGTTCACCTCTGCTTACCGTTCCTCTTCTATCCTTCCTTATCTCCCTCCCATTTAGCACCTCTGTAGTATCACATTACAATCTCATCACCCCTTTCTAGTCTCCTTAGTCATCTCCACACCTTCTTAACCCCACATCACTCTTCTGCTTCTAGTTCCATTTCAACACCCTCGTAGTGCACTATCTTAGTTACACATCAGTTAACTCCTTTTCTTCCAGAACCACTTTCACAGCGCGTTTATTCCAACATGGCTGGGCGTTCAACCGAAGGGTCCTCACGTGGTCAGGGGTTCGATCAATGCAACCGACGCGGACGAGGCGACAGTCGACGTAGCAGCAGAAGCCGCAGCGGGCGAGGACGAGGATTCACAGGTAGGTTTGATCCTACGGTTGATGGCGGACTTTCCGCGAGATTGTCCTCAGTTGTTGTTTCGGATGTATCTGTCACTACGGTCACTACGACGACGACGCAGAGCGTCGCCGTAACGTCCTCATCCACTACGATGTCCTCGGTTTCTACCACAGCTCCTACAGCCCAGTTGAGCACCTCCATCTTCATTCCACCGCAGATCCAAGGCTCCTGGGCAGAGCACATGCAGTCCGAGGCTGCAACCAATACGATGGTCAATACGAAGGCAAGCGAAGCCCCCACACTGCGGAACCAACCCTTGTCTAAGGGCAATTCCCAATCCAACCCCGGGGTCAAAGGTCTTTCTGCAGTTTCAGGGGCGCCTTCTTCGGAAGGCTCATCAAAAGGGACCCAGCACAACTCCGCACGTCCCCAAGCTCCACAGCTCCCCACTGATCCGAGGCCCTGTCCTGCAGCCCCAGCGCAGGAATCCGCTCACCAGCCGACATCCGCACTCCCGCAGGGAAGGTCATTGCGGACTGATCAGAGGGTTGAGCAGACGAATCCGCAGGAGCAGCTGGAAAGGGAACAGGATCAAGTCCGTTATCGCATTTTGCTGGACGCCATTCGCGGCCAGTTCCAGGGTACCGGGTCCCCCAACACCCCCCTTCAACCCAACATTTCAGTAGGGGTAGCACTTTCATCCTCCCAGACCCCTTCGCTTGCCCCACAGGCACAGTCTAGAGACACGGGAACGGTCGAGGAGCTCACGGCATCCCAGTTCCGTACCGTGTACGACTACATAGTGTCAAACAATATTTTGCGCGACCTCGTCAAGTACCTCAAAGTCCCTCACAGGGAAACGACCCTAGTGAGGACGGAGGATCATGAGGCGGCCGCGCAAATTATCCACTCACTACGACTCACCCTCAATGCTGCCACGGAAGCCACGCATTCCTTTCATAATTTGCCTGTTCTTCTCGGCCGTGGCAGCCCACTACGTTACTCCTACACTGTTCTGATGGGCTGGATCCACGAACTGACCTATCAAATTACGTCTATTAACGTCCAGCGAGACCAGCTCACAGAACTAGCTCTACCGCGTCTTTTCACCCAATCGACGCAGCAAGACTATTTTCGCAATACGTTTCAACTCTTTAACATTACAGAGGACCTATTTAGAGAAGTCCTTCAATACGCATCCGCGGTCACGGCTCACGCCACGCGCATGATTAGGGTCCTTGATGCTTCCCAGATGCTTCAAGCCCTCCATTATAGGGTGACTCCTCACACCGAGGAGAACGCAGAGTACACCTATCTCATGCAGGCGAACATGCCGGAGACGCTGGACCCTAGCTCCTGCCTAGAGTCACTACGTTGGTGGCGCGAGAACTACTCCGACGCCCTCATGATTCACAATACGCGCCTACCTCAAGACGCACGAGGTAGACCGCATTCTTCAGGAGCAACAGGGCCGACAGTCTGCCAAGACCGCACCCACTACGCAAACCCCTCAATCAGTACGTCAGACCCAGACCCATGCCCCAGCTCATACGGGGCCATCAACATCCCTTTCAGGGTCTCCTGCTCCATTCGGCGCAATGGAATCCTCGACGCCTGCTCAGCTGCCAAGTGCCATCCTGCAGTTTCCACGACCTCAGCAGCCAGTCACGACGCGGACCGATGGACGCCACGAATCACAACAACAACATCGCGGACAGCGACGCACAAGACCCACGTCGCCGGATCAGCGGAGTCAAGAAGCCTGCCCTGCAAAGAAATCCCATGAGGATACACAACGAAGAACATCCAGGCAGCGGCAACAGGACTCCACCATGAGGACTCAGCATAGACGGCCAGCTCCACCAGCTCAAGAAGACCGCCCAGGATCAAGCCGACGACAGCTACCAACTCCAGCACCGGAAGGCGTGTGTCCGATCCCCAGCGCACATCAACGACAGGAGATACCGGCAGCTCACCTACATCCGTCGCTGCCGCAGCCGCTGAGAGACGGCGCATGCGTGTTCTGCAATCACCTCGATCACTCCTCGGAAGAGTGCCCGAAGCACATCAACATCATTGATCGAGTCGAGATTCTTAAGAACCGCAAGCTGTGCTCCCAATGCCTCAGTCGTCATCGAGGGGAATGCTTCGGCTGGGATCCCTGCAGTAGGTGCAACAGGACAAGCCACAACCCAGCCGTCTGCATCGACAACCCCATCGTCGTATGCGAAATTGAGGGAATGAAACATCGGATCTATCACCAGATGGCCGCATACACCCTCAGGCCCTACCCACGGAAAGTAACATCACACACGTCACCGACTCCACGTCACCATCAGGAGCCGTCCACATCCGGTTGCGCCTATCGTTCGGCATCTACGGCATCGACACAAAGCCGTCTTGAGGAGCCTCCGACAACCGTCCGCCGTGAATCAAGTCCACGGTCCCGCACAGGAGGATTGTCTCCTTCCCAGGAAAATAGGGTTAACCCTCAGGCACCACGTCGAAGTCAGCTGCCCTTCCGCGAGTTCTGCAATTATTCCCCGAGACCCCCTTCTTCTGCTGGCCGGGAGGCCTCGTCCTCGGACGAGGATGAGCTCACTAGCGGAGGCGGCGCGTGGTAAGCCGAGGCAGAAGCCGTAGGAGCAGTCAATACGTTTCAATCACACAATACGGTTTCCAACGAGAGGTATATAGTCAATACGATAATGTTGTAACATTGAGACATTACAGGGAAGTTGAGGCGGTAGAAGCTAGAGTGGCAGAGCAAACAGACGGCAGAGAACGAGCACGAGCGACAGGAGTGGCGTCATGGTAAGCTGAAAGGTAAGGATACTGCAGTATTGCAGATTACGCCCCGCTCTCGTCAACCAAGCCGGTCAGCAACATCGACCAGAAGCCGTCAAGCCGTGCACACCACCTGCAGGCGCCAGCCAGCTCTAGTAGGAACGTTTCCTTCCCTTAGTCAATACGGTCCTTTATTTACTTGCAGATTTCCATCATTACGATCTGCGGTGAACCCGCAGGAGAAACCGGCGCATGGCATAAAGCCACACGACGCCGTAACGGTTTATTTAGTCTTAGCTCTTCTCCTTTATTTCTCTTTCCTATCTAGTACATCTTCAGTAGGCTTCTTCCTTAGTTATCGCATGTGTAGTTGTAGTAGCTCTCCTTTCTATCTAGTTGCATGCAGTAGCTTCTCCTCTATTAAGCTAGTAGATGTTCCAACTTCTCTCCTCCTTGAACGTATGTGATGCGCTGATTCTAGCCAATGGCGATGGCGATGCGAAGGGTCGATCCAGTCGGGCTGCGCTTCGACGGGCGTGATGGTGTGATGCGTATGGATGGTTATGGTCGAGGAGTATGGCCGCTCGTCGGGGCGCGGTTGAGCAAGTACGTCCTCGTGACGGAACGCTCCCGCAACAGCCCTGACTCCCCTCGTCGCCCCCTGAATCGCGTATCAGCGTTGTTGTCCCCCTTAGTCATTACGTAGTCTTTTCTGTAGTAGTTCTATAGTGGTATTGGTGTAATATTTTGTTGATGTTTTTTCTACTGTTTATTGTTACGGGTAGGCTCGTCTGAGAGCCACGGCGATTATGCCGATGTGTGCTTTTTATATTAGTTTCTTATACATTCCGTTATCCTATCATAGTACGTTTTTATCGGTTCATCCCATAGCTGTCATCATCCATAGATTCTTGTATTCCGTATTAGCTCCCTCCTCATAGTAGTATAGTAGTTCGATCGGTCTACCGCAGTAGTTTAGTAGTCCTATATATCCATCCCGTAGTTTAGCTAACCTTCGCCGGCCAGTAGGTAACCGCTCATCCTTCAGTCAGTCCGTCCTTCGTGGCTCTCTTCTTTTCACTCATTACGGTCGGCGTAGTCCACATTCTGTAAGTAGGTAAGCGGCCTCGTCTCTGGGCATGTTGCCAAGAGGCCTTCCAGGTAGAGGTAGGAATGTGTGACTCGCCCCTTCCTTTGTGTCAATACGTGTGAAGGCGTCCTCCCGTCAGCCACTCCCTGTTTTTGCATCTGGGGTTGTGGCGTTGGGCAGTGATCGCCTCACTACCTTCGCGTGTACCTCTCAGGACGATCCCGCCTCCTCATCTAAAAGGGCAATAGGCCCAGCAGTAGGAGG
Source organism: Heligmosomoides polygyrus polygyrus (assembly GCA_947396885.1). NCBI lineage: Eukaryota > Metazoa > Nematoda > Chromadorea > Rhabditida > Heligmosomidae > Heligmosomoides > Heligmosomoides polygyrus. Next base: position 84,009,300 of record OX377204.1, on the reverse strand, counting down.
CAGCCGACAGCGCTAGTCCCCCATGGGGAAGAAGTCCAGCCGGTCACTCTTCGTGGGCCGGGAGTGTCGCGACCGCGATCGCTCCTCGGTCCGTGTCCGGCCCGGGCGCGCTGTTTCCCACGGTAGCTTGCCGATGAGGCACCCTCGATCGGCCTGGGCGCATGGGAAAATTGGTGACGTGGCACCATCGATCGGCGCGCGCCGCCTCCTCTTGTCCGGCGCGCGGCCATTCGACGTCCCGTGCTCCCGCGACGAGGTCTGCCGACCTCTCGCTCTGCGCCCTTCTACCGGATAGCTACCGCGGGGCCTCGCCCCTGCACTCGTCGACCGACAATACGGACGGGAGCGCCAGGAGAGGGCCGCGGGGTCTAGTGGGCATCATGCTCACCCCCGCGGCCTCAGGAGCCATATTCACGCCGGCCACGGAGGACGCCTAGTATTCTCGCCACTGCATTGTCGGATACCTATTGGTTGCGAAGCGAAATGAATCCTACGCCGTATACTGTGTGCGTGTGTGGAGGAGCCGGGTGAGTCCCTTAGTTTCAAGGGCATTGTCACATGTATGGGTATTGTGTGTATATTTCCTTGTCACTTCGTGGGTTCCCCGGGGTTCGGGTTGTCCCCTGAGACGGAGAGGGAACTGAGGAGCCGGGTGGCTCGGGACCAAGGGGTGAGGCCAGCCGGCGAAGCTGGAGTTCCATCAATACGTCTAGGCAATACGTGCGACTGAGGCAATACGTGGGAGACCTGTGGGGTTAGGTAAGATCTAGGAACCCTCCGGTGCCTGTGGAGCGACACGGAGCCGCAAAGGCATCACGAGGAATACCTCAGCCTGCGGGGCCACCGATCGCAACAGGGCCGGTGCCCAGCGGACGTATTTATGTAGTTAAATCAGGTGCCACCGTGCGCCCGCATTGGAATGACGTGGTCAGTTGTGTTGGATAACCCCATTCTGTGGAACTTCTGCGGGCAGCTTGTGTGTTGTGGATGTGATTGTGCAGGATTGGAGTCGAAATGTGATGTTATTCACTTCATTTTTGTGCAATTAGCCGGTGGGCTAGTTCTAGGCATTATAATTTAATTGAAAACTCTTTGGTACTCTTTAGTGGGTACCTAATATTAGCATTACGCTTACGACGGGTTTGTGGTGTGCTAATATACTTACCATGGTTAGTATAGTAATATTTTGGTGTTCTTTGTGTTTTGCATTTTTTGTTTTGTTTGATCGTTTGTTTGATTTTTTTTGGCAAAACTAGGATGATTCTTACATCTGCAATTGATCCTTGCAATATTAGTGTTTGGGCACGCCTTTGGTATATTCAATAAATAAATAAATAAATAAATAAATAAATAAATAAATAAATAAATATTCGTTTGAGCACAACTATACTGTTTGCATCATCACTTTATCATCAAATGCACCAATTTAGTCTCGTGAATACAACCTGTAAAACAAACAAGTTTCGTAACCATGCAGAGAACCGATTAGGAGAATGAATGGTTCTAGTGGCGCCGAAAAATGGTCCCATTGCTTGATTTTTGGCAGCGTACTTTTTGCTGAAAGTTTTTGGTTAGTGACCATTTGATTCTTCAATATTTGAAATAATTTAACAAATTGAGTTGATGTGTCAGTTTCTTACGTGTCTTTCGAGGTTTTTACAGTGGATTTGCATTAGGCGGCCTGACGCTTCGACGCGATCGTCGTCTTCAGAGGCTATATGCCGTCTATCACTCTTTTATGGTACGTAGGGTGAATACTGCCTAATTAATTTTCTTCAACAAAATAAGATTCTAAAATAACGAATTCCCTTTTTAAATTTTTACTTTTTTTATTTACCTCCAAAATTCAAGCGCGCTTTCCTATTTCTCATCAGCTCATTTTTTATCTTGCTTACCATTAGAGTCTAACCTTTCAAGAACCTTTGAGTACACATAGCAAGGATTGAAGACAATAAAATTTATGAAGTAGTGTGGAGAAGGTCGAAAAACATATCTCGCCTGAGCCAAGGGTGGGCCAAGCAATCTAGAAATGCGATCATGGGTTTGCCCTATAAAGCGAAAAAATGGCACAATGACGTTGCCAATAATCAATTTTCAAAGTCAAAAGCTCTCGTTTGGTATGTACATGTGTACAAAACGCGAGACGTAGCTTCTGAAGCATTTCCATACGTCAGCTAGATTCCAACCGTTTGCGCTAAAAGCCACAAACGTGCAGAAGCAGCATTGCTTTGGCTCGTTATCAGTACTCACGAATTCCTCAGCCATGTTATCATTGCCTCCTCTCCACCCCTCTTTTCCGTTCAGAATCAATTCAGTACTTGAAAGCCTTTTATGAAACTTTAGAATTAATTCCATCATTTGATAGTCCGGTTGAAAATGCTGAGCAAAGTATTAAGGATAACGGCAAAAATCACGGTTATTATCTATTCGATACTTAAATATTAAGTTGTTCCAAATGCATGTTCAACTGCCTAAATTATAAAAGGATATAAGCATAAAAGAGAACGGCGTTGCTCAGTCTTTTTCGGGATGCGCCATGCATTCTACTTCTACGGGATGTGGAGGCGATCTCAATAAAATGACTTGCAATGGTCAGCCGAAGAGCAAGTCAACGTTTTATCCTTCCCAGATGAGTCTGGTACCAATTCGCCGACTCCGGAGGGGTGGAAGGTTTGGTTGGCTTGAGCGGGAAATCCGAACAAAGAAGGTATCGGGTGCACGCGACAGTCGGCACCTCTCTCGTCTGCATTACATACTCCCTACCTAAACCAATAAGATCTTAAAAATTTCTGGGAGTTTTTGATGTAATGTTTGAACGCGCAGAACTTGTTAATAACAAGCAGTTGACTGAGGTTCAAAAATATTTTAAAATTTGCTTGATTTTTAGTGTTGAACATGGTAGCTTTGATCTACGATTTTAAAACTGGCTATAGTCGTGAGTGCGAATTGAAATGAGCCCAAACCACATTAGGGCGCCAAGGTACAGCGAGTTTTCAGTGAATATGTTGGACAGCTTTGAGATAAGGTCATTCATAGAAGAATGTCATCCTCGTTCAAGGCAACACTTGCCCGTTTGGATAGCTATTATATTTATTGAAATAGGTAGCAGATTAGTGGACGAAGAAAAGAAGCATAAATGTCTGCTGTATTAGAACTCTTTCCTACTCCTTTGTCTACGACTAAAAATCTGCAGGATGATACTTCGCCTGCGCCATTTGGTAGTGGATCTGAACTCGCACTACCCCTCATTCCCCTGCCGATTAGGCTACACGGAACTGCGACTAAACAGTTACAAAAAAAAGGCGGAAATAAGTAAAAAACAGTTATGGTATTTTTTAGTCACAATATTTTTAAAAATAAAAATGGGAAAGAAACTATTAAACTTATAACTGTCAAACTATTCAATCAATGGAATACTAAAAGGTTATTTTTACCACAACCTCCAAACGAGCCTTTTTTGTTATAGCATCTCCCCATTGGAAAGGAACAGTTTAAAAAATTTATAGGTAATAGTAGTATCACGAAGTAGCTCTATTTAAATCAATTATTGATGAACAAATAATTTGAAATACTCTGTAGATCCAACAAAATAACATGGAAACCTGATGCAATTCCAAACAGTTCCAAAACGTGGAGATGCTACGACAGTTAATGCATGAGTAAAAAAAAGTCAAAATAAGCTAATGTATTTTTAGTACTCAACCGTCTCCAAGAAGTAAACGCTAAGACGTGTACTTCCTATACTCAATATATCATTATCATTATCGAAAAGCTATCCATTGTGATCCGGTTGTATAAGACGACCATGTAGGCTGTTATATTATACGGTTTGTTATTTATATTGTTATCTATTATAGCATATTTATAGAAAATTGGTTTGTTTTATGCATCTCAACATGTTGCTAACAATAGAAGTCTTGCTGGAATCATTTTATGTAAGTGTATTGTAAAGATATTTTATCCTGTTATTAAACCTAGATATGATATATTAGATTGTCTCATAAGTAAGCTTTTTTTCCACGATTCATTGCGAATTTCGCCGGCGGTCTCTTGCATAGCGCTATACAGCTTTCGAAAGAAAATGATTTGCTCTATCAGACCGTATATTGTATTTCTTTTTTCATCCTGAATTTTGTCAATTTTTAGGTCGTTAAAGTGAAAAGTGGCTATCTGCGACACCTCCTTCTCTCTGCTTAGGTTTGGAATTTTTTGAGCAGCTTTTCATAGCATTTGGAAAACCAGGAGACCGGCAGGCATCATTCATCACACGGATATACTGAACGAATTTTGCGCAAAATGGTAACTGGTGTTGAAAAACGGTGTTTGAATTTCAACATAAAGCACCGTCTCTCTGGCAGCCTTAGCAGCACTAGAACCCTGGTTGAAAGCAAAGAGACGAAAGAAGAAGATGCCAGAAGTGCTCATCCTTGTCGACCTGGCACTCCATTTCTGATGACCTGAAAGGTAGCAAAAATTTAAACGGCCGAAGAACAAATTATATATTAACAAGACATCCACTTTCGAGTATCATATATGTAAAACTGAGCAAGACAGACCGAACAAGGCGAAGAAGTTGTTGGTGAAGACAATTTTTATTTTTTTTTGGAATTTCGATGATATTCGACAGAAATCAGCATGAGCCAATGAACGCGACACAAATTCTTGTAGTGCAAGACATTCTCTTTCGATCGACATATAACACCGAGCAAAAAAGTCCTACCACAACGCAGAGTTGTCGGTAAAAATAAATCTTCTTCTTCGGACGGGTCCCATTTTGATAGTCAAAAAGTCAATAAAGTAATAGGACCAACACGTATTCTTGTAGAACAGAACATTGTCTTCCAAATGCTATGAATAATTCCAAACCTAAGCGGAAAAGAGGAGCAGTCTCAGATAGTCACTTTTCACTTTAACCACCTAAAAATTCACAAAATTCAGGATGGAAAATTAAACGCAATACACGATTTGATAGAACAAGTCATTCTCTTTCGAAAGCTGTATAGCGCTGTGCGAAAAACTGCCGGCGAAATCCGCAATGAATCGTTGAAAAAAACGGCGTGAACTTATGGGACAACCTATCCTATAGAATATATAGATCAGTATTTAGCCATTCTTAGAGTACTGCATAAATAATGTTACCTTTAATTTTAATTGAGAATTCTGATTCCATGTGGGGAAGCCTAATAGCTAAAGTAAAAAGTATCTGGTTTGTTGCATAAGTTAGTTTATCTTCTGTTATTAATAACTCTAAAGTTACGTCTAAATAATTGCATTCATATTCACTATCATGTGTCGTTTTTAAAGCAGTCGATAAGTCATTGAAGGATAAAATTAAAATATTTAGGATGCTCCTTCTATTAAATTTCATCGTAGATACAATTTGTTTGCGCACTGGGCATGTTCCTGAGGAGAACAGAGGAAGAAAATATTGTTGGAAATTAAAAAAAATTAAATTGAATCTGAGAGGTTGTGTCTTATTGTTGGCAGATCGAGCGCAACTTCTAATTAGTTCTTTAGACAATTGATCTTGCGAATAGACTTGCCTTCAAAGTAGGTTGCATGGTTGAACGTTGAAAGAAATACTTGTATACTTTTTCGGCCAATTTCATCGGCCGAAAAAGACTCTGCAAACAGAAATTCACAACATTCCGTTGCTTCTGTTGCTGAACTGGCAAATTCGACCTTGGTCTCCATGGTGACGGATCATCGACGGCCACCTAGCAATCAGCAATCGATGGCATTACACATTCCACTGCGATCAGCCGCTGACCAAACCCTTTATGCTCCATTTTTGGTGTAATACTTCAATTATTGTACACGTGCTTGAAGTGTAACTTAGCCAATCAACTTATCTTAACCTCCGATTGTTTATTACCTCTTATGATATGCTGATGGTCTTTGAGAAAAATTCTGAGTGCAGCGGTCTTTTTGTTTATGCAACTAATCGTAAGGTTTTTAATGGTTTCATTCGGGATTCGAATGCTTTTCACAACATTCATAGGTTTAACATGCATTCATTCAGGTTTAACATTCATAGGCATTCATAGGTTTAACATCTATAAAGGTTTAATATAGATTGAAATTGAAATATGGAATAAATTGAGTACTCCTTCGAATTTTCAGGACTCATTCAGTTTGAGCAATGGGTACGGATAATGTAGACAACCTATCGGCAGTGCTCCATGGAGTAGGAGACATTCGCCTAGAACAGAGAGAAGTGCCGACTCCAGGTGATAATCAGCTCCTGATCAGGTGAGCAGCTCAGCAGAAATTTGAGAGTTTGCTATAGTAGTTCTCACGAAGCCTTCGAAAATGACTTCCAATAGTGAATTAAACCAGCGCTTATCGAACCCTGAACACCATTAGAATTTTAAACTCACGCCCTTACACCCGACTGGTGAACAGGAGCTGAAGGAGGTGCGGGTTCGAGTCCCGCCTGGCGCTGGAGTTTTGATTGCACCAAAACATCGTTATGAGAGCTTACCACCTCGATAACAGCCACGTTAGGACAAAGGTAAAGGATAAAGGACGGCGTTACTCAATCCGGGGTGCGCCCCGCATTCTACTTCTAAGGGATGTCGTGGAGGCGATTTGAACAAACAAACAATTACTTGCGGTGGCCAGCCGATGAACAAGTCAGTGTTTTAGCCTTCCCAGGCAAGTCTAGTACCAATTCAACGACCCCGGAGGGATGGAACGCTTGGTTGACCTGGGCGGGAAGGAACCTGGTATCGGGTGCAGGCGACATTCGGCGCCTCCTTCGACTGCGCTACACGCGCCTATCCGTTAGGCTTAAAGAAATTGAATTGAACCATTCAAGGCCATCAGCTTAACTGGTTTCATACTGATATCAGCGCCTCGCTCATCCCGATATAGGGGTGAGTTCTGATAGGTCCCACGAGGTGTGGATGTTGCGTTCGATCAATTTTAAACTCAATTATCTTCAATATTTTAGAGTTAATGTGGTAGGCATTTGCGGCTCCGATGTGCACTACTGGAAAGCAGGTGCTATAGGGAGCTATGTGGTTAAGGAGCCGATGGTGAGACTTTTAACCCTTGTAGAATGCCGGTGCCTTGCGATGCAAGCTTATCTACCTGTTCAGGTTCTCGGACATGAGACCAGTGGCACGGTCGCTGGCATGGGCAGCAACGTGAAGGGCTTCGTCGTTGGTGACCGAGTCGCTATTGAGCCAGGCCTTCCCTGTCGACGTTGTAGCCACTGCAAGGTTCGTTTCATTTGCGATTCCTTCTTGAATTGAACTTCACAGGTAATAGGCTTCGCAAATGGAGTCAGAAATCTTAATTAAAATTAGAAGTAACACTATTTATATGGCTAAAGCCTGTCCGAACCTGGAACACTTCCATACTAAGATAAAAGATCTTTACAAAATACCTACATTAAATGGTTTTAGCAAGAATTTTACTGCTTAGAACATATAAAGTGAACTTAAAATCAAACAAATTTTCTATAAGTGTGCTGTAATAGATAAGGGGGATGATGTCTGGGAGCTTCTTTTTGGTTGACCCACTAGGCAATTGTCGCCTGTTATCATAGAGTATTCACTTCTCATCGCAGGTCACAATCCGTTCGAGAAACGGATTGTTGGCACTGCTCAAAAACAAATTGCCATGTATGCGAAATGTTCTAGAACGTTTGTGCTACAACTACGTAGCACCAAACAGCGCTAGGAAGTTGCCGTTAAATTTTGAAAAATTTTCAATTTTTTTTTGTGCAAGACTTAGACTTGACTTTTTCAAAAACTATGCCTGTTGCGCACAAAACAATAAAGGCTGTATCAAAACATTTTGGGCTATCAACGATATCAACATATCAAGTTCAATTTGCTCCATTCACAACAATAATCTGAAGCTCTATACAGCTGATTTTGTCGATATGTTTACAAATATTCCACACAACATAATTATTGGAAACATATCCGAAATTATTAACATTTGCTTTAAAAATTCGAATAAAAAATTTCCGACCGTTAACCGTTACAGATGTTTTTATAGCGACGAAGCCTCGCATTCTGGTAACTACAGATCATATGCTAAGCAAGACATAATATACATGTTAGATTACTTGTTAAACAACTCCTATTGTAGAGTAGGTAGTTCCATTTATAAACAGATAAAAGGTGTTCCACAAGGTGGAAATGCTAGCTCAATTATTGCCGACTTAACACCTTCATTTTTTGAATACAAATATACAATTAATAAATTCCTTCCCAGTAAGGAGTTTCACCCTTTCAGGTACATGGACGACATATTAATTATTCATAATTTAGAAGATAATTGTATAAACGGTATTATATCAAATACTTATAAAAGTTGTCTAGAAATCAGTAGAACTAATGAAAATTCTGCTGAATGTAATTTCTTGGATTTAGCAATTAATATTTCCGAAGGAGTATTATATACCATACAATATAATAAAACAGATTACTTTAACTTTAAAGTGATAAGGTTTCCGCACTACGATTCATATATAAGCTATCCCCTTAAAAAAGCCATAATTTATACGGAAACCCTTCGCATATCACGTAATTGCACCAAAAAAGATGATTTCATAAACAGGCTTAGTAGCTTGATATCCTCCCTTATTGAACTAAACTATAATAAAAAAATTATTCTGCAAGGTGTACTGAAGTGCATTCTTCATAACAAAGGCATCACCTACAAGTATGGTTTTTTAAGCTCATATAAAGAAACTCGTAAATTCATACAAACGCTGCTAGATCAATTCTAACCCCTTAGCGGTCAACCACGTTGTCTACTCGCCGCAAAGATCATCTCTGGCCCAATAAACAGTGACCTATACTATCTCCCGCCACACTTGACCTAGTTAAGGGTGTATATAAACCCGGGTCTCGGCGCCTAGGACGTACTACAGCTCCCTGCCCTACTGATGATCCTCGGGGAGATACCTGTAGTACCAATATACCACTATACTCCATTGCAGTAACGAATCCTGTATAGGGCTAAGAGGTGAAACAGGATATCATCTGCACATTCCTTGATAAAACAGCATGCAAGCTTACCTATTTTTCACCAACCTAATACAATGACGAGGTTTGAAGAAGAGAGAAGTTGGAAATTACTAATCTTTGTAATCCACCTGCCACTCTCCCTCGTCTCCCAAACCCTGTTTGGCATTCTTTTCCATTTTTCAATCTGGAAAAGAAAAGTCTAATATAACTGATTCAGATTGGCAAGTACAATCTCTGTCCTGATATGGAGTTCTTCGCGACACCGCCGGTACATGGCTCCTTGACTCGATTCATCGTTTTCGATGCTGACTTCTGCTACAAGTAAAGAACACTAAAATAATTTCCAGTTAACCAGTAGTCAGTTAATATTAACTGTGCTAGTGGTTTTTCAGGCTGCCCGACAACGTATCGCATGAAGACTCAGCCCTTTTGGAGCCGCTCTCCGTAGCCGTTCACGCCTGTCGCAGATCTGGACTACAGATGGGACAGCGGGTTCTTGTGCAAGGAGCCGGTACCTTTAGCGACATCTAACGAAAGCTTCACTTCAGAAGTGTGAACTGTTCAGGCCCCATTGGAATCTTGTGCATGATGACCGCTCGAGCAATGGGAGCCGCAAAGGTGGCCATCACAGACGTCATTCAGAGTCGCTTAGACCTTGCGAAGACGTTGGGAGCGGAGAAGGCGATCCTCACACAGTGGGTGTTGTCCGTGCGAGGGTAATGAACGACAAAGTTCATAGATGAGGCACCTACAGGCACAAATCCCCAAGCGAAGTGCGGGATATGGTCGTCGAGGCGCTCGGAGGCGAACCGGACGTCACCATGGAATGCACTGGAGCACAGCCGTGCATGGAGTCAGCCATACTGGTAGGCTGGTGACCGTAGTGAGCGCTTTGGTCTCGCAGGGCACAGATCGTATCGGTCTTCAGAGTACTCGATCCGGTGGAGTGGTAGTGATGGTTGGGTTAGGTCATCCGCGTGTCGAACTTCCGATCATTGATGCTGCGTTACGGGAGGTGGACATCAGAGGAGTATTCAGATACGCCAACTGGTGGGTGTCTGCAGTTTATGTGTAGCATGTCCCTTTTAGTTACAGTGTTCGAATTAAGCTTGCAACCTTATCTTTTTTTCTATATTTTTCATTTTCTTTCATTCCTTTTCCTTCATATATATTTATTACATATCACTTTATATCACTTACGTAGAGAGAATCCGAGGCAATTAACACTGATGGTAAGCAAACAGAACAATACCAGAAAGTGGGAAAAGGCAAAAAATTAGCATAAATCCAACAATCATTAATGATCATCAACAACGTGAGGAAGGTAAAAAAGAAATAGACAGATAAGAAGGTCGCAAGGAAGAACGGACTTGTCATCAAGGACTGGCATATTTGAAAGCACGTTTCTTGAGGGTATTGTAGCCTACCGCAATAATTCCTTCCTGGTTAACTTTTCATATTGGTAGGGTTTTATTGGCAAGCTGACCAGCAGTTGAGTTAGGCAACCTGGGACCGGATTCATCAATGACCTACAGAGTTTTGACAGAGAATTTGCAGTGGAAACTCCTAAAAACGCGAATTAACGCGACCTATCAACAAGCGATATGGGAAATGTTGGCATTATCAGGATTTTCCGCTGTAGTTTCTCTGTCAAATCTCTGTAAGTCGTTGATGAATCCGGCCCCTGAATTCGGAAACTCCTAGTTCCTTCTCTGGTAGAAGAAACCCGCACAGAAAAGGGATCCCCCGGCGTGATGTCACTTTTATCAGAAAGAGTTTTGTGGAACAGTAGTAGATCGTTGGCTTTCCTCCTAAACGACAATTTGAGAAGCCCTCAGCTTTGAATTCCTTCAGTATTAGGGGATCTGTTCATAAACAAAGCCAAGAGTTCTTCCTTACGCATACCAAAACGCCTTCACGATGCCACGCAGAAAAAATGCGTGGCGCATCCTGAAGGGCATTGAATAACGCCGAGCTTTACCCTTTATCATTGGCAGGTGTGGTGCAGTCGGAGAAGGTGACGGCTGTCGCATGCATTCCAATTGAAAATTCTTGGTTCGCGTTTCCCGCTCAGGCCAGTCATGCCATTCATCTCTTCGAGGCTGTCAAATTGGTACCAGACTTGTCCGGGAAGTACAAAACACTGGCTTGTTCATCGGTTGGCCACCGCAATAATTTAATAGGCCAAATATGCATTCCGATTGCCTGCTCAATGTCTCATAGAAGTAGAATGCGTGGCGCGTCCAGCAAAAGGTCTGACCGACGCGCGAGTTCTATCTTTGGTCCGTTATCCTTAACATATTGCTCAGTATTGCTAGATTGCGTAAAACATTTACACATTCTTTTTACCCTGTCCACTATGTTGGATAGAAGTAAGCATTGGAGAATGGTATATAAAACCGGACACTTTTAAAAGCTGGTAAAATTTTCTGTTCAGAGAAAATTTGGTATGACTTTTTTAAAAAGATGTCCAGTCCTCCTGCGTTAAGAGTCAGCACACTTTGGAATTTCATAAAATTTTTAGTTTCAAGGAATAAGAAACGGTCTAAAATTTATTTTAAAGAGTAGAGAGGAAGCAATCATTTAGCATGTTACAGTAGAAGATCGCGACTTGCACTTATTTAACTCGCTCCTATTTGCTATTGCTATTTTGAATAATTACTTCAAGCTGTAAATGTAAAATATAAAATTTCAGACAGCGTGCGTGAATTAAAAATTTCTAAGAAGGGAAGGGTACTAGTTTTTTTTTCTCATGGGACTTCGAGGTGAGACGTATATCACTGGATGCGGCTTTGAACTCTGAATATATGTCTAAATATATGTTCCACTTCTGCTGTGCGCATCTGTGAATGGAGTTAAGACTATTTTCGTAGCAAGCTCTTTTGACCTCTAAGTAGGGTTGAAACTGCGCTGTCGGCCGAGCAGTTGTGGCGCAGGGGTAGAGAGGCGGCGTGGTGAGGCGTGATGGTTTGTGGTTCGACTCCCCTGGTGTGCAGGATTTTTGCACTTCCTAAAAAAGATCTGCCACGATAGACCAAAGCTCCCCATGTTAAATGGCGACGTTTGGGCAAAATCGATTACCATGCTCCCACCACCCATACTTACATGTGGTTCAGTGCCTTAAATAACCCCCTTGGGCGATTTTTTTCGACACACGGGATCGGTTAGGACAATACTGCCGACTTATCTTCCAAACTATGTTCTCATCAGCTGTTGTGTTGGCGTACCTTTTGGAGGAGTTGGGTCCTTCCGATACTTCACGCGTTCCTACAAGGCAAGAGAAGAGAATGGCCAGCAGTTTCGCATCCATCTTGCGAGATGAGCAACGCGGGAGCATGTACGAAAGAAGTGGGAAATCCTCCTTGGACAAAGACTCTCCTAACCTTTGGTGTCTGGTTCAATCTAGAAGGCGCTCGTTTTTATTTAAATAGAATATGTTAGGTTGCTCTCCAGTAGGTCAACAACTGCTATGGAAAGTGCCCAACTTCATCGGAAAATTTTTTGTTGATGTTGAACTGATTATTTTACATTTCAGTGTTACATTCCATTTCTTGAACTTTAGCTGTTGACATCTTGACGCTGAAACGTATAAGGTGTTTCTTGGTTTTTTTCACTTGAAATAATGGTTTGCATCTAATCGTATTTTTTTATGAAATTTACCGATTTACCGGAAAGTCAACGAAAATTTTTCGTCAAGAAATTTCGTAAAAAATTTTACGCACAGAATTTTGTGGCCATCCCTATACGGAATGCACCATATTGTACGGAAGGTTCTGTGGCTTTTTGGCCGTTTATGACATGAAAGTATTGTAATCGCTGATCACTTTCTCGATCTCTTTACATACTTCTCTTTATTCTTTAGGAGCCATTTCCTTTATCCGTACATCCCTTCTCTGTTGATGTGTTGGCTGTTATTTTCTATTGCGACGGTTTCAGTTACCCAACCGCTCTCAGTCTGGTGGCCTCGGGCAAGATTGATTTGAATGGTCTCACAAGGGCTCACTATCGTCTCGAGGACACTGTGGAAGCGTTTAAACGCGCATCACAAGCCGACGTCATCAAAGTGTTCATATACTGTGATAAATAACATATTCGCCTAAGAAATAAATTCTTTTCAAAGGAAGATTTTCGATAGCACGAGAACGGTTCAGTTTAAGTAGTTTATTTACTTGGAGAAGTGGATCAAAACCAAACACACGACTAGCGTAACATCAGAAAAACATCGCAGCTGGTGCAAGCGTAAAGAATTTAAAATCGAAGCACAGTTTGATGACAAAATGAACAAGACATGAAAGCATTTATTTATTATTAATTACTACTTCAATTAAAGGAGTGCAAAAAGGTGCAGTGTCGGAAAGAACAAGAAATTTGCAGTGATACAAGAAAACGAACTCAAACAAAATTGAAAAATCAAGGCTCAGGTCCTAATGAACAACAGCCCCCATGTTTTTCCATCTTGAAACCTCGTTATCGTTATGAACTGTAATGTTTCTGCATCTGTGCCCGTTTAGCCATACGTCAGGCTTAGAATAAATTTTCCCACCTACCTACCTCACAGGCATGGAAGCAGAAGCATCAGAGTTCTCGATTAATAAGTTTCGAGTCCACCAAAAATTGCTGTTCATCCGGGAACAATTTCATGGTAATAAAAAAAGCTAATTATAGTTGATGCATGATCCACGCTAATAAATGCCATCATGGGATGCGCCACGGATTCTACTTCCACGGGATGTCATGGGGCAATCTTAATGCGTGTTCCGCCTACACAATGACTGCAGTGGCCAGCCAATGGACAAGCCAGTGTACCATCCTTCCCAGCCAAGTCTGGAACCAACTCGCCGACCCCGAAGGCTTGGTTGATCTGAGCGGGAAAACCACAACCAGGAGCATCGAATCGGGAGCGCGCCGGAGACGGCGCCCCCTCTGACTGCGCCACCACGCTCCTAACAAGGTACGGAAACCTGTCCTCCTAGAATTGACTCAGGATGAGCACACGATTCTGATCTGAGCGCGGTGCACTTAAGCAAACTACGCAGTGAGTGTTCGAGTCCATTTGGACCTTTTCTTTTGCGCGCACATTTACACCATTAATCTAAACGACTATGTTAATGAAAAACCAGTAGTGAATCGGCAAAAATTATCGTTTAAGAGGAAGCCTTCAAAGTTTAAAATAAAATAGTTTCCGAAAAGGAATTAATTGACTCAAATTCATGTATATTAGTTGCATGGCTTCCCATAACCAGCAACTGCTTCAGCTCGTGGTTCTATGGTTGGTCTCATTTCTCACACTCAATTTGAACAGGGGTTATCGCAAATCAGGGGTGGGATAATGTTACACAACCTCTCCGATCATTGCCGAACATCGGTCGCGATTCTTTGACCGGCAGATACTTCCGTGTGATGTATGCTCTTCTTTGATCATTCTCAGCTTCATAGTGTCGTTGGTGCGGCGATTAGTTGTTTTGTATTTGTTTTCAATCGGCTATAAATCTACAGTGATCAGAGTAACGTTAACCGTCCGTTAAACATGGATTCCGTGTATATCGCCCATGCACCAACGCTCCAGATTCCAGATGCACTCCAGATTCGCTCCACCATGCGAAATTCTTAACTCGTTTAATTGAACTTAATTGTCTATTTGTCTACTTTTTTCGTCTAAATCCATATACCACTTTCCCGCTTTGTTTTTCTCACTCAAACGCTATCGTTCACATGTTCCAGATCAGAAATGGGAGTGGACAACTTGTCCGCTGTCCTTCACGGTATAGATGACATTAGACTCGAACAAAAGACGATTCCCATTCCGAATGAGAATCAGCTGCTAATCAGGTATGGTCTCGGCGGGGTCGGCGTTCTAGTAATCTAATAATCTAATTATTAGACAATTAATCTAAGTAAGTATTCTACCACTTGTCTGATAGGGATAAAACACTGCATATCCATTTGGGGCCAGATTCATCAACCGCTTACCGCCCTCAGACGGTGAGAATACCGCAAAACCCCTGATATGACATTCATTAGCATCAGGTTTGGTGACACCTTCACGGATAAAGGACGATAAGTGGGTGATGAATTTGACCCCTGGTGGTCACTGCACCATGCACGTATTCAGTTTACCACCATAAATTTCGCAGAAGTAGAATGTGTGGGACATTCCGCGAAAAGATTAACTAGCGCGGACCTTCACCGTTTACTATTTATTATGGTTTCGAAGTGCTGTGGGCCCAGCGGCCAGATTCACCAACCACTTACCGCTTCTTCACGTGAAAATACCGTCAAATCTGATGCTGATGAATGGTGTATCAGGGAGTTTGGCGGTATTTTCACCGTTAGAGGGCGGTAAGTGGTTGATGAATCCGGCCCTAGATTAGGCCCGATGTTAACCTCCACTTTTATACCTTTCCTCATCATAAGTTCATGCCCAATAGCAAGGAAGTGCGGATATATCCTAATCGGTGGGAGCATGTAGTGATTTGTGTCTCCAAATCCTGCTTAAGTTTCTAAGAGAGCCTGCTGTTCCATGAAACAAAAGCTTTCACTTAAATTCAAGGGACGTGATTGTATGGCATGGAATGACATATGAAGCTGGCACTTGACGGTTGCCCCTCCATATTAGGATTGATCCGGAAGTGCTGTCGTATGACTCGGTCAAGGATTTGGATCTTTTATCTGGTTGAGAAGCAAATAAAATCGTAGATAAACAGGGAAAACAAGAACTTCAAACGTTTTCAAAGCTATCTCTCTAGGATTCACACGGTTGGTATATGCGGTTCCGACGTCCACTTTTTGAAGCGCGGCTGCATAGGGAGCTTCATCGTCAAGGAACCCATGGTAAGCTTTTTAGAACACACTGGTAAAACTAGACATTCGCTTAATATTAGATCCTTGGGCACGAGACAAGCGGGACAGTTGTCGGCGTCGGAAGCAACGTCAAAGACTTTGTTGCTGGCGATCGTGTGGCCTTGGAGCCGGGAGCGATTTGTCGACGTTGTTCACAATGCAGGGTAGGTCTACGTCTTCAGATTCTAGTTGACGAAGAAGTTTTGATTGTTGACGGTTTTCAGTCCGGTCGCTACAATCTGTGTGAGGACATGACCTTCTTTTCTACGCCTCCAGCGGATGGAACATTGACACGATACGTGGCCCACGAGGCGGATTTCTGCTTCAAGTAAGTGTCAGAATATATGCTCAAGTCTTTGATAGCCCGAACAACGATTCTGTTCTCTGTGCTTCAGACTGCCGGACAATATCTCGTTTGAAGAAGGAGCGCTTCTGGAGCCCCTGTCGGTTGTGGTGCATGCATGTCGCAGAGCTGGAATGCAGATGGGACATCGGGTTCTGGTGCAGGGAGCAGGTGCATCAGAACACTTGTCCTTTATTTGAAATGCCCAGAAGTGGGCATTGTTCAGGACCAATTGGGACGCTCTGCATGATGACTGCGAGAGCCCTGGGAGCTGCTCAGGTGGCGATCACGGACCTTTGTCCCAATCGCCTAGAACTGGCGAAGACCCTCGGAGCCGATCATACCATCTGCGTGCAGTGAGTGGATCGACAGCCATTCTGAGCCTCATGACTACAGAAAGTGAATTTCAGAAGAAAATCGGCCGCTGAGGTTCGGGAAGCCGTCATCAAGTCTCTGGGTTGCGAGCCGGATGTCACCGTAGAATGCACTGGGGCCCAGTCTTCGATGGAATCCTCCATACTGGTAAATAGGCCGCATAAATAGCCTTTCTATAATACTTCATATGAGCCACTTTCAGAGTACACGCGCTGGAGGTGTGATAGCGATGGTTGGACTTGGAGCGGCACGAGTGGAACTTCCGCTTATTGACGCTGCTCTTCGAGAAGTAGACATCAGAGGAGTGTTCAGATACCTGAACTGGTGAGCGCATTCCTCATTAGCACTCTCCTATTAAGTATGGTTACCTTTCACTGTTTTTATACCTTCTTTTTCAACGAGACCTGTAACGTTACCCATACCCATTGAAACAGGTTTTTAACACGATGAGGGCCAGCCCTGAAAGTTCCTTCTTCTTCTTCTGTTTCTCGTCAACAAAGACTAGACTGCTGATCGCCAAGTCTTATGTATCAGAAGTTCCATCGTGCCAAGCACTCCTTTTAAATTAAAGAATTAAGTGTAAAGGACGGCGTTACTCAACCCCTTTTGGGATGCGCCACGCACTCTACCTCCGTGCTGACGCAAGGAGCACTCGATGTCAGGTTCCTCGTTCGGATTCCATGCTCAGGCTAACCAATTCATCCATCCCTCCGGGGTCGGTGAATTGGTACTAGGCATGCCTGGGAAGGATAAGCGCTGGCTTGTTTGTCGGCTGCCCATCGCAAGTCATTGTATCCAAATACGCATTTAGATCGCCTCCACGACAGCAAAAATCTGGAATTCGGTGCACCTATTACCCGGAGCCTTCTACGATTGCGCTATCATGCACCCGTTTCTTTCTTTCTGAATTAAACCACATTATTTCTTTTCACTGGATGTAAGTACATTTCGCGCTTTGTCATATCTGTTCCTTAGTCCATTGTGATTGCTAATGTAATAGGTCAGGTAGTTTTCGACTTCTAATTTCAAGCGATTGTAACTTCGTTTAAAAATAACTACTCGAACTGGGGAAAACTATTTCAGCTGATTAGCTGTTAGAGCTGATGAACGTTAGTATCACATTTTTACAGACTCTTGTACGCGGTGTGGTTTATTCTCTGATAGCATTCTAAAAAATCCCAGAAGACCCCGGGGAAGTATGTAACATGCTTGTAGGTTATTTCTAATTAGAATAAAACACATTTTTCTAACTTGTTAGATCTAGGAACTGCTGAAGGATTCATTGGCATATCTGCTTTGACGCGTGGGGATTCCAGAGATGTGAGCATTCTAACCACAAATTCAATATAACATAAGCCTCGTTATTTGAATCGATAAATATTGATGCATCGCTGCACTTAACGTATGGTTAAATTGTGAAAAGAGTTGAACTCTACGTACAGTAGTATCATTGTAAAAGATGCAGAACTTTGCTCTTCAATCTTTTTTGGAATGCGCCACGCATTCTACTTCTACGGATATCAAAAGTGTGACTTGAATCTGGCCATACAATGACTTGCGGTGGCCATGCAATGAACAACTCAGCGTTTTATCTTTTTCAGACTACTCTGGTACAAATTTACTGACTCCGGAGGTATGGAAGGCTTGTTTGGCCAGGAAATCCGAACCAGGAACCTGGTATCACGGTAGCCGATACCTCTTCCGACTGCGCCACTAAATGAATGAATAACAAAATTTAAATCCAAATCCTTAAGTTATTGTCCGATTCAACTTAATTAGACGTTAAATACATGGAGTTGTCGTTCGGACGTGTAGTAACTCTTTGTTTATACGTGCAAGACGAATTTGCGGCAGGTTCTGATAGCCAGTCTTCTGATTTCCATCAACACCCCGAGCTTAGTAACTTGTCTTTTTGGAAGCTGCACGAGTAGTAGTTCACCAAACACCTAACCATTCCTTTCAAAACTGATCCAGAGGCTTTTGGGATGGCTCGAGAAGCCTAGTCATTCTCCAATTTTTTTGCAAGTCATGATCCACTCTTTAAAACAGATCCCTTTTAAAATGCTCGTTATTTTTTTCAGCAAAGAAAGAAATCAGAGTTTGTCGATGGCACCCATTTGTCGAGGTAAGGTAATGGTATCAAAAGTTAAACAAAGGGAAGACACTCAAGCCACCAAAAAGGCAGAAACTTTCTGTCCCATTATGTATTAATGCCGGCAGTATTCCAAGGAGGAAGTCATGTCCTCAAATACATAGAGCTTTTCAGCTACCCGATCGCTCTGAGTCTTCTCGCCTCTGGAAAGCTTGACCTGTCCGGAATCACAAGAGCTCACTACACTCTTGAGCAGTCAGCTGAGGCCTTTGAACGATCACAAAATGGCGACGTCATGAAGGTGTTCATCCACTGTGAACGGCAGCCACCGGCTTCGGAATCAGTCTGCCTTCCTTCATAGATTCGTGTGAAAGTGCGAAATTAAGACCGTTTGCTTCTTACATTTGCTATGGTGGTTTCATTAGAGGCACTCTGATGTACAGATATTTCTATTGAACTTAATATAATAGAGTTGACAATAAAAATATTTGACCATATTTCGGCTAGAAGCTATTTTACATGTTCGATTAGCAGCTTCAGCAGTTCGACGTAAGGTTCCACATTATCTTCTTTTTTATTATATCGATGTGCTTCGCTGCTAAACTTGGAATTTTGGAATTATTGGACCGTCACATACGCATAATAATTTTTTTAAATTTTTATTTTTTAGTGAAAAAATAATAAATCTAAGTAAGTTATAAAGGTCAAAAAATTCCTGTATACTATCTATAAAACCACGTGGTAGTTCAGCGAAGGTTCCTGAAGGTAGGATGGACCACGGCAGAGAACAACCACTGCTCACGAGACCCGAGTGTTGAGACACTGCAAGGTGAGACTCTGAGATATGACCCTGCTCAATATTCAGGGTAGGAATGCATTCTGCCATTTCGTGGATCAAAAATCACCAGAATAGAGGTTCCTAAGCCTTCTGGAAAGTTCGCAACTTACTTTTTTACGTGGTAGAGTACTGCTGCCGTTAGAAGGCGATAGAAGTACCCGGATAGCCCATAATCTTCAATAGGTACTACGTTCTCCTTTTAAATCATTTGTATCATTAATTAAATTTTCCCCTTATCACCTCTTTTCATAAAAGCAGGGTTGAGATGCTGAAGAGTTTAGTTGTTGTTTTTTTCCCAATTTTTCATCGCAGCTGTTTTGTTTACGCCGTGTCCGTGTTGATTAATTGCTGATCGTGATCACTTTTCAAACCAAACTGGACACTCCTCTAAGCTAGCCTAAGGATTTGAAATCAAATTGAACGTCTTCCAAATCGAAGCGAGTTTCCTAGTTGTTAGACTACAGACTCTAAATGATGGTTGGAATAAATTTTTGTTCATGGAGAACCTAGGATAACTTTCTTAGGAATTTTTTGGGTTACCTGTCCCAATACGCGTAATAATTTTCTAAAATTTTTATTTTTAGTGAAAAAATAATAATTTAAAATTTGAACTAAAGCACGGCAAAAAAACAAGCACATAACGCATTAAAAATCAGATCGCGCCGTGCACTCTAAAAGTTGGCCGCAACTTTAATATGGTTGACAGTGTATATGCTCCTCATGTAAACCATCAAAGTGAGGATATGTGCGTACTTCACAGTTGTTTCTGTTGTATCGTTAACAGGTGTCAAACCCCATGCAAACAGAAATTCTGCTACTAATAGAATGAAAATCGCGACGTTTAGGATGAAGGTATGGCTCAATCCCTTTCTCTTCCTTCCTTTTTGCTATGAGAAGTCGCCGCTATCCTTTACGGTAGAAGAAGCTGTAAACCATTATTTTTCCTCAAAAAAGAGAATTCTACGAAGCTATTATACAAACAAGGTGCTCACATATTGGGCAGGTCATTTAAAACTTCCAAGAAAGTTACTAATACTGATTCTTTTTGAAAAAATTGATCAAATCTTTTTGTCTTTATTTAGAAGAGGCACGTTTCAATTTGGAAGAGTTTGCGCTTAAATTCAAAAGTCTTAGGCTACTTAGAACAGTGACCAATTTTAATCAAAAAGTGTCCAACTCGACGTGATAATGGCGTAAATAAATGCTCCACTTTTCTCCCATGGCTTTCTTGACGTCAGTTTTTGCAGCTGATAATCAAGATACTTTAGAAAATTACTTTTTCACCAGAAGCTCAATTTTGGTGCATTTACAAATGAACACAAAATAAGGTGGACAGAGCCAGTTCGGTGTCGAAAAAGGGGCATATGTGTGTTTCAAAGGACACAGCAATACTAGTGGTGACTCACTACCAGGGGTGTGCGTAAATGAAATCCGAAATTTCGTAAATCGTAAATCGTAATTACGACAAAACAGCCGTAAATCGTAAATCGTAAACCGTAAATCGTAGCTAGACTAGAGCTTCAAAGTTGGTCTCAGAGAAAAAGGTCTCTGCATTACGCCACCATGTTTGCAAGAGGCGTTATTTTTGTGCTTCGTACCAAACAAACACCATCGCCCCTTTTCAGTATATAAATTGAATCATGGCTTTCAGTGAAAATTCTTGCTTATTGGTTAACTTTGTGAATAAGAAAATCACAGGCGACCACATAAAATGTTTAGCTCATCACAAAAAGGTTCTATAGCATGTAGCTTCAAATTTTTGTCCTGAGATTCGACATAAGGTGCGTTACGTTAGGTACCTTCCACTACTGTAGGAGGCGAAGCGACGCGCTCGATTACCGCAGGCTGACCGGGTTCCGCGCCCGCTTCGGACGAGATTTCACTACGAAATTAGGCAAGTTGAGCAGAACTCGCATTTTCTCATTTCTTTTGTGCAAGTTGAGGGTCCGACCACATGCCGCCCTCCTTGATTTTCTACATTTCCTTACTATTCGACGGTTTCATAGGTTTCGCTCAGGCCATTTTTCCTTTGTTTGTTTCATAGTTTGTTACTTGAGTGCAGTCCTTATTTGCATGTGAATGTGGTTAGTACGAAATTAGTTTCCTTCGTTAAAGTGCATTATAAGGATAAGGCGTAGCAGGAGTCACTCAGCTTTCCAAAGCATATGAAAATTAGAATGTCAACGAGAAAGAAGGGCGAAAAAAATAATATTAAATATTAGAAAGTAAATAATATTAAATATTAGAAATATTAAAACTGAAAACAAAAATACCTAAGAAGGTTCGTTTCGCCACATTATTCTTCATACGAACCTTATTTTATGTTGTAGCACCTCCCCTGTGGCTCATCAGTGAAGAGGGGGAGATGCTACAAACTAAATAAGTGTTGATTAAACTCACGTATGTTTGTTCCTTCCTCCAGTACCGCTCACAGTGAGCGTATGCCAAAATAGAAACTACACAGTTGTGTATATCATTAACATATTGATATTATTGTTACGATTAATGTGCATTCAGTGTTGATTGTTGGTGTATTGGTGTAGTTTAAACATGATATAATTAATATTAGGAATTGAGTGGATATAGAACTTAAAAGATAGTAAAGTATGTTTTGGAATAATTATTTAATGTTTATAATAAAATTAATCATTTTATTATTCACATTATTATCTATTAAGTTATATTTATAAAAAATTTGTTGGTTTTTGTAAATACATTTTAATATGTTCTTAACTATAAAATTTTTGTTAAAACCATTATGTATAAATATATCATAAAGTTCTTTTATTTTATTATTAAAATATTCTAGTTGGGAACATGTTTTTGCAATCCTTAAAGTTTCTGTATAAATAGTATTACTTTTTATATTAATTGAGAATTCCGAATCCCTGTATGGGAATCTATTAACTTTAAAATTAAAAGAATCTGTTTTATTATATAAATTAGTAATTATTTTGTTGTCAATTATTTTTATAGTCATGTCTAAATAATTACATTTATATTCATTTTCATGTGTCTTTTTTAAAGTCTTCACTCTTCAATTACAGAAAGTCTGCTTCGCGGCACATAGTGGTTCCTGTTTATCCGCTATACCTTGTCCGAGGAGGGCTCAACAACCCGTCACGCTACAGTAATCGGGGGGGGGGGGGGGGAGCGGCGTGCTACCGTAACTCAGGGAGACGCCTAACTACGAACCCGGCACTGTATCCTATCTTTTCGACATTTTGCCACCTCTAAATTAAGCAAATACCACTCATTGTGACTCAATGTCAAAGCTGATTTCCTGATAAAAATTAAAGTGCAAATGTTGCAAAAAGCGTAAAACCAGACGATACTTGGCACTACTAGCCGCGCTGAACCAAAAATAAGGGAGTGCGCACGAAGAAAATGAAAAAATGGCAATCTCCAATGTTCTAGATAAGCTTTGGTACTAGAAGTGCTACTACAATCTATTATATATTGACCTATAAATACAGAGTGTCCCCGAAGAGGTTACAGTGTAGTTCAGCCCTACACAAGGTTTTGCGTTGTGCGAAACTAAAAATTTTACGCAAGGCCTATGTTATAATACGGCGATGCGTCCACGTATAAGGAAGTATAACAGGCTAATTTGGATTCAATATGCATTCCTATCAAGGCGGATAACCACTCAGTACAAGGTGACCCCTGAGCCGTATTGCGCAGAAGCTTTGATAAAAAATAAAAATTGAAATGGGTGGGGTTTCCTACCTCAAACCGCCTCATAGCATTGAACCGCAGCAGAAAATCATGAATTATGCAAAGGATTAATAACTATTTTTGCACCTTTTCTTTAAACTGTCACATCTTCGACGGTATGCAAGCGAATTTTTGAATGATCGCTGAGTAATGCCTTTCAATCGAAACTAAATTTCGGAGCATACCAGAGCTGGCATTTCGCAGCTCCTTGAAGAATTTCCGCCTTTCCACGGATTCATCACAAAATGGCGATCGTTGACTCGAGATGCACCATGCAAGACTCACTTTCCTACATTTGACAGCATTCGTGATGCATTTTCCCGCACCATTCAAAGACATGTTTGTCCTTTATCCGTTGTAAGCAAATCTGTCAACAATTTACCTGGTTGAAGGAGACCTTCGTTGGGCCAGCCGAGGAATCGAACTATCTTGCTCGAGCACCTTTCTGCAGTATCACTCTTCTAGACTCCAAAAAAGCTGATGAAAGCAAGACCATGAAATATTCTACACACAGATTCTGAACGCCTACGGAAGGGTCTACTGTCAAAAATTATTCTAAGTATGCTCAAACTGGAGCGCGCTGGATGTGAGTGTCTGTTGATCAAAGATCACATTTACGAAAATTTACGATTTACGACCCCAAATGTCGTAAATCGTAAATCGTAAAAAATTCCTCCAAAATCGCCGTAAATCGTAAAATCGTAAATCGTAAATCGTAATTACGCACACCCCTGCTCACTACACTTGACTGGCTCACATGTCCGCTCGCATGGCCGCTGCACAGTCGTCAGCTTTCCACTGACCTGCTGCGACTCCTGGCGGTGCTCTGAGATTCTTCCTGACTTACAGCCTGAGGTTAGCGCCATACAGAGGAATGCCCGTGTCACTCAAATAAGCACTTCTGCTCCAGAAAATCTTCGCCAGGTATAAAACCAGATTTCCCAGCCAGATCTATCCTAGTCGGGTGTGAGGGGCACATACCTGAAACTTATGCAACCAATTAACTTGAGACTCACGGAGCGGCTTCAAGAGGACCAAATAAGACCTAAGCTAACAAAATTCACAAAAAAACGACCAAAAAATCCATTCGATTTCGCCAAGGTTGTATAAACAGCAAAGTTGTGTGCCCTCGTCACTTGATAAATCCGGAACACGTCAGCCGGCGGTCAGCTGTGTTTGAATGTACGTTGCCCGCCGAGACGTCTTTACAACCGCGGCTTTTTGTTTGTTTTTCTTTGTTTGTTCATTTGTTTATTCGTTTTTGTGTCCTATTTCGTCCTCTTGAAGCCGCTTCGTGAGTTCCCGTCAATTTGTTCCATAAGTCTTACAAGTCTGTTAGTTATGTGCCCCCTCCCGACTAAGATCCTTCGAGCCTCTTCGGGCTGACCAACTCCGTTATATCGAATCTGTGGTTAAGGATAAGGAGGGGGGGGGGGTAGAGGAAGGGATTGTTCAGTCTTCACTTAGACGGATGCGCCACGAATTCGATTTCTACGAGATATCATGGATGCAAATTGAATGCGTATTTGGCCTTAAAATGATATACGGTGACCAACAGATAGATAAGTCAGTGTTTCATTCTTCCCGGACAAGCGTGGAACTAATGGATCACCTGTATCGCCTGTCGTCCTTTGATCATCGACTTGCTCGAGCGGGCGCCAGCAGCGTCTCCATTCGTCCCTGTTGCGTGCCAGAGTGCTCCAATGGATCCTCCTCGCTCGAGGGACACGAAGAGCGTCATATCGGTCGTTCAGGGCTTTCGCGAAGAAGTCCAACCAAAGCGTTGGTGGGCGTCCCGGCGTTCTCTTGACATCCCGCGGAATCCAGTCGGTGATGGCTCTCGTCCAGCGGGTGTCTGCGAATCGCATTACGTGGCCGGCCCACCTTGTTGCGAATCGGTGGCCCCACTCGCGAGGGAGCATGCCCTGTTGAGTGTGGTCCCCCATTCACCCCGTGGTGCTACGAGGTACCCAAGAACCCAGGACCCAAGGGGATATACGGGGGACCCCATGATGTGAATAGGCCACGCCCCCTTCCCTGGCAGACGGGGGCCCCGCGTGGTGACTTCTCCCCCATCGCGCTGGACAGCGCCTGGATTGACGCACGCCCGCACCACGCACCAGCCGTGGGTGAACCCGAACTGTATTGAGCACACACAACCCCTGAATACTACCCAAAGACCATATGGTACCCAACTACAACACTAACCCTTAACTAACCCACTAACAACAACAGCAAATATACATAGCAATACCAATACCGATAAGACAACAGTAGGAGACTCACCACCTTCCTCGTCTCTTGCAGGACAATATAGATATAGCCACGGTTTATTCCATACACCAGCACCGCACAACCATAATAGATATAGCAGCTAGATACTAGAATATAGAATAGGAGATGCCGCTCCGGCCGGTAGAACTGTAGTGGCTATCCGAGGCTAGGCGAGCCCCATCCAGGCTCGCCGTCCTCCCTGTATTGCAGCCGGCTGTAGTGCGATATCAGGAGCGGCAAGGCTCCGCTCGGAAGATCCCCGGGATGTTGACGAAGCGGGCTCACAATGGCGGCGCCCCCCAGAGCCGCGCCCGCGCAGCCGCTCGACGTGTCGACCGAAGTATAGAATGAGCCGGGCGGGGGGCGGCGCACCGCTGTCCCCGCCGACCAATAGCGTGCGCGGGCAGGCCGAGTCTCGGGAGCGCCTCATCGGGGTCCCGAGCGGATACGGCAGCCCGCGGGAGTTTAAATATAAGGGAGCGAACCATCGCATTCGCGACACTCCCGCCAACAAAAAGAGAATGGTCTCCCGCGGGGGCTTCTACCGAATCCTGCCTTGCCGCATGGGGCTTAAGGCCCTTTGGATTGAGTGGGAGCCGGCTACAGCACAGGTGGAACGAGCTAACCCATCCGGAAGCTTACGACCCAGACCCGAACGCCCAGGAAGAAAAAGCGCTGGGCGCTGGAGCGGTCTCGTCCTGTACTGACTAACAATACCGTGGGTCACAACTATACAAGCAAAAATCAAATTTGTCAGTTGCTACCTGTAATGCCTCATGGATCAACTTCTATACAAATAGAGGCTTCTAACCTACAAGGGGTCTACAGGGTCATAATTGGACTATGTGTAAAATATAAGTAACTACTACTACAAAAATAATACACTAAACACACCACCCTGCTACTATACGAATGATAAATAAACAATTAACAACAGAACAACTAATAGGATCGTAACAACTGACTTTAATACAGTAAATCATATTAAACAACACTGGAATGACTACAAAGCAATATACGTGCACTCACAACGCCGCAGGTGAGGCGGTTTTCGCCGCGAGGGCGTACTTCTCGCTCAGTTCATCTGAGCCTGTCCATGCTGGGGCCCATCCATGGGCTAGCTCTGGAGCCGCTCGTCGTTCGCTGGGACTGGCGCCTGCTACTGAAACAAGGATGTGAGACACGCAACACCGGTCTGTAATGCCTAACTGGAAGATTAACTCACAAAAATAAAATATTATAAATTACGAAAAACTGTAATGAGTAAACAATTAATTCAGAAGTGGCTTAGGCTTTCGGTGTCCGTTGAGCTGGTTGTCTTCCTGTCGCAGTGGAGCGTGTCGACTTCGCGGGCTCGGTGTTGACGTCGATCGTCGGCTTCGGCGTGATCGTCGTGCCACTGCTCCACGTCGTCGTAGCTCGTCGACTTGCCGCTGACCCCGTGGAACCTCAAATAACTATATTGCGTAAACAATAAATCATTACCCAAAAGAGAAGCTCCGTGGGAGATAGGTAACGGCATCGTCGATCACTCGGACTCCAATCCATCCTACCACGTTTCGCATTCTTCGAGTATGTCGGTGGAGGGCCTAGCCTATTTCCTATCTGCAATGACTAAAAGATCATAAATAATAACAAAATGACTGGACTGACTCGGTACCACCTGTAATGAGTAATTATGATATTTATGGGGCTGTATCCCCACTGTAGTGACTTACCACGGTCCTTCGCCGTCGTGGTCCGACTCCTCCTGATCGCGGCCTCGCTTGCTGCTTTCCTCTCTAGGAGAGGCCTCCCGCCGCCCGACGAAGAAGACGTAGGAGGAGTCGGTTGATGTTGTCCTGTATTGACTCTGGTCGCACGCGTTGGCATCCCAGCGGGACCGTAAGTCCCCTAGGACGCTGGCCTCCTTTTCCGGGGAGATCTGACCTTCGGCCAGCGCGTGCGCATCTTTCCAACGTTCCTCGAGCCTCCTAAGGAGGCTCCGGCTGTATTGAGCGTGGTAGTTGATGTTGAATCCACGCTTGCTTCCTGTCGACTCGTCCGGGCTGGCTCGGCTTCCGTCCGGGACAGTTGCCATCTGGTGCTCCGCTTCCTCCAGGGCCTTCCTAAGCGTGTGATGGTCTTCCTGATCCGTGCCTTGGTCGCTCCGACGGTTGACATAGTGGCAGTCCGACTGCGGGTTTGCCTGAGATACGTACTAAATGACTTACGGGGCCCCTTACGGGGCACCCTTCGCGACGCGTGAGGTTTAAGGAGGATGATGGAATAAATGCTCAGGATAGCCAAAAAACTAAAGGACCGGAGCGGATGTGGAGATAAGAAAAAACTACTAATACTACTACGGGATTAAGTAATCTGGCAAATATTAGAAGAAGAAGAAACTACTAGGAATCTAGAAAATATAATGATGGGATAAGTACGGTAAGAAGATATGTGGCAATAGAACTGGATAAAAATGAAGGGGGGCTGTAATGCTGACATATGGAACAAACCTGTATTGCCGACGAGGAAACTGGTGACTCCCCTTTTTTACCTAACCCCAACTAGTACTAAAAAAGAGGGTGTGTGCTGTAGGTGCGTGCTGCGCCAACCCCTTGTGAACGCTGCCTTTGGGAGGTCTAGCGGTATCCCCATCTGCCATGAAGAAGGGGGGGGGGTGTAATTACTAACCAACCCAGAACAAAAGAAAGGGGAGGGGAAATATTACTAGCCAACCCAATACAAAAGAAGGGGAAAGGCTGTAGTATAGGGGAAGTAATTACTAACCAACCCAAGGCGAAAGAGGGGGGATAGTATAGGGGGGGGGACATAGCTAGCGCACTACCCAGGGTGCTAACGGGGGGACTCTGGTGCTGCGGCAGCGATCCAACCAAACACCAACACCTACTGCCTGAACCGGGTGGCCAACCCGTATGGCAGAGGATCAATGAGACGCGTCTCCCCTAGGTGCGACCAGGACTTACCCCGCCTGGTACTAACAAGCTCGGGCTCCGGAGCTCTCCTGCCGCCGACGCCCCGCGCGTCGCCCGGTCCCCACACCGCTGCACCACTGTCGTGCGCCGGCCCAAGCGCTACCCATCCAGTGCCCAGCAGCGCTTTGTACGGCTGTCTGCCACCCAGCCGTATGGCTGTCTGCCACCCAGCCTGGAGTTTGTGCGCGCTGCCTGGCAGTGGATGGGAGCTGTACTGCTTGTTTTGCCCCAACCCTTTCCAAAGACCCCAGGGGGACTACAGCCGCCCACGGGAAGGCATGGCTCCCTCGCATCAGGGCGTGGTAGGGCCAGATTTTACAGCCAGCTGACTTAATGGCCAGCCGGCAAACGGGTCCGCTTACCAACGTCCGATGCACCATGTTGCGAATCGGTGGCCCCACTCGCGAGGGAGCATGCCCTGTTGAGTGTGGTCCCCCATTCACCCCGTGGTGCTACGAGGTACCCAAGAACCCAGGACCCAAGGGGATATACGGGGGACCCCATGATGTGAATAGGCCACGCCCCCTTCCCTGGCAGACGGGGGCCCCGCGTGGTGACTTCTCCCCCATCGCGCTGGACAGCGCCTGGATTGACGCACGCCCGCACCACGCACCAGCCGTGGGTGAACCCGAACTGTATTGAGCACACACAACCCCTGAATACTACCCAAAGACCATATGGTACCCAACTACAACACTAACCCTTAACTAACCCACTAACAACAACAGCAAATATACATAGCAATACCAATACCGATAAGACAACAGTAGGAGACTCACCACCTTCCTCGTCTCTTGCAGGACAATATAGATATAGCCACGGTTTATTCCATACACCAGCACCGCACAACCATAATAGATATAGCAGCTAGATACTAGAATATAGAATAGGAGATGCCGCTCCGGCCGGTAGAACTGTAGTGGCTATCCGAGGCTAGGCGAGCCCCATCCAGGCTCGCCGTCCTCCCTGTATTGCAGCCGGCTGTAGTGCGATATCAGGAGCGGCAAGGCTCCGCTCGGAAGATCCCCGGGATGTTGACGAAGCGGGCTCACAATGGCGGCGCCCCCCAGAGCCGCGCCCGCGCAGCCGCTCGACGTGTCGACCGAAGTATAGAATGAGCCGGGCGGGGGGCGGCGCACCGCTGTCCCCGCCGACCAATAGCGTGCGCGGGCAGGCCGAGTCTCGGGAGCGCCTCATCGGGGTCCCGAGCGGATACGGCAGCCCGCGGGAGTTTAAATATAAGGGAGCGAACCATCGCATTCGCGACACACCTAATTTTCGACGACTTGGCCCATGCGACAGCGTCTCTGATTTTCGAACGTCGGCGAAGTTCGGAACTCCGGAGGCCTTCTCTGATTGCGTGAGTCGTGTCACTCCTAGCATCGTCCTCTCGATTCCACGCTGCGCGTCGCTGATCGGGAGTTCATCCTACTTTCGTGTAGCCCAGGTCTCTAAGGCGTATGATAGGGCAGGAAAACAGTATAGTCGAATAGGTGGACACGGACTCGGACGTTCTTGAACTAATCGATGGAAGACTTAATTGGCCTTGACAGAAGCAGCCAAACCATATATCGGAGTGCATGTGGGAACTGGCGCCTCATCCGACTGCGCTACCATTCGTCGAAAATCTATGGTTACCTTGTCCTTTGTAAGACAGCAGAGTTCACAGCTTGCACTTTAACTAGAGCTTGCAACGGGGCACATGCAGTGACGCCTATTTTTAGAGTCGAACGTTTTCAAACGCTGCGACTACCAGGGATGAAAAAGCGTATGGGAAAACGGAGTCATTCTAAACTGCCTTCCAAACCCACGGTTAATTATAGCCTAGTAGCTCTTCTAGAGAGGATTACAAGTATTAGTATGTTTGTTTTAATCTCTAATACCTTAATAACCATTTTCATGTCAAGTTGGACACTCTTCTAAGCAGAAGCTGCCAACAAAGCATCCTGTACCAACATATAGCCTCTCTGCCAGCCGCTCCATACTTAAACAAATGTGTTAAAACATTAAGTGACTGTGTGTTTCGTCTCATTAAAACAAATTTTTAATCATTAATTATTCTCCTTGTATATTAATTTTTTAGAAGTTTTTTAAACAGTGTGATTATTTATTGGGTTAGGTGAATTTCAAAGAAAGTTGTACTAATTTCCCTGAACAAAAAATTGTTCTAACCGTCTCGGATGGTCACTATTTTGTTGTAACTCGTTTTTGCTTCAGAAAATGTTGAGTTTGATTTCAAAAGTGTCATGCTCGCTTGGAAAAGTGGCCAGTTTGATTTGAAAAGCACCCAATTTGACGTGAAAATGGTGTATTTGCAGTGCATGGAGAACAACGACTGCCACATGCTGCCGCATCATTCCATCATCATTCATTCGTTGTTGTTCCAGTCAGGTCTTCCCCGCATTTTCTCTTCTCTTTCTTAGACAGCGATATCGTGCTGTTCTTTGTCATAGAGCGTTAAACACAAACGAATCAAGCTGACGCGTTAATATATCGAATTGCATCCAGCACCGCACCTAATCGTAAGGTAGACCATAAATAGGTATATTTGCATTGCTTTTCTTTCCTTTTTTCTTTCTTTTGCTTTGTTTTGTTTTTGCATAGTTATTCATGTACAGATTAAATAAATAATTAAATAAATAAACATTATGTTGATACAAAACTAGTGCTGGGCTGAAAAATCAGCGCATTTCTTGCTCTGTATCCTTATTTATTCCGTTTCCCTGATGTGCTTTTTAGTACTCGATTTTCTTGTCAATTATTAGCGATCTTGAAGGACAGCCGAACAAAATGTTGAGGACTGATAACGTTCAAGACCAGCACATTAATTAGATGAAATCCACAAGGATAGGTAGCTTTGGAAAATAATAGGTCCACGTTAATTAGATGGCATCCACTGGGATGCGAAGCCTTCCAAAACAATGGGTGAAATCGTTCTCAAACCCCCGACAGCAGTGAGTTGATCCTTCCTCGATCACCTAGCAGACCATCTCCGTTTCAGTCTCCATGGTGGCAACGAAACCACCACGACCGCAGTTCTCATATCGATCATTGAACAGTGGAGACCGACAGGATCGCATGCCTGCGCCACCAAATCCCACTTTTGCCATGGCTTCCAGTGGCTGTCCGGTCGAGTTGGGGCAGCTATCAGTCACTCGAGTGACTGGCTCCGATTCCCAGAGGTTTCATCGCGTCGTTCGCCTACATCAACACCGGTGACGAAGCGCACGAGATCATTGCTACGGTAGCGATGACACACTTCGACACCGGGGTGGCGGTGGCGGCCAGGGTGGCGCTGTTCTTCATTTGGTGACCGGTGCTTCATCGTGGACGGTGCCCTTCGTCCTCTTCCGCCAGCCATTATTGCATACCTGTTTTGGAGGCGGCCGACTTCTCGAACTCCTCGCCGGTGCTCGCTGTTGAGCATGAACCTCTCTCCCTGCCCTTTCAGCCACCTCCATTGCCATTGACGCTATCGATCCCCCGACCGGTGACAGTCGGCGCCATCGTTCGTCCGTTCGTCCGTCCGTTTACCAGCTCCACTGAAAATCAGCCCATCGGTTCGATCTGTGCTCTGAGCGCTGTTCTCTGATTCTGCCTTCTCTCTTTCAACTCCGCTACTAGGTTCCGGGTAGCGTCCGACTAGTGAATAAGGGATTGTTCTCATCAAGGACGGACTATAGGGTGGCCCCATGAACACTGCAGCTAATTTTGGTGACCTCGGTAGAAGGTACTTTTCTATCGGCTTGAATCCTGTAATAGCCATGATGTAGCACGTGGTCAGAACTATGCTTCTTCCAGCTATCGCGTTCATAGGACTTATTTCTAGGGATTCGTTGGCGCTGATTTAAAGTGACCGGCTCCTCCTCTCCCGCGTTGCAGCCCTCCCGTTCCGAAGTGGCTATATTTCTGAAGATGAGCAAGTGAACAGTCGCTATCATATATGCGTGTAGTGCACTTCACGCCCGCCAGAATTAACATACGGCTAATGGTCCTGACCGGGAGATGAACGTTTTTAGTTTGCCGATTATAAGCAACGCAACAAGGACCTGAAAATAAATTTGATATTCAGCCTCATCTCCAGCTCACTAATATGCAGTCTAAGAAGGGCCTTTCAATGCTACGAAAAAGGCCAGGATTCAGCTATGAGGAGAAGAGAGTGAGAAGGCAAAATGTAATGACGCTTCTCAAGCGCGTCGCTCAATTTGTCTAAAATTAAAGGATATTAAGGATAAAGGATGGCGTTATTCAATCCCCTTTGGGATGCGTCAGGCATTCTACTTCTAGGGATGTCGTGGAGGCGTGTTGAATGCGTATTTGGCCATACAATGACTTGCGGTGGCCAGCCGATGTACAAGTCAGTGCTTTATCCTTCCCAGACAAGTCTGGTACCAAATCAGCGACCCCGGAGGGATGGAAAGCTTGATTGGCCTGGGCGGGAAATCCGAACCATGAACTTGGTATCGAGTGCAGGCGACAGCCGGCGCCTCCTCCGACTGCGCTCCACGCGCCAAGTATAAAATTTATAAAGTTGAAATCAGGTTCGTTTCGCCACTACTCGAAAGTTGGGTAACCAGTCACAACTTCCTCTGAAGAAGTTATTCGCATAGGTGGGCGGTCCGCCGTCTAAGAAAAAGTAAAAAACTTAAAAAAGAAAAAGGGAAAAGACGGGTGCTTGACACTGTTTCTGGCGAATTCAATGACACAAGAATGTTGCGGCTACCAATGGTGATTATTCGTTTTCCACGATTTTTCCAAACATGCCTTACCACGTCAAAAATTTTCGCTAAAGAAGTGAAAGTCAGTGAATACACTCATCTGAGAGTCTCGAACGTCAAACGACATATTCTCAGAAGTCCATCTCAGCCATATCGGTTGAAAACGCACATTACTGCTGAACCGGGATGCTGACATTAGAAATAAGGGACGTGGTAGTGGTTTTTTGTTCATCGACACGACTTCGTTACCGCAAAAAATTCCTT
The DNA here is from genome assembly GCA_947396885.1 of Heligmosomoides polygyrus polygyrus. Lineage (NCBI taxonomy): Eukaryota > Metazoa > Nematoda > Chromadorea > Rhabditida > Heligmosomidae > Heligmosomoides > Heligmosomoides polygyrus. The sequence continues at coordinate 83,975,874 of OX377204.1, read as the reverse complement.
AAAATTCCCCTTTCCTGCGACTCAGTCTTTATTTCGTCATTTTTCTTCTAACTCACTGTTCTGCGAAATCTATGTAAATGGAGTTTGGATCAATGAGGGGGGGGGGAAGCCTTATTCACACATTTAAATAAAAGTTGAAATGCAAGAAAATGTAAATAATATGCAACGTGAGCCACTAGACTCTCGAGGAAGCCCAGCTGGTAGGGGGTGCACACGCCAAGAGGATGAGAATTAGAACGCACGGCCCGTTATAAGGTGGACCTCCCCATTGGGATGGCACCAGGTCTGATCTCAATCAAAAAAATGAGAAACAAAACCCGTGAGAGGTGCGATGCGGCCCATAGAGCTGAACTACTCACATGGTTAGAAGGCTCCCTCTAAGCCAGGAGATGACCACTACGGACAGCTACTGCTCCATGATGGTATCCAATGTATGCGCAAATGCGCAAATCAGTTTGCGTAATTTCTATGCGTAAAATCAAATTTATTTTACCTTCATTTTCGTCAAATTCGTCAGATTTGGTGCCATCTAAACGTGTTTTTTCGATCGAGTTTTTGAGGCAGTGTTCATGAGTCACCCCTGTTGTTGGTCATACAAATTCTTTCGTCGTCGTTCCTCGTGGACAAGTCAGCGCTCTCGAAAGCACAATGAAACATGGAAGATATGGTTGTCTTCGGCGAGTTTCTCCCAGCTGCTTTGAACGATGCAGTGCATTTGTAATCTGCTGGTTTTCTCCTATCCTATTGACAATATTTTCTTTAAGAAAACATTTACTACGTCAAAATAGTGCAATGAAAGCTCGCTCAGAGTGATAAATTATGTAGGGAAAACCTGCTGCAGGGTATCTATCATCTTATCGAGCTGCTTTGTTCTGATGCTGGGGTGTATCGCTGAAGATGAACGAAAGCACATCGCAGATGTTTCTTGTGAAAGTCTGCGATAATCTCTGAGATCGAACCAGCGAATCTTTCCAGACAAGCAAAGCTTCGAGGTCTTTAGCATTGGGTTCGGCATTGAATGATGACTCCTAATGGGCTGTTATCCAATGCAGGTGTTAATTTTGCTAAGGCCTGTATCAAAATAGGGCACAATATGGATCGGAGAGTCAACCTTAGGACAATTCTAGCGCTGAGTCAGGTTTCCACTAGGCAAATGAACTTGAGCGCAACAGAAATACATTATTCGTGTGATTATTTCATAATTTTAAGATTGATGGGTGGTTTCTTCTCTTTTCTAAAGTTTAAAGATTAAGAAGTTCGGTGTTTTAGATCGTTCGATTGAGGATTTTCAAAAATAGATTCGTTTGTTAGTTCAATTTTTCAAAATTTCAAAGGATCGTTTTTGGATTGATCGATTGTTCGAAAGTTCAAAAGTCAGATTTGTTTAAACATTCGCTTGTTGGAATTAAAGTCCGAAAGCTCAAATCGTAGTTCCCGGTACCTGACCATGGCTGTTCATAAGCACAGTTCTTCGTTAAGATTCTACTTGCTTCCGATAAGCGGCAGAGTTCCAAGATCTCAACGCCTTCTCCTTTTCCTTCGCTTCCGAATTTGGATAATTCGGAGTCTTTTGAAGTCGCAATTAACGACGCTTCTCAGTGTCTGTGTTTTCGACTAAAAGGCAGCATACAGAGATTTTCTGAGGCGAGAACCAAGAAGGCTTGTGTTCCGTTTTCATGCGGCGTTAGTCTATCTCAGTTTTTGACTGAGGGAAAGCGCAGATTACATGTAGCCTCGAGGCCTTGCCGAGCATTCTAACTTCTCGAGGCTAGGTGATGGATCACACCAGTGCCAGCGGCGTCCAACAGTTTTCTCTACCCGTCTGTCAGGCCGAAGTTCCACTTCATTGACAATTGGACTTCAGTTGGTTGCGACGACGATGCAGGCCGCGGAGTTCGCTCCCAGAGTCCGCAGATTGCTGATCTCCGGTGGAATCCGCTGAGAAATCTCTTGAAAGAGGATTGTAATGTTGTCTGGGGCTGCTCCTTCCTGTGCTCTGATCGATAAGGGACGACCGGCTGCACTGAGTCGAGCCGAGCTGAGCGGCAGCAGGCAGTTTTGTTGCCCATTTTCTGCAAATGGATGTCGACCGAGTCCCCAAAGCGCTGTCCGCCAGTTAGTGCTGGTCTCTCTGCCCTTATTAGGCTCAGTTGCGACTGAATGCAATGCGAGTTTTTCTCGAATTGTTCGAATGGAACAGCCGTCCGAAGGGCCCACAGTTTGGTGCAGCGCTCGTCCTCCTCGTCGGCATTCTCCCTCCCTCGCTCATGCCCTTTCACGTCACACTGCGTGGTCGCATCTTCGTCAGAAAAGCGGCTCGTTTGCTGTTCTGCTATGTTTCGAGTTTACCCTAATCTTTGGGGCATGTAGGTGCCATATCGTTGAAGTTGCTGGCTGTGATTCTAGCTCGGGGTAAAACTTGTCTGCTGTTGTGGATCAGGTGGGTGGCTGTCGCTATCAAGCGGCTGTTCTTTAGAAAAAAGGCTCTTAAGGAAAGAAGCGGGACGTGCGTGTACAGGGGAGACTTGAGTAGGGTTTGGGCGCTAAGCAAGGGATTGAGCAAACAGAGGACCTCCAGGAACTGTGCTGGCATAATTTCCACCTGAAATTCTCAAGGCTAAGCAGAGTATTGTGAAGGCGGTTAAATGAACGGTCATTATTTTTGCTCGGAAGTACGAATAGATGGACGTAAGGACAAATGGACGGGTCACATTTTTTAGATGCAGCTGAGTCTACAGGTGCAACAGTATCCTTTTCAACATCCTTCTGCATTTCCTATTATCTCATCATTTCTCCATGTTTTTTATTCTTTACTTTCTTCGGCTCGGTACGGATTTGGGCAAGAGGACTCTTATGACGGTGAATTTGTTTGCCTTTTTCACACCAAGAATTCACTATTCTAAACACAATCCTGCGAGGTGCTTGCCTCCGCTAGGAAAACGATTTATTTTATCCTAATGTTTGGTGTATGAAGAAAAATCCAGGACTAGCAGGGGTCGCTCCACTACCTCAACCCGTAGCGCATCTCCTCGTTCTCGCTTTTTTCCTCCCCATTCATCTCCTCCACGTGATTACTGTTTTCCTCTCCATTTCCTTCATCTCTAGATTCGTTACCCCGTCGTCATTTCTTTAGACTCTTTCAAGTCTTGGTCTGGCCTCTCAATTTCGCCCAAATATCCTCGTCAAATTACCCATAGCATCTCCTAGCCTATCGCAGCTCATTTTTCCTTCACTAACTGCCGTTAGCCTTTTAGGGCTATGGCTTCTTGTTCTTGTCTCTTTTCCAGCTTTCTGTGACCATCTTCTGTGCTTTTTTTCTTCCATCCCTTGTCGTTCTCCTTCCTTCTGCTTTCTGACTCCATTTCCTTCACAATATTCTTCAGCCAGCCGTATAACCTTCCACGGCATACCGTAGTTCTGGAAAGAACAAGCCCAACTGCAAGTGAAGCAGCTTTCCTCAGCTAGGCAGTTATCAGCAGCGTTGGCGCCGTTCAGACGGGAGATCGGTCGGTGTTATAACAAGCTGTCTCTCCGACCATCACCTATTCCCTGCTTCCCGTCTTTTTCCTTATACAACAGAATATAGTCGCTCGCTTCGCTGCATCATCATTTTCGCCTCCCTTGTCCAGTCTACGCTTCACATCTTCAGGAAATGCCCGTCGAAAAGGACATTCTCGGAAAATGGACGTTTGTCTCCTCGGAGAACTTCGAAGCCTACCTGAAGGAGGTGAGATGATGTGCAAAGGTATGGTCTTTAATGGAGACTTGAAGAGCAGTTTAGGCGGGTGTTGGCCTGATGACGCGAAAGGTCGCTGCGAACCTGAAGCCGACACTGGAGTTTGTCCTCGAAGGCGACACCTACCAGATGACGTCCGTCTCCACGTTCAAGACCTACGTCACCAAATTCAAGCTCGGCGAGACGTTTGATGAGAAGACCGGCGACGGGCGAGATGTAGGTTTTGATTTCTGCTGAAATGTTCGTTTGTCCGTCTTTTAGGTGGGATTTTTTGCAGAACTCACGGTGAGGGGTTGCGTCTCAGGTGTAATTGAGTCACATTCGATTTTTCATGGCGCCTAACATTACCCAATAGTTGGTTTTACTCTGAATAAGTCGTTCAAATGCGAAGGATACGGAAGCGGAACGCTCTCCTCACGCATCGAATGCTGCTGGATCGATCTGCCGAGTAAACCCTTCATTCCTTAAAAAGTAGATTGGTCAGCAGCACTGGCTTTTCTATCCGTAGATTACCTGGTGCCTTCACGGGACGACGAAGTAGTGTAGTGCATGGCGCAGTTCGAAGGGTGGATCGATGTCATTCCGTATACAAGTGGCAAATTCGATTTTTGATATTGAATGAGAATTTTACTGAGTATTAAGGCCTCCGCACTCTTTTGTCGGCGCTATCCTTAAGGCTCCAGGACGTAACTCCAACACGACGTCGCACGCTAGCCGCATGCGACGTCGCGTTGGAGTTACGAAACGCGGACGTGCCCTCGGTGACGCATGGTTACCCGCGCAGCACGGAATTTTGTCAGTGTTCAAGCTTCTCTGTAGTCGTTCAGACCTATATTGTTCTCTCGAAGACGATCATTCGCATCATCGCGCGGCCAGTTAACATGAAGGAGCACAGATACCTCTGATCTGCAGATTGCACATCAAACAGGGCTCACAAGTGATGCTGAATGGCTGCAGTAACTCATAATGCATTCACGGTAGAACACATATCCAATGTTTGTAAGAACTGGAAACAGGGCGTTGTCGTAGAATATTGGAAAAGTATGAACAGCTTCGGGTCTCGCTGCTTCCATCCGTCTGGCTTCATTCGCTCATCCACTTTGAACACGCGTAAATGAGTCTCGAAATCCTTGTACGTCACAGGCCAAGTCGGGATAACTTTGAGCGAGCACAGGATTTCTTATGAAGTATTTCATGCTACAAGCTATAGCGCTGACTATTAATACAGTGAATAAGATGAGAGCATCGTTGCCAGATCATTCGGCGAGCGTTCCATTGTCACCTAGCATCAGCACGACTTTGTAGAACAATGGTATAAGAATATGTATTTAATCATTAGCAGATAAGCGTAGAATTCTCTACCAGGAGGCCAGGAGTGTCCATCTACTTTTCGTCTTCTACGCGAAAAACGCATTCGACAACAGTCTCCTGGACACACTTTCGCGCTCTAGCGCGCTCAGCACCAAGACGCAACTACCGCGCGCGTATGACGTCACTAGCCGTCCCTGTTGGAAGCAGTCAGACCGCGACAACTGGTCCAATTTCGTCTCGCACCGCGCGCGGCGCCGGAGGGGGTTCGCGCGGCGTTGGAGTTATGTATGCCCTCTATCCTTAACCATAGGGCAGAGACGCAGAAGCTGCCGCCGACGATGAGCGGCGGCGAGCGGTGCCGTGCCGCAACCGCACATTTTTACGGCGAGATGTTAGGCGGCGGCAATAATGATCAGATCATTATTGCCAACGCCGCCGCAGCGTTCTGTCTGCGTTCTAGTCGACCGCAGCGGGGATCGGCTAGAGTGCAGACAGAAGGCGGAAAGTCCGTGAACTGACCTCCCTGGGGAGGATATGGATAAAGTTGGCGTTACTCAAACTCTATTGGGATGCGTCACGCATTCTTCTTCTACGTGATGTCGTGGAAGAGATTTGAATGCGTATTTGGCTGTAGAACGAGTTGCATTGGTCAGCTTATGAACAGCTCAGCGCTCCCAGATGAGTCCGGTTTGTTTATCCTGGGTGGGAAATCCGAACTGGGAACCTGGTATCGGGTGCACGCGACAGCCGGCACGTCCTCTTACTGCGCTACACTCGTCTTTGGGAAGGACAAAACGCTGAATTGTCCGTTGGGTAGCTACCGTAATTCATCTGATAGGCCAAATACGTGTTAAACTTGCATCCACGACAACTTTTATGTAGAAGTACTCTTCAATGACTCACTTCAATGATAGAGCAATTAACGCCATCCTTTACCTTTTTTTTTGTGAAACGCGTTGTCGCCAAATAGAAATATTATGAAATGGTATATTACCGTTGAAATGCATGGTGCAACCTTGGAAATGGCAAACTGTGCTGTGATGGTCAGCTTCCCTGATGCTGCTCATTTGAGTAGCAGATAAGAAGGCTCTTCGGCTCTTCAGCTGCTATCTCCGCCTGCTGATGCTCTCCCTAATCGGCTTATGCACGGTGTTCAGGTCAGCCAAACCTACACGATCGAGAACGATCGCCTCGTCCTTATCGAGAAGACGAAGGGTGAAGGCGCCGACTCGCGTATCGAGCGTTACGTGGAGGGCGATAAGCTTTACATTGTGAGCATTGAGTCAATTTTCGGTACTTTTTTCTTTGTGAGCGAATCAAGGGCTTACTTATTCCAGGTGTGCGAATGCAACGGTGTGAAGAGCACAAGAATCTATGAACGAGTGAAGGAATGAATAGATTTCACGCATAAATTCCAAATAGCATGTTTTTTGTTTATTGCTTGGTTATCATATGTTTATAAGTTGTTTAATAAATACTTCTCTTATCTGGACGTCATATTCATCACGTGTCCTATAATAGTTCTCGCGCATAGTCTGACCGACGGTCAGATCTATTGTTCGCAAGGTGATACGGTCTGTCAAGGAGAGGAACAACGTCTTCCTGGTGCTAGAATTGTATCTGTCCATCTATTAAAAGATACACCATTTCCACGTCGAATTGTGCACTTTTCAAGTCAAATTGGAGACTTCTAAGCTAGTCTAAGACTTTTGAGATCGAAACGAACTCTTCCAAATCGAAATAAGCTTTTGGCGGCTTAAACAACGGAATCGACAAGATATGAAGACTAATTTCTTGTTGATGTAAAATTTGGTATAAATTCTTTGAATTCTTTTAGTTCATTTGCCCAAAAAGTGTAATATTTTTATGAAATTTTATTTTTTTTATAACTCAAAATTTGCCTTCAAGCATGTAGCGCATTAAAAGATCGGATTTGCACTCAAAAAGTTCACCACAACTTTTGTTTGACTGATAGTGTAGATGCCACTTTTAACCGTCAAGGTGAGAATATGTGTTCTTTACTTTCGCGCGTAATTAACACGAAAATATATTATATACCATTTCTACGTAATTTTGGACAAGTTTTCTAATCAAATTTGGCACTTTTTACGTCAAATTAGACACTACTCAAACAAACTTCTCTGAAATCAGAAAAATGAAAGTGGAAATGGAAGCGAGCGTTTTGCAAATCGAAGTGAGCTTCTTACAGCTTAATGTACAGGCTCTCGAAGACGGTTATAACATTTTTTCTTCAAGGAAAATTTGGTGTAAGCTTTTTTTCGAGATTTTTTTTTAGTTCAGTTGTCAGAATGAGGGTAATAATTTCAGAACATTTTTATTTTTGGAGAAAAATAATAAATTAAAAGTTTTAGAGGTAGCATTCATTTTGTGAATCAAAAGGCGAGATCGCGCCATTTTCTCGAAAAGATTGCGTGATTTTAGGTGAATGGATAGTGTAAATGCTGTTCATTTGAAGCAATGAAATGAGGACAAGTGTGTTCTCTACAATTGTTTTTGTTTTATCGTTAACAGGTAACAAACTCTTGCAAACAGAAATTCTTAATAGAATAAAAATCGCGACATATTGAATGAGGGCATGGCACAATCCCTTTTTTGGCACTTAAAAATGGCCGCCTTCCTGCCCTTCAGAACAAGCTTTAACCCCCCCCCCCCTTAAACCCCCACTTTGCCTCGAGAAATAAAAATTTTATGAAATGTCAAACGATGTTTTCATATATTGGGCAGATGAATTAAAACTCCAAAGAAAGTTAGTTGTTCATAAATTGTCTTTAAACAAATTAAAAAAAAAAACTTTTTTGGAGAGCTTGACGTTGAATGTAGAAGAAGCTCACTTTAATTAGGAAGATATCCAGTTTACTTTCAACGGCTTGTTTAGGCTGGATAGGCTTGTTTAGAAGAGTGTAGGCAAATAGGCAAGCCCTAGCATATCATCAGGAAAAACATGCTGAAACTGGACGAAGTTTTTTGTTTGAACTGAAAATCGGTTTTGCGAGCTGAGACATCTCAATTTAAACAAAACAGCTCAAATCCGATATTATTTTTAGACTAACTTAATAAATAAGAAGTGTGGATGTTCCCAGATGCTAAGAAAAAACTTCAAAGATGGTTGTATTGAAATTTTCCTTGAACAAAAAACTATTCTAACATTTTAAAGAGTTTCTTGTTTAATGTAGAGGAAGTTCATTTCGATTTGGAAGAATTCGCTTTGGTTTCAAAAATACCAGGGTTGTTTGAAAGAGTGTCCAGTTCGACGTGAAAATGGTAGATGAGTTTGCCTGCAACTAGCGGTCAGGAATTATTTGGGAGGTACGGACTATGCCATCTGGGGCTGGATTCATCAACGATTTACAGCAATTCAACACAGGAAATACAGCCTAAATCCCTGACAGCGCTGTGAAATGTCGCACCATATCGCTTGATAAGCCGCGCTATCAGGGATTTCGGCTGTATTTTCTCCGTTAAAGTGTTGTAAGCCGTTGATACTTCTGGACAGCCAGCGTTTTGAGTGCTTCACTTTGAACTACAATAATTTTCTCAAATCGCATCGGATTTAGTCGAAATAAGCACTGTTCGAGTTAACACTCTTTTGCTAACGGGTCACCAGTCGAATTATTCCATTAGTGAAAAATACGTGGTCGAGATTCGACAAAATCCACGAATGCTGTTTTGGCCTGGTCCTGATTGGTGAAGGTTTTACCAGCGAGAAAGTCCTGGAATTCTTTGAAAAAGCTGTAGTCGGTTGGTGAGAAAGTCTGGAGAATGGCAGAACTTCAACCCTAAATTCGTTCAATTTCCGAATAGTGGTTTGTGAAACGAGTGGGCGGGCGTTGTCGTGCAAATAATCGGGCCTCTTCTCTTGACCAATGCTGGCTGAAGTTAACGCAATTTTCGGTAGATTTCCTCGATTTCCTTACAGTAGGACCCCGTTTGGTGTGGTGCCAAAAAAGTTGTAATGGATCACATCAGACACCGATCACTACGCAGTGACCATTCCCCTTATTAGTGCAGGTTCGCCTTTGGAAAATGCCTATAGCGTTTGTCGGCGTCCAGCCACTGTCCAGAACGTTTCTTGTTATCATACAGAATCCACTTTTCATCATAAGTGATGGTTCGATCCAAAATGGGTCAGTTTTGTTAAGTAGAGAAGAGAAAACTCGAAAGGTGACAATTTTTGCCGCTCACTCAACTCCTGGAGCACCCACTTTTCGAGGTTTTTCACCTTCTCAGGGTGTTGCAAAGCATCCGCAGCAGCAGTTTTACTGACGTCTAGCTCTTCCGCGATCCCGCGAACTGTCACGGATGGTTCAGCTTCCACCAATTCCTCAAACTCGTCGTCCAGGATTGCTGTAGGTCGACCGTTACGGTGGTCATCTTCGAGGCTGAAATCTCCGGTCCGAAATTTACTGAACCACTGGCGCACAGTGCTTTCTCCAACATTATTAGGCCCCACACTTGATTGCTTTGTCGACTTGTCTCGGCTGATTTTCCGAATTTGAGGGTAAACAAAATTCGGAAGTGCTCCTTTGACATACTTCAATAAGCCATTCGAGAACAGAAATATAAGACAACGTTGAATTATAAATTATTTATTCAGATTCAGCGAAAAATTCTGTACAGAAAGTAGCATTGATGCTCAATGCAAGTTGAATTTTTCCTTATGATAGACGAATGAAAAACAGTAGCACAAAACGCTGAGAACTTTCCGAAGAGCCTGATACTTTCATGTCCATATGTAACGTATCCGACCAACGCTGCTTCGGGCGTCCTCCAAGCTGCTTCCTGACAGCTCCATCCCAAAACATATCCTGCGGATGCTGTATTCTTTTCCACGCAGAACGTGGCCGTAAAGTCGAAGGCGGGCTTCGCGCATCTTTTCTGCTATCGGCGCGACACCGAACTTCCGCCGAATAGCAACATTTCGGATGTCGAATGCTCAATTCAGGGTTCTACCTTTTCTAAAACCTTTTACGGTAGCGTTTCAGCAAAACCGGAAAGGTAGAAGGCTTGGTTGGCCCGGTCGGAACTAGTGCCAAGGGGGGTTCAAGCGAATTCATGTGTCTGTTCCGACTGCGCTGCCGTGCACCCAAGCGTATAGTATCTAAGGCGCATTATGACTCGTTGGTTGCATAGAAAGCCAAGGTAAAAGGATAAAAGATAAAGGTCAGCGTTAGTCATTCCCTTTACGGGATGCGCCACGCATTCTGCTTCCACGGGATGTCGTGGAAATATTTTGAGTGAATATTTAGCCTATTTAGCCTACCACAGGAAGTTGCCAGAACGCCTTAAATCGAAGATTCATAGAACCGTCGTCCGACCAACTGCAATGTATGTAGCTGAGGGCACGATGAAATACATACGTCAGAGATTCGGAGTCGCTCCAATTGCTGAGGCCGAAGCAGCGTTGGCTTGGTATGTTGCATGTGGACCTGAAGGTTGTTGGTATCCACCCGACCAAGCATTTGATCTCGTAAAGTGGCGTCACCATACCAGAAGAGCGGACGCCCCGAAGCGGGACGAACGCTGAAGAAGAAGAAGAAGATTTAGCCTATACAGTATTTGGCCACACAACGACTTGCGGTGGCCAGCCGATGAGCAAGTCAGCGCTTTGTAATCCCCAGACAAGTCTGGGCCCAATTCACCGACACCGTAAGGGTGCATGGCTTGGTTTGCCTGCTCAGGAAATCCGAACCAAATACTGGAATCGAGGTGGCGCAGTCGGAGTAGGCGACAGCCGTCGCCTTCTCCGACTGCGCCACCACGCGCCTAAAGGCATAACAAAGGTCTTTTCTCATAAATGTTCATTTTCTGAGAATAGTGTTCACAAGGAAAACGCATAGAAAAATCTGTAACAACAATGCAACAACAATTCCGACACGAAAATGGACATTCGATGCGAGGCTGCCAGAACTACATATACACACAAACAGGAAAACAATGAGAAGTTCATAGGCCATAATGCAATAATCACAGGTGCAAGCAGACCAGGTTCTGATGAAGTAGGTGGCAGTAGCTAGAACAAAGTCAAATCTGATGTGAATATGAACACTGTGCCCGTATGCGATACATTTTCCTCAGCGGAAGTTTTGACTGAAAGATTCAGAACGCACAAACGAATGGTACGTTGAAGGCGTTTTGACGATACAAGATATGGATGATGGACTTATCTCAGTGGATACGGTACGGTTGACCACAGAATAAAGAATGGTGTTTCAGATTTTCAAAAATCGATGTGAAAAAACCAACAAAAAATGCTTAGCATTCCATTCAACATAGACATAGTAGCGCAAGAGGCGCACAAGCTTGAAGACCCACTGCTATCAGCCGCAGTCTTCAATTCTGTCAGATTCCATAGAAATTTGTAGCTGCTGTTTCGACACATAAATTCTTTTAATTTTAAAATATATACTGAAATCCTGAGAGACATTATTTCTTCTCTGTCAAAGGCAGATGTGAATTTAGGGTCTATACTTCAGTGGAACTCCTTACACCCCACATACTCCGAGTTTAGACCACGTCCTCGTCGATGAATTTGATGGAACTGAAACTGGCTCCAAACGATTTCACCGGCTTCTTGATGTCGTCTGTTCGACGAGGATTTCGACACACAAAGAATAGAACCATCGCCGCCAATAATAGGCAGAACACCAGCACGCAGATGGTGATCAGCTTTGGATAGATGGATGACTCCTCGGCGACCTGGAATACTACGTGGTCTTACCATTAGCCAGGAATGTAAACTTATCGACGTTTATAATAGATGTGGGTTGTGAGACAATATAAGAGCTATACTGGTGATACATATTGATGAATTCCTACGGGCCATGGTGGCAAATTGTTTGCATAACGGAAATCCTTCAAAAACTAATAGCATGGTTTTAGTTTTTCCTGCAGAATTAAGCCTCTGTGTTGTGATGATGGCATAAGTAGCCCACCATCGAATGACGGGGTCCACCATCGACTAAGGTGGTCCAATTCCCCAATCCATGGCCAGAAGGCACTCCCCTTGCGACTAAGGCCTATGTTATACTTCGGCGACGCGTCGCCGACGCTGCGACCCGTCACCGACAGCTCGTCACCGACGTCGCCGACGCTGACGTCACCACCGACGTCGCCGAAGTCGCCACAGAGGTCGCCGACGTCGTCAACAGACGTGTGGCGGCGTCGGGGACGACGTTGACAGGAGAGCATCGGAGCGCATTTTTAGCATCGGAGAGGGTTTTCAATGTCATCATTTAGTAACCAGTCTACCCGTAGAAAGGCTAAGTGATCACATCTGCCTCGAATTTGCATACACTTTGAGCTTTTCTTAATCTTCAAAAGAAATTTTAATTCTTAATTCTTCTTAATGCTTCAGGACTTGATGATGATTTTTTTGTTCTGTATGTACGGCAGTCTGCTCAACCATTGTTAATCTGCCGAATTTTCTCTTACTAACCAAATTTGGCTTTTAGAAGGATGGATAAGTGTTCAAAGGTTTCACCAGTAGCAATGTTAGAACCATTCAAAAGTACCTGTATTTTTAGGATACCCTGTATTTTTCGCAAGGCATAGTGTGTTTTTAGGTTTTAAACTTTAAAAGAAGCACAAATCAATCGATACGGTCACTTTGTAAAGAGATTATAACAAGTATTCAAGCGAAACACTATCAATAGACTGTAAAATGCAAGATAACAGACGAGTGCATGGCGCAGTCTATCCCGATCTTACGTAAAAAAAGCGTCGGTTTAGCAAAGACCTTTTTCGTTAAATCGTATTTAAATTTAATTTACGCGGATTTCTCGAAGTTCAGAGGAAAATTTAACTCTTAATTAGTGAGAATTCTACCTCGAAAAAGCTCTTCGCAGAGGTTTGCATTACCATTTGAGAACGCAAAGAAATACTACTTATTTTCTACACAGTTTTATTTAGTATTACTTGCTCTACACGGAAGCAAATAGGCCTAGAAAATGCGAACAGAACGGATGAGAAGGACACAAAAAGGAAGAAAAGTGACAAATTGAAGGGGAGCTAAGGTTTAGAGTCCCACTCCCTCCCAAACACTCAGTGTTTTAATCAATTGTGCTTTTTGTGTTCGCAGGACGGTGTCTTTAGCACTTCTCGATTTCGTAATTCGAAGTACGGTGGTGACGATGGCAGTTCCGAGAACGAAGAACCAACCCACAGTCATAACACTCCATCGGAGCGCATTTTCTGCCACCCTTGGATGACTCGGCGACGTCGGTGACGGACCGTCGCCGTGCACAGCACGGCGACGCGCTGTCACCGACGTCGGCGACGCCGACGTCGTCGGCCCGTCTGTGGCGACGTCGGCGGCGGAAGTATAACACCCCCTGCGGAGCTCTCGGCGACGTCGCCGGCGACGCTGTGATGTGCGGGCTGCTACGCAGTGGGCCTAAGGCGGTTACATCTGTCGAGGTACGGTGCTCGTTACCGTGCAGAGTAACCTCCCTTATAGGAAGATATTCACATTCGGCCACAATACCCATTATAATATTAGAAAAATACCGTGGAAGGTGCGGTGGTCAAACCTTCGATCTACTTGATGTAACTGTCTCTGTTTTCATCCCTTCTGAAAAACAAATCGCCTCCCGATATATCACAGAAGTACATAGAATGCGTGACGCATCCCAAAAAGTAGCGCCATCCTTTATCCATTTTATCCTTACCATGGTGAACGTCTGAGAAAGGTCAATCCAGTGGCTTAGAAACAACTTTTTTAATATTTCGTTCATGAGGCGCGTGTAGCGCAGTCGGATGACTGTCGTATGCATCCGATACCAGATTCCTGGTTCGGATTTTTCGTCTAAAACAACCAATACTTCCATCCCTCCGACGAGTGACGGACTTGCCTGGGAGGAACAAAGCGCTGAATTGTGCATATGCTGTCCATCGCAAGTCATTGTATGGCGAAATACGTGTTCATATTGCCTCTGCGAATCGAAAAGGGTGGTAGTCACTTGGGGCCAGATCTGTGCTGTACTTTGGGTTCGGCAGAACTTCTCATCCGAGTGCCAGAATTCTCTGAGAACTCGTCTTTGCGATGTGTGGGCGCGCGTTATCAGCGCCGAAGAAGTCGTGAAGAAGACGAAGAACTTCCGACTCCGTACCCACCTACCAACTCCGCTGTTTTTCCTATCCTGACATACACCTCAGACACCTGGGCCATACGAAAGCAGGACGAACACGCGATCAGCGAGGAGGGAATCGAAAGGACGATGCTCGGAATGACACGACTCTGCAAGTGAGAAAAGGCCTCCGTAGTTCCAAGCCTCGTCGACATTCGAAGATCAGGGACGCTGTCGCATGGGTCAAGTGGTCGAAAATTAGGTGGGCCGGGTACGTAATGCGCTTCGCAGATACCCGCTGGATGAGAACCGTTACCGTCTGGATTCCGCGAGAGGTTAAGAAAACACCAGGACCCCTAACAACGCGTTGGTCGGACTTCTACGTGAAAGTCCTGAACGAACGGCATGACGCTCTTCGTGCCCTCGAGCGAGGAGGATCTATTGGAGCACTCTGGCACGTTACAGGGACGAATGGGGACACTGCTGGCGCCCGCTCGAGCAACTCGATGATCAACGGGACGACAGGTGATACAGGTGATTCAAGTCCTTAGACTTTTTCGGTTTATCCGTCTTAGAAGGTGGGTACCCTCAGAATAAAAGAATAAAGGTGAACGCATATGGAATAAAGGATAAAGGATAAAGGATAAAGAACGACATTAATCATAGCACTTTGGGATGCGCCATGCATTCCACTTCTACGGGATGTCGTGGAGAGTATTTGAATGCGCGTTTGTTCAATACAGTGGCTAGCGGTGGCCACTCGATGAACAGGTATGTATGTGTTTTATCCTTTCTAGACAGCTCTGGTACCAATTCACAGACCCCGGAAGGGTGAAAGGCTTGGTCACCCAGGGCGGGAACCCCGAGAAAGGGGTTGGAATCAAGTGCACTGAGGTCGAAGAGTTGGTACCAGACTTGTGGTAGGAAGGTTAAAACATTAATTGTCCTTTGGCTGACCACCAAAGTATTATGAACGGACCAAATACACATTCAGGTTGCCTCCGCGATATCCGTATCCCGTACATCATGTACGGAGTAAGCTGAAGAGGGACCCACTAACGTCGAGCTTTATTCTTTGTCCTTTAATGCTATAAAAAGCTACCAAATCGTACATAATGAAGTTAAATGAAGACGGGACTTTCTGTCCGGCAAAATACAGTTGTAAAGTCATTCCCAGAATGAGAGCAAAAAAAAACACGAAAGCCCTTACCTGAGGCTGTTTCCACACACAGAATCCGCTGTTAGAAACGGTGCGAAGGAATGGGCAGCGGAAATCGGGGCAGAGTAAAGGAAGTGCCATTGGGCGGTACTCTCGTAACCTGGAAACAGCAGACATCAGATGAGGGAAAGGAGAAGGGGAGGAGAATTAGGAGGAGGATGAATGCTGACCGGTCGCTGCTTTTCGTGAACAACGAGTTCCACATGGCGATGTGCAGAAGCGATAGACCTCGCTCCGAGAAATGGGCACAGTCGTAGCCAAGCACACTGAGATCCATTCTGAAACCGATACTTCAATAGGCCGGTCGTCGAACTCAGGAGGTAAACCACTGACTGTTCTGGAAGATTGGTCAACGAAGATTCTCGCATTAAGGGCAACACCTCTGCGGTGAACAACGGTCGCCGAAAGTTCTTCTGCACAATCGTCTCCATCTGAACTCACTTAGGATACTTTTGTTTATCTATTGGACTATTGCTGGACAAGTAAGAAAACAGGTAACCAAAATAAAAAAATAAAATTTAAATTTAAATTTTTAAAAATATTTTAGTTTTAAAATATGAAAAAATAAATTGGAGCTAAGATCTATCAAGCTATGTTTTCAGTGCTACCAATGTTCACATTACGGACTCATCTCGCTTGTGATAGGCTTTGAAAAAGAATTCATTTCATTGCAGTTTATGAGCAGCGCGACGGACAGAAAGCAGCAGGGCCCTGTGGCCTAATGGATAAGGCGTCGGACTTCGGATCCGAAGATTGCAGGTTCGAGTCCTGCCAGGGTCGAAAAGTTTTGCAATGTCACTGTTGCACAGACATAGATCAGATATGAAGTAGAACAGATGTGTGAGCGATCCAGGGATATTAAATGAGCA
Organism: Heligmosomoides polygyrus polygyrus; assembly: GCA_947396885.1. Classification (NCBI taxonomy): domain Eukaryota; kingdom Metazoa; phylum Nematoda; class Chromadorea; order Rhabditida; family Heligmosomidae; genus Heligmosomoides; species Heligmosomoides polygyrus. Next base: position 83,959,653 of record OX377204.1, on the reverse strand, counting down.
AGATTTCACAGAGAAAAAATTTTCGATCCACCATGGACTCGAACCTCAAATCTTCGGTTTAGGAGACCGACGCCTTATCCTCTAGGCCACAGGTTCACAAGCGACCCTACCTGTAGTGCTTATACCAATTGGAATCCAACGAAGCCTTCCTACCCTATTTCCCAAATTGGTTCCATACTTGTTTAGGTAGAATAAAACGCAGACATGTCTAACAGATGGCCATCACAAGTCAGATTTTAGGCCAAATACGCATACAAATAGCATGTATGACGCCCCGTAGAAGTACATAGAATGCGGTGCGCATTCTAAAGAGGGGTTGATTGACGCCGTCAAATTAGACATTTTTCGAATCAAACTTGACACCCTTCCAAGCAAAATTAATTGCTTTGAAATCGAAATGAACATCATCCTAATAAAACGGGCATCTTCCAGATGAAACTTGAGACAGATAGAATACTTTTTTGATTAAGGAACTCTCACTATAACTTTCTTTAAATTTTTATAAATTTATCGGTCTTAGTGAGTGCTAACATTAATATTAAAACACTGTTCGAAATTTTAAAATTTTTTACCCATAAAGGAAAATTGTTGATTTGAAGTTTATTTTGAAGCACGAAAAGACGGATTTTTTGACGAAAAAAGGATTGTGCCATGCACACATCCGGAATTTCTCGATTTTTTTTTGATTGATAGCAAAAATTTAGTTTGCGTGACGTTACAGCTTATTGACGGTACCACAAAAACAAATGTGGAAAACATACTTATCTTCAACTAGCTGTTTTTAGTTAGTAGCAAATGAAATATATTAGGTTGTAACGAAATAAATGGCACTGAACCACTGTAAATTTAAGCAGTTAATATCTCGGCTTGTAGGCAAGTTTATTAATCGAAATAAAAACCTTCTGATTTCGCACATCTTTGCCAACGTGACACAAGCTTTTTTATACCAGTAGCATAAAAATCAGAAGTTCTGGAATTGACGAAATCTTCGAAGGCACTTTCGGCATCCTGTTGGTATTTGAATATTTTCCCTACCAAGAAGTCGCCAAGATGCTTGAAGAAATGGTAGTCTGTTGGGGAGAGGTCGGGAGAAAACGGAGGATGTGGTAGAGTTTCAATGCCCAGCTCATTCAATTTCTGCAACGTCATTCGTGCTACATGGGGGCGAGCATTGTCGTGCAGAAAGAGAACTCGCCTTCGGTTTACCAAGGCCGGCCGGATATCCTTCAACTTTTTCGTCATTTCTTCAATTTCAATTCAGCACTTCTCTGCCGTGATGGACTCACCGGGAGGGAGGAAGCTGTGGTAAATAATTCCCAGCGAACACCACCATACTGTCACCATTACTTTCTTTTGGTGCAATTCCGGCTTCGCAAAAACCTTGCGGCTCTCATCGCTGTCCACCCACTGTGCCGATCGTCGCCTGTTGTCGTACATCATCCATTTCTCGTCACAGATTACGATGCGATCAAGGAATGGGTCCGTTTCGTTCCGTAGAAGCAGTGCGGACGAGATCTCATATCGTCGGTTCCTTTGCTCCTCAGACAGCTCGTGAGGCACCCATCTTTCCAGCTTTTTGGTCTTTCCAATTTCCTTCAGATGCCGGGCAGCTGTGTTGTGACTGACGCCAAGAACCTTCGCTATCTCCCTTGTACCTTTGTGTGGATCCTCCTCTACCACATCTCTCAGCTTGTCCTCATCAACATCACTATGCCTTCCACGACCTTCATGTTCTTCCAAGCTCTCATCTCCATTCCGGAACTTCTGATACCAACGATACGCCGTCCGAATTGTGGAACATCCTTGGCCGAATGCGGCGTTGATCTTCTCGTCCGCCTCCTTAGCTGTAGTGCCCAGCTTGAATTCATACAAGTAAATGCCTCGGATTACCGTTTTGTCCATCTGCAAAAAAGTCAATAAAACTCTAAAGTTTCCCCACTTTTACATAGAAAATTTGGTACTCACCGGTAGAGCAAAGTTTGCGCTTCTAAATGATATGCCACATGTTACGGTTTGTCCTTGATTAAACGCGTAAAGACGCGCCAAAAAATGGCGCGAGCCAGTGCCATTTAATTCGTTACAACCTAATAAATAGAAAACCGCAAGTTAGACAAGTGCGTGGCGCGAAATCTTCTTTTAATGCATGAAATAAAAATTGAAAAATTGCTGCCTTGCTGCACTTTGAAATAAGCTTTAAACAGAAATTTGTTTCGGAAAACATTTGCAAAAATAAAACTTTTATAAAATATCTAGTAATGTACTATTTATTGGAGCAGGTGTACTGAAATTTTAAAAAGTCGTGCTAAATTTTCTTAGACGTAAAATTATTCTAACTTTTTTGAAGGCTTCTTCGTTTAGAGTGAGAAGGTTGGTATTCATTTGGAAGAAGATTAGTTTAACTTCAAAGGGGTCAGGTTGTTGAATGTTCAATTCAACTTTTTGAGAAGTGGCAGATTTGCCGCGAAAATTGAGTTGAATGAACACGACAGTTTTCTTACCATTGGTTTCAACCACCGCTTTAATTAAGACATTTTGAAAGTGGATAAATTAAAAGGATTTAGTGAACAAGCAACAAAAATAAAAAGTAAAGGGGAAATTGGAGTTGATGGTCTATCGAATTATATTTCCAGGACCATAAGTGTTCATCTTTCCATCTAATTCTGGTTGTTATGTGGTCTGCAGAAGGATTTTTTCGGTAACACTAAATGAGGAGTGCATCGGGCAGACGTGGGTGTGGCCCTGTGGCCTAATGGATAAGGCGTCGGACTTCGGATCCGAAGATTGCAGGTTCGAGTCCTGCCAGGGTCGAAAGGTTTTGCTGCGCAGGTTTAGATCAGGTATGAAGGGGAAATGTGTGTGATCCAAAGCGTTCAAATGTATTGTGCATATTTCCGTGCTAGAGGCCCCTCTATGTACTCCTTAAATAATTAGGAATAAAAAATAGTTAAAACCTTATGGAACGAATTTTCGAACCAGCAAGGACTCGAACCCTGATTCTTCGGTCTAGAAGACCGTAGCCTTATCTATTCTTTTTTCTTTCTTAATTCTAATTCTTTTTCTTTTTTCTTCTTTCTTTATATTTTTAATTCTTAATTCTGATTTTTCCTTCTAAATTCTTTAATTCTTAATTCTAAGTGTTGCGGAACATTGGCGGAGGGTAGTCGATGTTGATCAAAATTATTTGGTTGATTAATAAAACGTTGATAAAAATTGTGGTATTTTGAAAAAATTGTCTCAATTCGGCTCCAATGAAGCACTCCCTCCACCACGGTCGATAAGTTGGTACCAGACTTATTTGGGAAGGACAAAACGCTGACTTGCTTATCGGTTGGCCATCTCAAGTCACTGTATAGGCCAAATACGCATTCAAGCGGCATTTATGAAGTCCAGTGAACGTAAAAAGAATGCGATGCGCATGTTAAGGAGGAGCTGATTAACATCACTTTTTATCCTTGTGTTCCAATGTAGTATAGAGCGTTCCGAATTAGGAATGGAGAATTCTTCATATAAAGTCAGCACGCGCACTTCTTTCACAGTCGACTTCAGAACGGTTTTGATTAGGACATTTTGGAAATGGATAAAATAAACAACGGATAAAGAAAAAAATTAAAATAAAGATTATGATGGTGATTAAATAAAAGCAAATAAAGACTGCAAAAAAAGTGAGCAAACCTGATCCCAAACGGATATCGAGTTGTATTTGCTGTGAGATTTCCATTTGGACAGCATTTCACGACATGCCTAGAAAAAGTTCTACGCATAAAGGAATTTCTATAAAGGATGTTAAAGTTCACATTAAATAAAGTAGATCACGGCCGAGCATCTAGCGGAAACAAAGAATTGTGCATACGGATAGATAGCACCTGCTGCTGGTCTGCCATGGTATCAAGGAAAGTAGGAAATTACTAAAATTTACTCTTAAAGCTGGACAAAATTGTCTGGAGTACGCCAATTGTTTGAGGCAAAGATGACATCTTGATAACTTAGTGCTACATTAGGGTTGTTCTTCCTAGGGGTGGTCTTGACTACCGCGTCTATTTCGCTGTTTCTGACTAAATAAAATGCTTAACGTCAAATTATTTGTGGTCGGCGTATACTTCCTTAAGCTAGCTGTTCGGCTCTCCAAATCCCTCCAGATAAGCTGTGAGCTTCAGAAGTTTCCATCCTATACTGCATTAGTTTCTGAGGCGCTATATCCAGCTGAGACACGGATAATCGCTACTGAACTCATTTAGAAAATGAGAATGGGTTCTGAAAAACAGAAAAGGAGAAGTTGCACTTTGGAGCTTACCGCGTGTGCATGACTGGCGTCTGACCATATGCCATTCCCCGACGTTCGGACGACGGCGATAAAAGTCCTCGTTGGAAGCAGTTTATGCAGCTCTTCAATGGCTCCCAGCACTTCAACAGCCGTTTGACGAGACTCGGACGCTTCGCCGTCCTTAACGAGATCTTGCCGTTGGTTCGGCGAAAGATTCGGAACCGAGTTTTGAATGAAAATCCTGTCGAAGTAGTGGATCCAAGGTTGGAATTATATCAATCCATCATTGAAATTAAGCGAGTAGTTGCACATGGAAAGTGAATAAGGTCGATCTCTACCCTCTCTACCACTCTTCCTATGATCGAAGCCTCGAAGTTCAAGCCTTCAAATCACCTGAATTGTTGCGGCAATCACTATAAGCTTCCAGGAGTTTTCGTAGTCGTCCAGCTGTCGAATGGAGTGAGCTATAGTTCTGCAATGGAGCACAATAAAACGAAAAATATAAGGACTTTTAAATTGCAAAGTAGATTGTAAAATTAGGTGATCACTGTTTTGTCTCATACATTTTATTTTCATTTTCTTTTCAATAACATGTTATTCATTTATTTATTACCAGTCGTTCAGCGGCCTAGCGGCCGCCGACGACTGGTTGGGGGCTTCGCCCCCAAACCCCGAGAAAAGAACACTCCGACCATCTTCCTTTCCCAACTTTTAGACCTTCATACTTTCACTGCGGTAAAGAACTGGTTTTACTATATAGAGTACAGCCATCAGACCGGCCTGTCGGCCGCACTGACGGCTTATCAACGGCTTCGTCGTAGTGATAATCGTAGTGATAACTTCTCATCATCCATTTTAGTGCAACCTATGTTATGGTTTCTGCAGGAAGAACACCTTAACTACGTCGATTGCGGCAAGTTAGAAAGAAATAGAAAAAAAATCCATGCATAATTTGATCAGTATCGATTGGTGGTGATCGATACCTCAAAACTTGAACGACATCCACAAAGAATCGATAATATCGATCGATATCGATTGGTCGACTTCAGATTCGTGTTCAGCGACCTCGACTACCCCAGAGCTAAAGTTTCGTGCCGCTTGAACGACATCCGCAGAAAATCGATAATATCGATCGATATCGGTTGCCTCCAAAAACCCTTCCCGTCGATGATCATGTAAGTGCCCAGGCACGGTTGCCAACGTGTTCGGCACGTCTACGGCTCACCATGCACGATCGCCGACATGTTCGGCACGTCTACGGCTCGCCATGCACGGTCGCCGACGTGTTCGGCACGTCTACGGCATCGCCAGGCACGGTCGCCGACGTGTTCGCACGTCTACGGCTCGCCATGCAGGGTTGCCGACGTGTTCGGCTACTCAGTGCCCCCATTCCAGTTGTGACGGAAACACACACACACACACACACGCTTGCTCCTTTATATATAGTATTATTACATTTGCAAAAAGCAACATTTGAAAGAATTCACAACATTCGCTATAATTCAAGAAAGCAACGTGCAGTGCAATTATGTAAAAGGTTCTTGGGAAGGTTCTGCAATAGTGCGGAATTTTTTCAAAACCTTATTGTTTTGCTTTCTTCTTTCCTTTTTTCCTTTCTGAAACATGAAAGAGTACTGAAGACACGTGGTAGCGCAGTCGGGTAGGCCACTGCAGTCGCCCGCGCCCGGATTCACGTTACTTCTGATCCACAAGTCACTGTATGGGCGAAATACGTCAGAACAATGCATGGCGCAATCCAATAGTAATTGATTATCGTCGCACATTATTCTTTATCCTTTATGAAAAATACAAAAGCACAGGCCGATGTTTTTCGAAAGTAATTCTGTGAAATTAAAACAACACCACGAGGTCACAAATAAGTATCTTACTATATATAATTCGCTTAATCCGTGGTTCAGGTTGTCAGTCACGGGGAAGGGGGACTGAAGCCAAGAGATGCCTACGGACAGTGCGGCTTATGCCAGCCGGCTTTTAGCTTAACCACGGACGACTGCTGGCAAACTATATCCTTGGAGGCGGATCGTCCAAGTTTACCGATATTCAACGAGCAACGCGTCAGAGTATGAATGGGGATTAAGTGCGGAGCGTAGAGATTCAGAAGACGAACCGCAGACGTCGTTCAACGTGCGTTGGGATTCACAAGACGTGCTGAAGACGTCGTCCAACGTGCGCGGGGACTCAGAAGAAGTGCTGCACATGTCGTCCAACGTGCGGCAGGATTCAGAAGACATGCCGCTGACGTCGTTAGACGTGTGTTGGGATACAGAAGACCTGCCACAGACGCCCAATTTGCGTAGGAATGTCAAGTAAGGGGGAGCAGTATGTTGGGGACCAGTAGGAGGGGAACGAGTGAAGAGGGAAGGAAAGGGAGACCACTGGAGGAGGGGAAATAAAGGCACCAGTATTTTCCCTCAATACCATCTAACGTGGAGGGGGAGGGGAAGAAGTAGGAAGAGTGGCTATGAGACTAGGAGGAGTACTACTACCTTCGGACAGTAAACGTTGTCGACCTGTCGACCAATACCGATTAATTTAAATTATGTTTCTGCAGGTTAAGCACTTCGGATTGGGACTCTCATGAGCTGTTCCTCGCCATGTACAGAATGGGCACTTCAGAGAATAAATCGCGCACATGCGATAGAGAGTGGGTGGCGTTCATAAGAGCAGTGAAGATTTTGCCCTACCATATCCTGCTCCTCTAATCTACATAGTAAAATAATTTCACCAGTTTTAATATAATAAAAGTAGAAGACTAAAGAAGAAAGGAAGAAGATTGGGGTTGTTCTATTCTCGGGGTTTGGAGACGAAGCCTCCAAACAGACGTTTGGCGGCCGCTAGGGTCAAGTAATTATATTTCTTAGGAGAGTTGTTTCCCTGAGCTTC